>OU342733.1:45677349-46076012 GCA_910589765.1 Avena atlantica | reverse complement strand
TATATTAACCATAAGATTTGGAATGGGACGAAGAAGTCAGCTGGATCGGCTCCCTTTCGCATGCATTGGACACTGTTCTAGGCATTTGTGAGTTGCAGATCGTGGGCATAGCCGTCTTATACGGGGAAAGGTCTACCGTGGATCTGGGCTTACAAAAGACAGATTACTAGTGTGAATTGTTGTTATGTGTATCCAACTAAGGTATAGCCATTTTATACGGGGAAAGGTCTACCTTGAGTTTGGGCATACAACAATTGTGGTGTATGCGGGGTCGCGGAGAAGGACAGTGATTGTAGAGGTCCCATCCTTTAATAAGGTAGAGATCCCTGTGTTTACAATGCTAGTCCCTGGATCAATAGCTACCATCCACAGTTAAGATGTAATATCAATAAAAAAGTCCTAATACAACTTTATAACTAGGAATTAAATAATTCATTACATCTTACATAGCTCATTTGGCTATCTCATTACAATGCAGCAGAAATAACTATAGCATGGAGTCCATCATCTTCAAAGTGAAACAGGCAATCATGTTGGTTGTAGACTTGTAATCCTAATCAACACACTTCACTAGCATCAAACAAACCTGCAACATAATAAGTTACAGCCACAAGGGTCAATACATTTGAATTGTATTGGCAAGTGATACTATGGTAGTATAGTGGAGTCTATCATCTATATGCATTTGGCTAGGTGGAGCTTAGGCTTGCTTTTCTCAAAATAGATTTTCCTTATCATTTGAAAAACACTAAGTTTTTGTTTAGCAAAAAGTCCCAAGGAACCACCAATAGAAATTGGTGAACCTTCACCCTTGTTCAACCACAAGTTTTAACTTAGAAAATTGGGATGAGGAGATTCTTGATAGCTTCCATTCCTTGATGCTCAAATTGTCCATTGATAGGGACATGGCTAAGTACTTAGATTTTACACTCCGCAGAGGTGGTGCACTTTCCCCACAAGACTTGATTTTCACCAAGACAAGATCTTTCAGAAGCCTTCCCTTAGACCAGAATGGACGCGTTCCAACCTATCATCCCCTACCACCAACTTTCCATTTGGCTAAGTTATTGCAACCTATATGATCCAGGCAGAGCCCATAATACCAAGTGGCTGCACTTGAAGCTTCTCAACATTTGACATCTCAAATCTCTTTGTTCCTGGGTGGCATTCCACAAGTGAGATACCAAGTCTTCCCCAGTATACTGGACTTGGTGATGCCCAATTTTTCCCCAGTATACTATACTTGTGTAACCACTCAACACAAACCTTTCTTTCCATTCCACCCAGGTGATTCATTCACTTAGTTGTTTTATTAAACAAAACACAAGTCCTTGACTTAGAAATGTTCCATAGCATGAATATAATTCACCCTTGTTTTCTATTAGCTAGACTAAGCATGATAGTAGTAGGAATATTAACTCAGAAAAATTCTACTAAGGTTTCATCTACTAGGATTTAACATGGCATAGTTTATACTTAGCAAAAATTTCATGTAAGTCCTACTTAGAAATATCACTAATGAATAGTGAAAATAATGGGACAAAAGTATGAAGCACCACTTGCCTTTTTGGTTGATAATATAAGTTCACTCTTTGATCTTGCAAAAGTCACACTCTTCAAAATTCAATACAATTCAATCAAGGCACAAATTCAATCTACCATTCAAGCAATTCATCACATAGAATAATAAAAACAAAGCTATGCATGCAAGCATGTCAAAGATTGTTTTATTTGTAAAATTGGTTTCTATTAGGTCATAAACATTTGAAAACACCCATTGGTCATTTATAAAAGTGGTAAAACCATTTGATATCAAGTTAGTGAAAAAGGCCATTTAAATCATTTTTTGTTTTGCTAGAAATGATTTAAATCCAAAGAATATTTCTAGTGTTTACCAAACATATTTTTAACATAAATGTTAGTGTTTTAAGATCAAGTGTTTAATATTGAAACCATTTGCAAAAGGTTTTACCTATAAATCATTTTTATACCAAAGTAATATTTTATGTTGTCGAAAATGCTTTTTAGCAAAGTAATAATTTATAGGGTTCATCAAATATATTTTTAAATCTCAAAACTTGGTGTTTAGGGTCAGAAAGTTTAAGTCAAATCATTTTCCAAAGGTTTTTCTCAAAAATCATTTTCAAACTGTAGAGGTCCCAACCTTTACTAAGGTAGAGATCCCTGTGTTTACAATGCTAGTCCCTGGATCATTAAGTAGCATCCACAGTTAAGATGTAATATCAAGAAACAAAGGTCATAATACAACTTTATAACCAGGAATAAAATAATTCATTACATCTTACATAGCTCATTTGGCTATCTCATTACAATGCAGCAGGAATAACTATAGCATGGAGTCCTTTATCTTCAAAGTGCCACAGGCAATCATGTTGGTTGTAGACTTGTAATCCTATTCAACACATTTCACTAACATTCAACAAACCTGCAACATAATAAGTTACAGCCACAAGGGTCAATACATTTGAATTGTATTGGCAAGTGATACTATGGTAGTATAATGGTATCTATCATCTATATGCATTTGGCTAAGTGGACCTTAGGCTTGCTTTGCTCAAAATAGATTTTCCTTATCATTTGAAAACACTAAGTTTTTGTTTGTCAAAATCACCCAAGGAACCACCAATAGAAATTGGTGAACCTTAAACCCTTGTTCAACCACACGTTTTTAACTTAGAAATTGGGATGAGGAGATTCTTGATAGCTTCCATGTCTTGATGATCAAATTGTCCAATACCAGGGACATGGCTAAGTACTTAGATTTTACACTCTGCAGAGGTGGTGCACTTTCCCCACAAGACCCGATCTTTTAGAAGCCTTCCCTTAGACCAGAATGCACACGCTCCAAACCTATCATTCCCCTACCACCAACTGTCCATTTGGCTAAGTTATTGCAACCTATATGATCCAGGCAGAGCCTATAATGCCATGTGGCTGCACTTGAAGCTTCTCAACATTTGACATCTCAAATCTCTTTGTTCCTAGGTGGCAATCCACAAGTGAGATACCAAGTCTTCCCCAGTATACTGGACTTGGTGATGCCCAAGTTTTCCCCAGTATACTGGACTTGTATAACCACTCAACATAAACCTTTCTTTCCATTCCACCCAGGTGATTCATTCACTTAGTTGTTTTATTAAACAAAACACAAGTCCTTGACTTAGAAATATTCCATAGCATGAATATAATCCACCCTTGTTTTGTACTAGCTAAGCTAAGCATGATAGTAGTAGGAATCTTAACTTAGGATAATTCTACTAAGTTTTCATATACTAGGATTTCCCATGGCATAGTTTATACTTAGCAAAAATTCCATGCAAGTCCTACTTAGAAATATCACTAATGCATAGTGAAAATAATGGGACAAAAGTATGAAGCATCACTTGCCTTTTTGGTAAAGAATTATAAGTTCACTCCTTGATCTTGCAATAGTCACACTCTTCAAATTCCACTACAATTCAATCAAGCAAGCTATTATTCAATCTACCATTCAAGCATTCAACACATATAATAATAAAAACAAAGCAATGCATGCAAGCATGCCAAAGGTTGTTTTATTTGGGAAAAGTTGTTTCTAATAGGTTATAAACATTTTAAAACACATATTGGTCATTTATAAAAGTGGCAAAACCATTGGATATCAAGTTAGTGAAAAAGGCCATTTAATTCATTTTTCTTTTGCTAGAAATGATTTAAATCAAAGAAATATTTTCTAATATTTGCCAAATATAATTTTAACACAAAGGTTAGTGTTTTAAGTTCAAGTGTTTAATATTATTGAAACCTTTTGCAAAAGGTTTAACCTATAAACCATATTTATACCAAATCAATATTTTATGTTGTTGAAAATGCTTTGTTTAGCAAAGTAACAATTTATAGGGTTCATCAAATATATTTTTAAATCCCATAACTTGGTATTTAGGGTCAGAGAGTTTAAATCAAACCATTTTCCAAAGGTTTTACTCAAAAAGCATTTTTATACCATAATCATTATTTTTGTTTAACTAGAAATGCTTTAATTCAAAGATTTATTCCTTGGCTTCATAAAATACATTTTTAAATCCATAAGTTGGTTTATAAGGTCAGTAGGTTCAAAAAAATCCATTTGCCTAAGATTTTACCATAAAAATATTTCTAGAATAAATTTTATATCTAAATTATGCCTACACATGTTTCTATAAAAACAACTAAGTTTCTAGAAGCAATTCATTAAACAAAGTGCATGGTTGGATAGAGTTTGTTTTGATGATTCCATTGATATAAAATTTGCAAAATTTGGACGTGTAGATTTAAAGTTATGCAATTTACAAAATCAAGCACTAAATAGACAAGTTTCTGTTTTCAATTTAAAAGGGTGGCCACGTGTCTGCTTGTTACTGGACAATAACGGTTCACACGGATCGACCTACGCGGTGCGTTAGATCTAAGTTACATCGCACGGCTCAGATGCTTCCATACCAGTTCGCTTAAGTGGATTAAACGCAACCACAGGATTTGCATCCAGCGGCTCACAACGCAAAGACCACTAGCTGGCGGCGCTGGCGATGAAGCGCGGCGGCGGCGCTCTGTCAGCGGCGTTCCAGCACAACCAGGAAGCAAGAGAGAAAGGGAAGGGGCTCACCGGGTACGCCTTGACATGCTGATGCTCAACATTGTCGTCTCAAGGCAGGGGGCGCACGGAGTTGATCTTAATCACTCGCCGGAGATGTGGCTGGCGTCGGGTGCGCTCAGACGTCGTCGAAGGCGAGGATACGGGGAATGCGAAGACACGAGGTGAGTACAGTTAGATGCGCAAGGTTGCGGAGAGTGCACGCGTGTGAAAGAGGGGGAGAGGGGCGGTCAGGATTACCGGGGGGAGGTCGACGGAGCGAAAGCAGACGGCGACGACGCTCAGACATTGTCGTTGCCGAGCGTATGGGGCGCGCGCGGGCAAGTGCGTGGTACTGGGAGACGCGCACAGTGATGGCATGCAAGCTAGTGGGGACTGGGAGGCAAGGGGCGGTGAGGAGCGGCCAGAATTGCTCGGAGAGCTCGTCGGAGCAGGGAGTGCGCAAGTGCGAAATCGAGGCAGCCCTGTGGCCGAGAGGGAGGGGTGAGCGAGGAGAAATGGAGAGGAGTCGTGGGCATTTAAGGGAGCATGGTTAGGGGACGGTTTAATGGCGTCGTTACCGCGAATTTAATCGGAGAAAATGACGACAGATACGGCTGAGGGAGAGGGCGTGGTCGCCGCGGCGGGTGAGGACGTAGACTGTCGGGTGGGGTTGGCTGGTCAGTGTGAGAGAGAGGAGTGGTGGGGTCCGGTCGTCATTGACTGCGGGGGTGTGTTTGCGCGTGAGAAAACGTTTCGCGAGAGAGTGAGAGGTGGGCTCGCTGGGCTGGTCTGGGCTTGGGGTTAGTTGGGCTGGGTCCAACTCTTTTTTTGTTTTGATTCTTTTCCTTTTCCCTTTTCTATTATTCTGTTTTGATTTTTATTCAAATATTTCAAACACTAATTGAATTCAAACCTTTGCCAAACTTTGTGTATATTCTAATACTGTTTATTAACATATTCTAAAGTCAAATTTAGAATATCTCTTTTATTCTTTTTAGGGTATATTAATTATTTGAAATAGGCCCTTGTCCTAATTTAAATAAGATTTATTAATGTTTTCAAACTCTATTTGAAATCTAAATTTTTCCTAATCTTTTCATTAGGTTTTACTTATTCAAATGGTGTGTGTATTTTAATATGATTATTAATCATTTAATTTGGGCAATTATCTTTATTCAAATAGAGTTTGGTTAAGGCCATTTTATTTTATTTGAAAATTCTCTATCCTTTTATTTTATTTGGATTTGGATTATAACTATTCCATTTATGGATTTGGCTAAGATTTAATTTAGCTTTTTTTAAATACTCCTTATTTAATATTTCTTCCTTTATCTTATAAAATCCATATTTTTTCATTTATAGATCCAAAGTTGGTGATTCCAATTTTTAAAATCTTATTTATTATTTGTTTATCCTTTTAAATATCTTTTGGATTATTTGCTCACCATTTGGTATGGATTTTTAGATAGGTGCTTTATTAGCTTTGGAAATTCAATTTCCTTATATTACTAAATTCATAAGATTTTATCTATGGCTCCAAATTATGTGAAACCAATTTCTATGCCTTTATAAATATTTCTAATTATCATTTTGATCATTTATAAATGTTTGTTGATAAATTTTTATATGGATCAAATCCATAGTCTTAGAGATATCTTGGAAATGATTTTCTCCCATTATAGTTTTAGAGTTTTGGCTTATTTTCCAAGTGTTTAAATATCAAGATGCATTTATGAAGGATGCATTTCTCTTGATGTTGGATTTAAACTTTGTTCAAGGTTTGTTCAAGATGGGTTTTGATGTTTCCAATTGGAATCAAAAAGTTTCTTTTCACCCTAAATTTCAACAATTATTTATTTTGTTTATTTATTTTTCACATTTCAAAATTTGGAAAATTTTGGGATGTGACACAAACCATAATCAATATTTTTATTTGGCTAGAAATGGTTTTATTCAAAGATTTATTCCTTAGCATCTCAAAATATGTTTTTAAAACCAAAAGTTGGTGTCTATGGTCAGTAGGTTCCAAACAATCCATTTGCCAAAGATTTTACCATAAAAATATTTTAAGAATGAATGTTATACTCAAATTATGCCTACACAAGTTTCTGCAAATACAACCAATTTTCCAGAAGAAATTCATTAAACAAAGTGCATGGTTGCATAGAGTTTGTTTTGCTGATTCCACTGATATAAAATTTGAAAAATTTGGACGTGTGGATCAAAAGTTATGAATTTTACAAGTTCAAACACTAAATAGACAAGTTTCTATTTTCAATTTAAAAGGGTGGCCACATGTCTACTTGCTACTAGACAATAACAGTTCGCACGGATCGACCTACGCGGTGCGTTAAATATAAGTTACATCGCACGGCTCAGATGCTTCCATACCGATAAAACACAACCACAGGATTTGCATCCAGCGGCTCACAGCACAAAGACCACTAGTTGGCGGCGCTGGCGACGAACACGCGGCGTTGGCGCTCTGTCAGCGGCGTTCTAGCGCAACCAGGAAGCAAGAGAGAAAGGGAAGGGGCTCACCGGGTTCACCTTGACGTGCTGATGCTTAACGTTGTCGTCTCAGGGCAGGGGGCGCACGGGGTTGACCATAATTATTTGCCAGAGTTGTCCCTGGCGTCGAGCATGCTCGGCCGTTGTCGGGGACGTCGCTACAGGGCATGCTGGGACAAACGAATGGTGCTGTTAGACGCGTAGGAGAGCTGTGAGTACAGGAGCATCAAAGAGAGGGGGAGGAGCGGTCGGATGTTACCAATACAGCTCATCGGAGTGGAGGCAGATGACGGAGGCGTACTGTCGATATCGTAGTCTAGGCTACGGTGCTCGCGCGGGCATAGGGGAGGTGCTGTCAGATGCGCACGAGGTCGTCGAACAAGATCGTGTGATCTAGGGCAAGGGAAGAGGTCTGGGCTTTCCGGAATTCGCTCGGAGGTTCATCGGAGCAGAGAGAGGTTTCAGGAAAAATCTGTGCGGCCTGGTGGCGGAGAGGGTAGGGGTGAGAGAAGGAAAAGAGAGAGGAGAGGCATGTGCTTTAACGAGCATGGTCGCAGGGAGTAATCATCGCGGCATTGATGCGAATTTATCGCCGACATTCATCAGTAGGGAAACGGCCAGAGGGGGCGCGTTCAGCGGCGGTGGGGAGGAAGATGACTGCGTGGCAGTGGGTCCTAGCGGCAGCGAGAGAAAGAGAGGTGTGGTGGGGTCCAGCGGTCAGTGTCTCTGCGGGTTTGTTAGTGAGTGAGAAAAACGATTCGGGGAGAGAGGTGGGTTGTTGCTGGGCTGGACTAGGCTTGCTGGGCCTGGTTTGGCTGGTTGGGCTGGGTTGGTTGTTTCTCCCGTTTTTGTTGTTCTGATTCTTTTTTTCTTTTTCCTTTTCTATTATTTTGTTTTGATTTTTATTCGAATAATTCAAACCCCATTGGAATTCAAACCTTTGCCAAACTTTGAGTATATTTAATACTGTTTATTAACATATTCTAAAGTCCAATTTAGAATATTTCTTTTATTATTTTAGGGTCTATTATTTATTTAAAAATAGACATTTGTCTTTATTTCAAAAAGGATTTAAATATGTTTTAAAACTCTATTTGATTTCTAAATTTTACCAAACCTTTTTCAGTAGGTTTTATTTATACAAAATAATTTCACTTTGAATTATTATTTAAAATACTTTAATATGTTTTAATGTTCATTTAAATTGGGAAAAGTCTTTACCTAAATGAAATTGGATACTAATAAATCCTTTTGATTTTTATTTAAATAATCCTTCACTCTTTTTATTAAACAAAAAAATTTCATTTGATTTGTTTGGTTAAGATTTAATTTGGCTTTTTAAAATATTCCTTATTTATTTCTTCCTTTGCTTATAAAATCCATATCTTTTTATTTAAGGATCCAAAAATGGTGATTCCAAATTTTATAATTTTATTTAATATTTGTTTATATTTTAAATCCCTTTTCATTCAAAGTTTGTTCAAGATGGGTCTTTAATGTTTCCATTTGGAACCAAAAAGTTTCTTTTCACGCTAAATTTCAACAATTATTTATTTTGTTTATTTATTTTTCACATTTCAAAATTTGGAAAATTTTGGGATGTGACAGGCTACCACCCTTAATAGAAATCTCTTCCCGAGATTTGGGAAGGCTAGAGGTTACAAGTTGTCTTCAAAACAACTAGGGTACTACCACCCTAAATTTTTTTCCAGTAGATTACATCTTGGCTTGCTTGGGATCTTGATGAGACTTCTCTGGGCAGACATCTGCATAGTGTCCTTTGTTTCCACACTTGAAACATGTGACAAGGCTCAGATCCTTCCTAGGCTTGTTTGTCTTGTACTTCATCTTTTCTGGACAATTGCTTGCATAATGTCCTTGGTTACCACAATTGTAGCATGTGACAAGGTTGAGTTCTTCACGTATCTTTTGTGGATAAGTTGATACATAATGGCCTAGCTCTTTGCAGTTGTTGCACCATACTTGGCTAATTTCCTTATACTTCTTCTTCTTCTCTGGACATTCATTGGCATAGTGTCCCATATCTTTGCATGTGTAACATTGCTCTTGGGTAATATCCTTCTTGCTAGGGTTGGGGCATTTCTTCTTCTTCTTGGGTTTCTCCAAAGCTAGGAGTTCTTCCAGTTCATGCTCTTCATATCTCACCTCAAAGGTGGGAAAGTCTCCTGGTTTCCTTAATCGTTTCCTTGGATAATACATATGTTTCCTCTTTTGTCCATATAGGTGAGTCATATTGCATGGAGGTGCAAGCTAAGATTTTCCTTTGTCTTCATCCTTCTTGGTATAAGTTGTTTCCTCCTGGGGGTTTACAAACTCTTGATGCACTCCACCTTGTTTCCTTTGTTGAACTATGGAATAGATGGGGCATTGGATAGGGACATAATTATTTCCTTCACATAGGAAACATGTAGATTGAGATATGGGGAATTGATTAGTTGGATGTTTCTCTTCACAGTTAGGGCATTGAGCTTCATGCTCTTTGGAAGTGTGATCCATGTCTCCACAAATATTGCAAGCTTGAGTTCCTTCTATAATATCATCCTTGACATCCTTGTTGTCACAAGCTACTTGGGAAAGGTTGTCTCCCATGTTGATCATTTGATTTGTCACCCTTTGCATCAATTGGGTTTGGGTTTCCAAAAACCTTTGCATGGTTGGGTCTAACTCCTTGTTGTTGGCCCAAAAATTACTTGTGAGTTGGTTTAGCTGGGTTTGGGTTACTATGAGTTCTCTCCTGTGCATCTCTTGGTTGTTGTTGTTGTCACCATTCTTGATGTTGGAGTTTCTTGGGGAAGTCATCTGTTTGGGTTGGATTGGGATTAGAATAGGTAAAGATTTCTAAGGAAAGAATTCTATCACACACAACAATTCACACAAGCAACGTGCAAACAATCACAAGCAAACATTCCACTCCAAACAACAAGTTTCAAGCACATTTTTAGGCAACAAAATATTTTTGTTACACCGCATAAGTTGGTGCGTTTGATCTAATCATTTGTATGGTGGTCCAACTATATGGTTCACTTGAGATCATTCCATTCTTCTTAGTTGTTTCTTCTTGAATGAGATCATGGTTTCCTTAGAAAAATTCTTGTGTCTTGGTCACAAACTTCAAAGGTGATGATGGTTCCTTCTAAGTTGTGTTTCTTTAGTCTTAAAGTCTTGAATACTATTCTTGTCTCACTTGTAGTCCTTAGTGATGTCCAAGTTGAAGTCCTTGGTGAAAATGAAGCTGAAGACTTTGGTGATGTTGTAGTTGAAGTCATTGGAGTTGGTGAAGTCCTTTTCTCATGGTGAGGTCTTTGTTCTTGTTGAAGTATTTGCTCATGGGAGAGGTTTTGTCCATCAAGTTGAAATAGAAGAGATATAGAATCAAAACCAAAATGGTTGAGGAAAGAGTTTACAAGATTGTTTGTAAATAAGTTCTGGAACAAACACAACTCCTATTTTTCTAAGGGGTTTTGTCCAATCCTAGGGTTACAATCCTACAGGAAACATAGTGCTCTGATACCATCTGTAGAGATCCCATCCTTTAATAAGTTAGAGATCCATGTTTTTACAATGCTAGTCCCTGGATCAACAGCTAGCATCCACAACTAAGATGTAATATCCAGAAACAAAGGTCATAATACAACTTTATAACCAGGAATAAAATAATTCATTACATCTTACATAGCTCATTTGGCTATGTCAATACAATGCAGCAGAAATAACTATAGCATGGAGTCCATCATATTCAAAGTGCCACATGCAATCATGTTGGTTGTAGACTTGTAATCCTAATCAACACACTTCACTAACATCAAACAAACCTGCAACACAATAAGTTACAGCCACAAGGGTCAATACATTTGAATTGTATTGGCAAGTGATACTATGGTAGTATAGTGGAGTCTATCATCTATATGCATTTGGCTAGGTGGAGCTTAGGCTAGCTTTTGCTCAAAATAGATTTTCCTTATCATTTGAAAAACACTAAGTTTTTGTTTAGCAAAAACTCCCAAGGAACCACCAATAGAAATTGGTGAACCTTCACCTTTGTTCAACCACAAGTTTTAACTTAGAAAATTGGGATGAGGAGATTCCTGATAGCTTCCATGCCTTGATGCTCAAATTGTCCATTGCTAGGGACATGGCTAAGTACTTAGATTTTACACTGTGCAGAGGTGGTGCACTTTCCCCACAAGACTTGATTTTCACCAAGACAAGATCTTTCAGAAGCCTTCCCTTGGACCATAATGTACGCGTTCCAACCTATCATCCCCTACCACCAACTGTCCATTTGGCTAAGTTATTGCAACCTATATGATGCAGGTAGAGCCCATAATGCCAAGTAGCTGCACTTGAAGCTTCTCAAAATTTTACATCTCAAATCTCTTTGTTCCTGGGTGGCATTCCACAAGTGAGATACTAAGTCTTCCCCAGTATACTAGACTTGGTGATGCCCAAGTTTTCCCCAGTGTACTGGACTTGTGTAACCACTCAACACAAACCTTTCTTTCCATTCCACCCAGGTGATCCATTCACTTAGTTGTTTTATTAAACAAAACACAAGTCCTTCACTTAGAAATCTTCCAATAATTCACCCTGGTTTTCTATTAGCTAGACTAAGCATGATAGTAGTAGGAATCTTAACTTACAAAAATTCTACTAAGGTTTCATCTACTAGGATTTCCCATGGCATAGTTTATACTTAGCAAAAATTCCATGCAAGTCCTACTTAGAATTATCACTAATGCATAGTGAAAATAATGGGACAAAAGTATGAAGCACCACTTTCCTTTTTGGTAGATAATATAAGTTCACTCCTTGATCTTGCAAAAGTCACACTCTTCAAAATTCACTATAATTCAATCAAGGCACAAATTCAATCTACCATTCAAGCAATTCATCACATAAAATAACAAAAACAAAGCTATGCATGCAAGCAAGCATGTCAAAGATTGTTTTATTTGGAAAAGTGGTTTCTATTAGGTCATAAACATTTGAAAACACCCATTGGTCATTTATAAAAGTGGTAAAACCATTTGATATCAAGTTAGTGAAAAAGGCCATTTAAATCATTTTTTGTTTTGCTAGAAATGATTTAAATCCAAAGAATATTTCTAGTGTTTACCAAACATATTTTTAACATAAATTTTAGTGTTTTAAGGTCAAGTGTTTAATATTGAAACCATTTGCAAAATTTTTTACCTATAAACCATTTTTATACCAAAGTAATATTTTATGTTGTCGAAAATGCTTTTTAGCAAAGCAATAATTTATAGGGTTCATCAAATATATTTTTAAATCTCAAAACTTGGTGTTTAGGGTCAGAAAGTTTAAATCAAATCATTTTCCAAAGGTTTTTCTCAAAAAATCATTTTCAAACCATAATCAATATTTTTATTTGGCTAGAAATGCTTTTATTCAAAGATTTATTCCTTAGCTTCTCAAAATATGTTTTTAAAACCATAAGTTGGTGTCTATGGTCAGTAGGTTCCAAAAAATCCATTTGCCAAAGATTTTACCCTAAAAATATTTTTAGAATGAATTTTATACTCAAATTATGCCTACACAAGTTTCTGCAAATACAACCAATTTTCCAGAAGCAATTCATTAAACAAAGTACATGGTTGGATAGAGTTTGTTTTGCTGATTCCATTGATATAAAATTTGAAAAATTTGGACGTGTGGATCAAAAGTTATGAATTTTACAAGTTCAAACACTAAATAGACAAGTTTTTGTTTTTAATTTAAAAGGGTGGCCACGTGTCTGCTTGGTACTGGACAATGACGGTTCGCACGGATCGACCTACGCGGTATGTTAGATCTAAGTTACATCGCACAGCTCAGATGCTTCCATAGCAATTCGCTTAAGTGGATCAAACACAACCACAGGATTTGCATCCAGCGGCTCACAGCGCAAAGACCACTAGCTGGCGGCGCTGACAACGAACGCGCGGAGGCAACGCTCTATCAGCGGTGTTCCGGCACAACCAGGAAGCAAGAGAGAAAGGGAAGGGGCTCACTGGGTTCGCCTTGACGTGATGATGCTCAAAGTTGTCGTCTCAGGGCAGGGGGCGCACGGGGTTGACCATAATTGTTCGCCGGAGTTGTCCCTGGCGTCGGTCACGCTCGACCGTTGTCGGGGACATCGCTATAGGGCATGTTGGGACAAACGAATGGTGCCGTTAGATGCATAGCAGAGTGGTGAGTACAGGAGCATCCAAGAGAGGGGGAGGAGCGGTCGGATGTTACCAGTAGAGCTCGTCGTAGTGGAGGCAGACGGCGAAGGTGTACTATCGATGTTGTAGTCGAGGCTACGGTGCTCGCGCGATCATAGGGGAGGTGCTGTCAGATGCTCACGAGGTCGGCGAACAAGCTCGTGTGATCTAGGGCAAGGGAAGTGGTCTAGGCTTGCCCGAATTCGCTCGGAGGTTCGTGGGAGTAGAGAGAGGTTTTGGGAAAAATCTGTGCGGCATGGTGGCGGAGAAGGTGGGGTGAGCGAGGGGAAAGAGACAGGAGAGGCAGGCGCTTTAACGACCATGGTCGCACGGAGTAATCGTCGCGGCATTGATGCGAATTTATCGCCGGCATTCATCGGCAGGGAAACGACCAGAGGGGGCGCAGTCAGCGGCGATGGGGAAGAAGATGATTGCGTGGCAGTGGGTGCTAGCGGCAGCGAGAGAAAGATAGGTGTGGTGGGGTCCAGCGGTCAGTGTCTCTGCGGGTTTGTTAGTGAGTGAGAGAAAAACGATTCGGGAGAGTGGTGGGTTGTTGATGGGCTGGACTGGGCTTGCTGGGCCTGATTTGGCTGGTTGGGCTGGGTTGGTTGTTTCTCCCTTTTTTTGTTCTGATTCTTTTTTTCTTTTTCCTTTTCTATTATTCTGTTTTGATTCTTATTCAAATAATTCAAACCCCATTTGAATTCAAACCTTTGCCAAACTTTGAGTATATTTTAATACTGTTTGTTAACATATTCTAAAGTCCAATTTAGAATATTTCTTTTATTCTTTTAGGGTCTATTATTTATTTAAAAATAGACATTAGTCTTTATTTCAAAAAGGATTTAAATATGTTTTAAAACTCTATTTCAATTCTAAATTTAACCAAACCTTTTTCAGTAGGTTTTATTTATACAAAATAATTTCACTTTGAATTATTATTTAAAATACTTTAATATGTTTTAATGTTCATTTAAATTGGGAAAAGTCTTTACCTAAAATGAAATTGGATATTAATAAATCCTTATGATTTTTATTTAAATAATCCTCCACTTTTTTATTAAACAAAAAACTTTCATTTCATTTGTTTGGTCAAGATTTAATTTGGCTTTTTAAAATAGCCCTTATTTATTTATTTATTTCTTCCTTTGCTTATAAAATCCATATCTTTTTATTTAAGGATCCAAAAATGGTGATTCCAACTTTTATAATTTTATTTAATATTTTTTTATCTTTTAAATCCCTTTTCATTCAAAGTTTGTTCAAGATGGGTCTTTGATGTTTCCATTTGGAACTAAAAAGTTTCTTTTCACCCTAAGTGTCAACAATTATTTATTTTTCACATTTCAAAATTTGGAAATTTTTGGGATGTGACAGTGATTGGCTTGGATCATCTACTGGGCCCCACACCATAGGAAGTGTGTAACATCCCTAAAATCATGATTTCAAAGATTGCATATCATTCGTGCATGCATATAATTTTGAGGTCATTTTCAAACAATTTTCAAGAAAACAGAAGCACATAGTGCTATCATTTTATGTGAGCAAACTTAAATCAAATGACCATCCTCATTTGAGAGCATAAGTGATTTAAACCAAGTTTGTTTGCTTCCTTGTTGATTAGATTGAGTGTGGAGTTTGGACAAAAATATACAAAATAAATATGGTTTCAAAACCATTTTCAAAACATTTGCAAATCAAGTGCTATAGCACTTTTTATTTTGTTTATTCAAAAGAACCAAGCTTGAACAGAGTGACCACTTGGTTTTATGCCCAAATTTGTGACTGATGCACACTTCAAAAATCCTGAAAAGATTTGAATTCAAATAGAGTTTGAATTCATTTGAAAATCATTCCAGAAAATCAATTCAGAAATAGAAAAGGAATAAAGAAAAAGAAAAAGGCCAGCGCCAGGGTTTGAGCCCATCAACAGATCCAGCCCAACTAGCCCACCCGGGTTCCCTCTCTCTCACTCTCACACGCAGACGCACCCGCGAAGTCGCTGACGCCAGGACACCACCTCCCCTCTGTTTATTTCGCTGACAAGTGGACCCGTGACCCCGTCGTCGTCTTCGTCAATCACGCGCGCCTGCGCCGCTCACGCCGCCGTTACTCGCCGCAGTCACTGCCGCGTTGATTCCCATTGATTCCGCGAGTAACTCCACGCCCAGCTCTGCCTACTTAAGCCCCTCCCTCTCGCGACCATTTCCCCTCACTCAATTTTCTCTCCACGCCACTAGGCTGCTCGCAACTCGCCAGACACCGCCGCAGCTCCGACGACCTCCGGCGTGCGATTCTGGTAAACCCCGTGCGCCCCTTCCTCTCTGGTGCATGCGAACAACTTCGCGACCTCCTTGCGCATCTCCTGATCCCCTTTGTCCGTCTGTTTGTGATCCAGAGCTTCGACTTCGACGAGCACCGTGAGCAACCGACGCTGTCTCCAACTTCGGCGAGAGATTAAGGTAAAATCCTACCGCCCCGTGCCTTCCCTTTTATGCTGACTTGTTCGCCTGACCTATGCGCACACACTGATGCCCTCCATTTGCGTTAGGGCAAAGCAGAGCATCGCCAACGTCGCCGTCCACCCGAGCCGGACCCTGTCATCCGCTCCGACGAGATCCCACGGCCACTACAGCACGCCCCTTGCCAAGCTACCACCACGTTGAGCTTCAGTGCGTCGCTGCGAGTCTGGTAAGCATTTCCACTGACCCCAGCCCTCTCTATATCCACCGCGACGCCGTAGACCGAGCGCGCCGCCGCTCGCCGTCACCGCGCGCCGCCAGACCTTGGTCGTTTGATCAAGAGCCGTTGGATCTAGATCCAGAGGCTAGAATTAGATTAGCGGGCGAAGCGTTACGTTTTGATCTGAACCGTGCATCGTCACTTAGATCCTGCGGATCGTAAGCGTGATCCAACGCGAACCGGTACGCGCCAGTAAGATTAAGACGTGTGACACTGAGTTAGATTTAAAACAGATTTTGAATCAGATTATAGTTCAAATTTGTTTTGTTTGTAACTTTTGATTCCCATGTTAGATTTTGACAAATTTTATACCATTGGAATCAGGAGAACAAGCTCTTTCAGAATATGCAATGTGTTTAACGTTTTGCATCTGTTAAAATGGTTTCTTTTGCAAAAACATGTGTAGAGCTTATTTGAGTATATGAATTGTTTTTAGTGTTAAATAAATTTGGTTTGGCAAATTTTTGACTTGTTTAAGAATCAGTACTATGCACTTGCTTGGTTGGGTTTTAAAAATCATCACTTAGCATCTTGCATGCATGCATATATATTTTTGATTGTATATGTCTTGTATGTGATTGTGGCTATATTCTATGTGTAGACTTTGGTGCTAGTGATTGTGATTGTGAAGAGTGCTACAGTCCAAACTATCAAGGCAAGTGGTACTTCATGAATAATTCTATCCCTATATTTTATACTAAGCATTAGAAATATTTTGCTAAGTCTTGCATGTTATTATTTTGCCTATATGCCATGTTGGGAAATCCTAAGTAGTTGTAGAATTTCTAGGAAATTTCTAAGTTAAGTTACTATCTATGCCATGCTTAGCCTAGCTAGTAGAAAACAAGGGTTGGTGAAATATACATGCTATGATGAAAATATTTCTAAGTCTTTGGACTTGTTTTGCTTAATAAAACAACTAAGTCAATGAATCACCTGGGTGGAAAGGGACTTGATTGGTGGTTTTGGTTGAGTGGTTACACAAGGCCCATGGCTATGTTTTACCGTGTGTATCTCACTTGTGGTAAGCCACCCAGGAACAAAGAGATTTTAGAGACCAAGTGTTAAGAAGATTCTAGTGCAGCCACTTGGCAATATGGGCTCTGCCTGGATCACATAAGTTGCTAGAACTTAGCCATTTGGACTGATGGTGGTAGTGGGAATGATAGGATGGAGCGCGTCCATTTGGTCTAAGGGAAGGCTTCTGAAAGGTCCTGTCTTGGTGAAACCAAGTCTGGTGGGGAAAGTGCACAACCTCTGCAGATGGAAAAATCTAAGTACTTAGCCAAGTCCATGGCAATGGACAACTTGAGCATCAAGGCATGGAAGCTATCAAGAATCTCCTCATCCCAATTTCTAAGTAAAAACTTGTGGGTGAACAAGGGTGAAGGACCTCAATGTCTATTGGTGGTTCCTTAGGAAAAGTTTTGACAAAGAAAAACTTAGTGTTTTCAACTTATAGGAAAAACCTATTTTGAGCAAAGCAAGCCAAGCTACACTTAGCCAAATTTGCATATAAAATCTAGTCCACTTAAAATATACTAAGGTATCACTTGCCAATACTATTCCAAAGTATTGACCCACTTTGGCTGTAACTTGTGATGTTGAAGGTTACTCTGATGAGGATTAGGTGTCATGAGTCAACACTCAACATGTATGCCTGTGGCACATGAAGATGAAGACTTATATTTATTTACTTATTGTCACATCCCAAGATTTTCCAAATCTTGTAATGTGAAAATAAAAGAATTAAATAAAACTTTGTTTGATTTTTCAGGGCCAGAAGAAATTTTTGAATTCAATTGGAACTTTAAACCCATTTGAATTAAATAAAACCTAAAGGGAATTAAAAAGATAAAACATTTAATGAAAGGAAAAATAAAACATTTGGAAATACTATTTTGAAACAATTAAATGAAAAGATTTGTTTTCAAATGAAATAGATGTTTTACAAATAAGGATTATTTTATAAAGCCAAATTAAACCTCGACCAGGCTTTGGAATTAAAACATTTTATAAAATTAACAAAGGTTTATTTAAATAAAATAATAAGGATTTGATATCCAACTTTATTTAAATAAAAGGATTTATCATTTTAATTAAAATATCAAAACTTATTGAATTATTTAAATAAGTTTTCTAAGTATTTTATTTTCTTAATTAAAACCTAATGATTTGGTTTTGAAAATATTTAGGTTTCAAATAAGGATTTTTATTAATAAAAATCAAACTCTATATAATTTAATAAATAAGGCCATCTTATTAAATTGATTAATGAACCACAAATAAAGATGTTAATTTATTTTAAACAAGTTTTCCAAATATTCTTTATTTCCAAATAAAACCTACTGACTTTGTTTTGAAAATATTTGGAAATCAAAGGGAGATTCTATTAATTAAATCAAACCCTATTTTATTAAATAACTAATGAACCATTTTATTTAATTAAAGAATGAATCAATAAAAATTATTATTTTATTTTGGAATTTGGGTTTATGCTGACAAACAGAACCAAGTTCAAATTGTGAAATGTGCGTTATTTGAATTGGTTTGGTTGATATTTGTTTGTTTGAAAATTCAAAACAGAATTCAGAAATAGAAAAAGAAAAAGTTACTGAAAAAAAATGGATTTGGACCCAGCCCAGCCGGCCAAGCCCAGGAAGCCACCAACCAGCCCAGCTCCTCATTCCGCAGGAAAACATTTCACACCTCGCATCCGACCCACACAGAGACCGACAGTGGACTTCCTCCTCGTTTTCTTTCCCCACTGACAGGTAGACCCACCTCCACTGTTCTTCCTCCCCACCCACGCGACTCTTTCTTCCTCCCTCGACCACCGTTACCTGCTGTGATTCCGCGCGTTCAATTCGCATAATGCCGCGCCTTTACGTCGCTTTAACCATGCTCGATAAAACGCCAGCGCCTCCTCCTCCTTTTCCCCCAGACCACTCCTCCTCTCTACCACTAGGCTGTCGCCAATCTCGTCTGCACCACCGCCGTCTCCGACGAACTTATTCCTCGATTCCGGCGACACGACACCACCCCGAGCTTCCCCGAACACACTAGCAGACTCCCCACCCCCAGACAATCCTCCCAGTGCTTTTCGTTCGACCGCGGGCGCCCCAGAACACCGTCCTCGACAAACTCCGAGCACCGCCGCTTCTGTCTCCAACTCCGGCGCGTTCCCCAGGTGAAATCCGACCGCCCCTCTACTTCTCGATCACGCGAGCACCTTCGCCTTGGTTTTACGCACCTGACCATACTCCTGTCTTGCCTCCGCGTGACCTACAGCCTCGCCCTCGACCACGGCCACACGCAACCGACGCCAGCTGGAACTCCGGCGAGCAATCCACTTCGCCCCGTATGCCCCTCGACGAGATACTGACACGTTGAGCTTCCCCAGGTGTCTACGAGCACGGTGAGCCAGCCTACTCCTCCTCTAGCTCCCTGTTTCACCGAAACCGTCGCGAGCAGAGCCACGCCGCCGCGCAGCCGCCGGTAGCGCCGCCCGTTCCTGGCAAGCACCTGGTAGCCGTAGGATCTTAATCGCATGGCCACGATAGATTGACAGAACGAAGGGGTATGCGTTGATCTGAGCCGCACCTGCCCCTTTAATCCTGCGGTCCACGTTGTCGATCCGGCCGAACCGGTACCGCCCAGTTAGAAAACGACGCGTGGCTAAGATTTTGTTTAAAACAGATTTGAAATCTGATTTAGATAGGAATTTCAAACCCTTGTAACTTTCAAACCACACGTCCAAATTTTAAAAATTTTATATCAACGAATTCAGGAGAACAAGCCCTAGCCAACCATGGCCTTAGTTTGACAAATAGTATCTGTTAGCTTGTTTGAATTTGCAGAAACATTTGTGTATTTATTTAGAATAGAAAAATTGTTTAAAATTGATTTTAGGATTAAAACTTTTGCAAAATGGTTTATAGTGACCATACTGACCCTAGGAACCAACCCTTGGTGTTAAAAATGATTTTGGTAAAATTAAGGTCGAATTATTTAACTTAGCCATTTTTCTAGCCAAATAAAATTATTGACTTTAGTATAGAAATGTTTTTGCAAGGAAAACTTTGGGAAAATGTTTTGGAACAAACTACTGACCCAAAACACCAAGCTTTGCCAAAAGCAACTCACTTGGTGAAAAACATAAAGTTTTGCTTTGATAAAAAAAATAATTTTCACCACATAAAATGATGAATGGATTTTAAAATGGTCTTGTGATAAAACCCATTTGCAAATGACTTTACCATTTTGGTAAATGACCAATTTTGGACCTTACAAGCTTATAAACCTAAGAAGAGACCAGCCTTGCAATAGAACCCTCCTTTGCATGACTTAGGTTCCATTGCTTTGTGAGTGGGAAATTGTTTGTTTGACCTTGATTTGGAATGTTAGTTGATTTTGTGTTTTGCTTGATTGACTTGTAGTGAATTTAGCAAAGTGTGATACTAGCAAGATCAAGGAGTGAACCACCATTCTCTTCCAAAAAGGCAAGTTACACTATCATACAAAAGTCCTACTATTTTCATTATACTTAGTGGATTTTGAATAACATGCATGAAAATATATTTCTGTACTATTGCTATGCTAAATCCTAATAGGATTCCCTATACACTCCTTAGTGAAAATATTGAAGTCATACATGCTTAGCCATGCTATGTTTTGAAAAGAGATACATGTTGAGATTTTACAAAGGTTGAGAAAAGGACTTGTGTTTTACATAATAAAACAAGGACTCAATGAACCACCTAGGTGGAGGATACTTGAAGTTTGGAGAAGGTGGCAACAAAAGGAACCATGTCTATGGTAATCACTTTGTGTTGTGCTCCAAATGAAAACCACCTAGGAAACTTAGAGATTGAACATGTTTCTCCAATTGTGGCTTTCGTGTGCAACCACATGCTATTATGGCTCTGGCTTAGTCAACTACATTAGGAAGACCCATACATTGTCTTTAGTTACCGGACATGGGGATCTGGAATGCTTCATGGGGGCTGAAGACAAGATAGCAATGATGTATGGGAGGACCTTTTGGAAAGACTTCGTCACATTCTCAGTCTTCCAGTACTCCATCTTCGTGAGCACTAATCCATTAGGCCACTGGTGGCAACAAGATGGGATTGTGTCATGTGGGTAAAGTGTACTCCTTCTGCAGAAGTTAATAAAATCTAAGTACTTAGCCGTGTCCCCGGTTATGGACAATACTGAGCAACTAAAGTTTGAACCATGGGAGATCTCGACATTCCAACTTCTAATATAAAAACTTGATGCACTTGGGGGTACCAAGGAATTCAAAGAGATTTGTTAAGCTTGTTGCACTTGGGGTTACCAAGGTGCTCAAGAGCATGATGTACTTGGGGATTACCAAGGAACTCATGAGATTTGATAAAACTTGTTGCACTTGGCGTTACCAAGTAGCTCAAGGGATTTTTGACAAGGACTTGAACACTTGAGTTTCTACCAAGGAGTTCAAGGAACTTGGAAAAGATATTTGACAAAGGACCAAAACCATTTTGAAAAGATAGGATAAATACTGCTTTATGCAAATAAGCCTTAAACTCTACTTAGCCAAATATGCATGTAATGATAGGATCCACTCATAATATACAAAGTAGTGAGACTTGCCAATACAATTCAAATGTATTGACCTTTGTGGCTGTAACTTGTATGTTGCAGGTTTGTTTGATTTTAGTGAAGATTGTTTGATTAGGATTACAAAGTCTACAACCAACATCTGCCTGTGGCACTTTGAAGATGAAGGACTCCATGATTATAGTTATTCTGATGCAATGTAATGTAATAGCCAAATGAGCTATGAAAAGATGTAAAAAAATTATGTTATTCCTGGTTATAAAGTTATATTATGACCTTGTTTCTTGATATTACATCTATACTGTGGATGCTAGCTATTGATCCAGGGACTAGCATTGTAAAACACAGGAGGAATCTACCTTATTAGGTTGAGGCCTCTACAGATGGTATCAGAGCATTGTGTTGCCTGTAGGATTTGTAAACCCTAGGATTGGACAAAACCCCTTAGAAAAATAGGAGTTGTACTTGTTCCAAAAATTTATTTACAAAAATACTTGTAAATCCTTTCCTCAAACCACTTTGATTTCAACTCTACATCTCATCTATTTCAAACTTGATGGAAAACCTACCCCATGACCAAAGACTACACTATGTGCAAAGGACTTCTTCAACATCTTCAACTCTAATGACTTCAACATCTTCAGCTCTAATGACTTCAACATCTTCAGCATATTCACCAAAGACTTCCAACTTGGATACCATTAAGGACTACAAGTGAGACAAGGAAATCTTACTCAAGATTTAGAGACTGAGGGAATGCAAAATAAGAAGGAACCATCAACAACTTTGGAGTATTGCAACCAAGAGTTTTTCTCAAAGAAACCATGATCCCATACAAGAAGAATCATGAAGGAAGGAAGGATCACAAGTGAACCATATAGATGGACCACCATATTTTAGTTAAGACAAAAGCACCAACTTATGTGGTGTAATAAAAATAATTTGATTGCCTAAGTAGGTGCTTGAACTTGTTGTTTGAGTGCAAAGTTGTTTGTGAATGTTTGGTTTGTGATTGCATGCACATTGCTTGTGTGAATTGTGATGGGTGTGAATAGAGATAATTCCTTAAGAAATAACTTGCCTATTCTAACCTCCCTTCAACCCAAACAGATGACTACTCCAAAAGACTCCAAGGTTGATGACACCAACACCAACCAAGCTGACAGCATAAAAGAACTCATAGCAACCCAACACCAGTTGAACCAACTGACAGCTCAGTTCATAGCCAACAATAGTGATAAGGATCCAGCACTACAAAGGTTTTTGAGGAACAATCCCAACTGATGCTTAAGGTGACCAATCAAATGATCAGCATGGAAGAAAACTATCCCAAAGAAGTTTATGATAACAAGGCTGACAAGAATGTTATTCTAGATGGAGCCCCAGCTTGCATTATTTGTGGAGACAAGGATCACACTTCCAAAGAGCATGAAGGTCAATGCCCCAACTGTGGAGAAGATCATTCTGTTGGACAATGTCCTACCTCTCAAGCTACTTGTTACCTTTGTGAAGGAAATGACCATGTCCCTATCCAATGCCCAATCTACTCCATGGTGGAGCAAAGGAAACAATAAGGATCCAAGTCTACCAAAGGAAAAGGACCAATTATACCTCCAAACAAGACAACCCAATTCAAAGGACTAAAGAAATTTAAGAAACAAAAGCAAGACGTGAGCCTTGCACAATGTCGTAAATGTAAGGAAATGGGACATTACTCCAGTGGATGCCCAGAGAACAAGAAGAATAAAGAGATTGACCAAGTATGGTGCAACAACTGCAAAGAACCAGGCCATTATGTAGCCACTTGTCCACAAGAACAACGCAAAGAACTCAAGGACATTCATTGTTTCAACTGCAAGAATCCAGGACATTATGCAAGCAACTGTCCGAAAAGGATGAAAAACAAGTTGAACAAGCCTATGGAGAAACTCAACCTTGGCCCATGAGTCAAGTATGGAACAAAGGACTCAAGACAAATATTTGCTTAGAGAAAATATTTCTCATGGTCCCAAGAAGGACAAGATGTAATTTTTATTTGAAAATTTTTAAGGGTGGTAGTACCCTAGTTGCTTTGAACTTGCTTGTAACCCCAGCCTTCCCAAATCTCGGGACGAGATTTATTTTAAGGGAGGTAGCCTGTCACATCCCAAGATTTTCCAAATCTTGGAATGTGAAAATAAAAGAATTAAATAAAACTTTGTTTGATTTTTCAGGGCCAGAAGAAATTTTTAAATTCAATTGGAACTTTAAACCCATTTGAATTAAATAAAACCTAAAGGGAATTAAAAATATAAAACATTTAATAAAAGGAAAAATAAAACATTTGGAAATACTATTTTGAAACAATTAAATGAAAAGATTTGTTTTCAAATGAAATAGATGTTTTACAAATAAGGATTATTTTATAAAGCCAAATTAAACCTCGACCAGGCTTTGGAATTAAAACATTTTATAAAATTAACAAAGGTTTATTTAAACAAAATAATAAGGATTTGATATCCAACTTTATTTAAATAAAAGGATTTATCATTTTAATTAAAATATCAAATCTTATTGAATTATTTTAAATAAGTTTTCTAAGTATTTTATTTTCTTAATTAAAACCTACTGATTTGGTTTTGAAAATATTTAGGTTTCAAATAAGGATTTTTTTTAATAAAAATCAAACTCTATATAATTTAATAAATAAGGCCATCTTATTAAATTGATTAATGAACCACAAATAAAGATGTTAATTTATTTTAAACAAGTTTTCCAAATATTCTTTATTTCCAAATAAAACCTACTGACTTTGTTTTGAAAATATTTGGAAATCAAAAGGATATTATATTAATTAAATCAAACCCTATTTTATTAAATAACTAATGAACCATTTTATTTAATTAAAGAATGAATCAATAAAAAATATTATTTTATTTTGGAATTTGGGTTTATGCTGACAAACAGAACCAAGTTCAAATTGTGAAATGTGGGTTATTTGAATTGGTTTGGTTGATATTTGTTTGTTTGAAAATTCAAAACAGAATTCAGAAATAGAAAAAGAAAAAGTTACTGAAAAAAAAATGGATTTGGACCCAGCCCAGCCGGCCAAGCCCAGGAAGCCACCAACCAGCCCAGCTCCTCATTCCGCAGGAAAACATTTCACACCTCGCATCCGACCCACACAGAGACCGACAGTGGACCTCCTCCTCGTTTTCTTTCCCCACTGACAGGTAGACCCACCTCCACTGTTCTTCCTCCCCACCCACGCGACTCTTTCTTCCTCCCTCGACCACCGTTACCTGCTGTGATTCCGCGCGTTCAATTCGCATAACGCCGTGCCTTTACCTCGCTTTAACCATGCTCGATAAAACGCCAGCACCTCCTCCTCCTTTTCCCCCAGACCACTCCTCCTCTCTGCCACTAGGCTGTCGCCAATCTCGTCTGCACCACCGCCGTCTCCGACGAACTTATTCCCCGATTCCGGCGAGACGACACCACCCCAAGCCTCCCCGAGCACACTATCAGACTCCCCACTCCCAGACAATCCTCCCAGTGCTTTTCGTTCGACCGCGGGCGCCCCAGAACACCGTCCTCGACAAACTCCGAGAACCGCCGCGTCTGTCTCCAACTCCGGCGCGTTCCCCAGGTGAAATCCGACTGCCCCTCTACTTCTCGATCACGCGAGCACCTTCGCCTTGGTTTTACGCACCTGACCATACTCCTGTCTTGCCACCGCGTGACCTACAGCCTCGCCCTCGACCACGGCCACACGCAACCGACGCCAGCTGGAACTCCGGCGAGCAATCCACTTCGGCCCCGTACGCCCCTAGACGAGATACTGACACGTTGAGCTTCCCCAGGCGTCTACGAGCATGGTGAGCCAGCCCACTCCTCCTCTAGCTCCCTGTATCACCGAAACCGTCGCGAGCAGAGCCACGCCGCCGCGCAGCCGCCGTTAGCGCCGCCCGTTCCTGGCAAGCACCTGGTAGCCGTAGGATCTTAATCGCATGGCCACGATAGATTGACAGAACGAAGGGGTACGCGTTGATCTGAGCCGCACCTGCCCCTTTAATCCTGCGGTCCACATTGTCGATCCGGCCGAACCGGTACCGCCCAGTTAGAAAACGACGCGTGGCTAAGATTTTGTTTAAAACAGATTTGAAATCTGATTTAGATAGGAATTTCAAACCCTTGTAACTTTCAAACCACACGTCCAAATTTTACAAATTTTATATCAACGAATTCAGGAGAACAAGCCCTAGCCAACCATGGCCTTATTTTGACAAATAGTATCTGTTAGCTTGTTTGAATTTGCAGAAACATTTGTGAATTTATTTAGAATAGAAAAATTGTTTAAAATTGATTTTAGGATTAAAACTTTTGCAAAATGGTTTATAGTGACCATACTGACCCTAGGAACCAACCCTTGGTGTTAAAAATGATTTTGGTAAAATTAAGGTCGAATTATTTAACTTAGCCATTTTTCTAGCCAAATAAAATTATTGACTTTAGTATAGAAATGTTTTTGCAAGGAAAACTTTGGGAAAATGTTTTGGACCAAACTACTGACCCAAAACACCAAGCTTTGCCAAAAGCAACTCACTTGGTGAAAAACATAAAGTTTTGCTTTGATAAAAAAAATAATTTTCACCACATAAAATGATGAATGGATTTTAAAATGGTCTTGTGATAAAACCCATTTGCAAATGACTTTACCATTTTGGTAAATGACCAATTTTGGACCTTACAAGCTTATAAACCTAAGAAGAGACCAGCCTTGCAATAGAACCCTCCTTTGCATGACTTAGGTTCCATTGCTTTGTGAGTGGGAAATTGTTTGTTTGACCTTGATTTGGAATGTTAGTTGATTTTGTGTTTTGCTTGATTGACTTGTAGTGAATTTAGCAAAGTGTGAGACTAGCAAGATCAAGGAGTGAACCACCATTCTCTTCCAAAAAGGCAAGTTACACTATCATACAAAAGTCCTACTATTTTCATTATACTTAGTGGATTTTGAATAACATGCATGAAAATATATTTCTGTACTATTGCTATGCTAAATCCTAATAGGATTCCCTATACACTCCTTAGTGAAAATATTGAAGTCATACATGCTTAGCCATGCTATGTTTTGAAAAGAGATACATGTTGAGATTTTACAAAGGTTGAGAAAAGGACTTGTGTTTTACATAATAAAACAAGGACTCAATGAACCACCTAGGTGGAGGATACTTGAAGTTTGGAGAAGGTGGCAACAAAAGGAACCATGTCTATGGTAATCACTTTGTGTTGTGCTCCAAATGAAAACCACCTAGGAAACTTAGAGATTGAACATGTTTCTCCAATTGTGGCTTTCGTGTGCAACCACATGCTATTATGGCTCTGGCTTAGTCAACTACATTAGGAAGACCCATACATTGTCTTTAGTTACCGGACATGGGGATCTGGAATGCTTCATGGGGGATGAAGACAAGATAGCAATGATGTATGGGAGGACCTTTTGGAAAGACTTCGTCACATTCTCAGTCTGCCAGTACTCCATCTTCGTGAGCACTAATCCATTAGGCCACTGGTGGCAACAAGATGGGATTGTGTCATGTGGGTAAAGTGTACTCCTTCTGCAGAAGTTAATAAAATCTAAGTACTTAGCCGTGTCCCCGGTTATGGACAATACTGAGCAACTAAAGTTTGAACCATGGGAGATCTCGACATTCCAACTTCTAATATAAAAACTTGATGCACTTGGGGGTACCAAGGAATTCAAAGAGATTTGTTAAGCTTGTTGCACTTGGGGTTACCAAGGTGCTCAAGAGCATGATGTACTTGGGGATTACCAAGGAACTCATGAGATTTGATAAAACTTGTTGCACTTGGCGTTACCAAGTAGCTCAAGGGATTTTTGACAAGGACTTGAACACTTGAGTTTCTACCAAGGAGTTCAAGGAACTTGGAAAAGATATTTGACAAAGGACCAAAACCATTTTGAAAAGATAGGATAAATACTGCTTTATGCAAATAAGCCTTAAACTCTACTTAGCCAAATATGCATGTAATGATAGGATCCACTCATAATATACAAAGTAGTGAGACTTGCCAATACAATTCAAATGTATTGACCTTTGTGGCTGTAACTTGTATGTTGCAGGTTTGTTTGATTTTAGTGAAGATTGTTTGATTAGGATTACAAAGTCTACAACCAACATCTGCCTGTGGCACTTTGAAGATGAAGGACTCCATGATTATAGTTATTCTGCTGCAATGTAATGTAATAGCCAAATGAGCTATGAAAAGATGTAATAAAATTATGTTATTCCTGGTTATAAAGTTATATTATGACCTTGTTTCTTGATATTACATCTATACTGTGGATGCTAGCTATTGATCCAGGGACTAGCATTGTAAAACACAGGAGGAATCTACCTTATTAGGTTGAGGCCTCTACACTTATTCAAACTCTTGTATTAGGCCTGTGGCCTTGAGTTGTAAAGACTATTTTTATCTCTCGAATGGATGTAATAAATGACCTTTGTATCTGTGTACTTCATCTTAAACTGTGGATGCTAGCATTGATCCAGGGACTAGCATTGCAATCACAGGGATCCTTTTCCTTTATAATGGAGGGATCTTACAGATGGTATCAGAGCACTGTGTTGCCTGTAGGATTATGACCCTAGGATTGGAAACCACTAAGGAAAAAATTTCAACTTCTACACTTGTCTATTCTTCTCGTAAAACCTTTCTAATCTTCTCTCTCATCTCTATTTGTAGATGAACTCCATGAAGGAAGCCGTAAAGAAAGGACCACTCATGACAATGACTTTGGAGTGTGAGACAGAATTCCCCAAGGCTCTCAAGGACCTCATGGTTGCATTAGAGATACAAGGTGCAGCTGTGTATAAGGGTTTTCCTGTGATGGATGAAGGAGTGGAATACTGGTGGGTGCAACTTCACTTGTATAAAAACAAGGAAGACAACCATCAAGAAAAAGGATTCTGCATGTTCACCAATTTAGTGGTGCACACTACATTCTTTGAATCAGCAAAGGATGCAGCTTGGAAGACCATCAAAGAACTTGGTGATAGAGTCAAGTGCAGAATGCTCAACCTCCAAAATGATCTAAGGTAAGAGAAGGAACATACCCAAGAGTTGGAAGCTACCAACCAAACCTTAAGAGGAGACATTATAGACTTAGTAATGGAGTCATGTGAGCAAGATAGGCTGATTGCTTCTAGAAATATTGTGTTAGCCAACAGATCCAGTGAGATAGGATTGTAAACGTATTTCGTTAGTTGGACGACCACCTATCACCTTATTTTCCAAATGTTTCTTTAAAATAAGATTGAACCTTGGTTGTTGTAATGGTTTCATGTATGCATGACTTGTGTGTTTTGCTTTCCAAGGATATGTATGTGATGTTTTGTCTTTTATTTTATCTTGATGTGTTGTTCTAACTTTTCTATCTTATAAATAGATGCCTATTACCATCAGCACTGTTGAGGAGTTCCAGGTTACCCGCTTTGGTCCTCGTATCGTTGAGCTTACTACTTTGCTCAATCTCCCTCTTCCCACCATCATGGTGCATCCCCTCACCAAGTTCGAGAGGAAGGACCTCTGGAGCTTCAAGGTCAACCAGCCCGGACGCCAGACATAGCCTACCACGGAGGCCATTGTCTTCAAGCTCATGCACGATGACAGGGAGAGAGGCCTTGATGTAGTTATGCAGGATCTGATAGGACGTCTGCCAGGGCGACACTCCCGATAGGTTAGAGGTACCCACTTCCACGTCTTCGGAAGACGTGATGATGATGGAGAGTCCATCGACTTCGAGGACGATTCGAGGGACTCAGCAGAGCCGATACGCCTGTACCTCCAGGACTTAGAGTCTCTCATTAGGCACGTGGACACTAACAGGACCAATGTCATTCTCAACAATGACGAGCTCCAGGTGCAGCTTCGCGAGAAGGACAAGCTCTTCGCGGAGCAAGACGAGATAGTTAAGGAAATGGAGGCGAAGTTCGAGACCCAGGACAGGAAGTTCAAGAGTCAGGAGAAGCGTGTCCAGGATAGGAGCAAGAAGATCCGGGACATGACTGAAGAACTGCAGTCCAAGGATTTCGAGCTCGAGCAGCAGCAGACAGTGATAGAGAGGCTTCGTTCCCAGAAGAGGGCTCTCAAGGCCAAGATAGAGACCTTTACCACTAGCGTCGAGGAATACAAGACCGCGATGGAGAACGCAGGTCTTACCTTTGTCGAGGAGGAGATTGATGCCGATGAGTAGATTGACTACTCGATCATCTTTTATTATCGTACTTGTTATTTGAGAACTTGTTAATTGACCATCCGACATGTGGATGGCTTGCCACTTGTGTGTTTTACTTTGTGAACTTGTTATCTTGTTGTTGAATCTTTTATCTTTGTGTTGCATGCTTGTGTTTGCTTATGTGATGTAATGTGCATGAAAGCATCTATGGGTATCTCATTCTTATCTCTATTTGAACAAACCACAGATGCCTCCCCGTCGTGCAAACCCCAACCCCAACAACAACAACAACATCACTCCAGAAATGCAACAAATGATGACCGCTCAAACTCAGCTAATGCAGATGATAACGACGTTCATCCAGAACCAAAACAACAACAACAACAATAACAACAACAATAACAACAATAACAACAACAACAACAACCCACCCGGCTTTGACATACTTACCAGATTCTTGAGATTGAGGCCAGCAAAGTTCTCAGGGACGACTGATCCCATGGTGGCCAATGATTGGCTACGTTCTGTGAACAAGGATTTGGTAACCGTGGGCTGTACGGATGCTGAAAAGGTCAGATTTGCCTCACATCTGCTGGAAGGACCAGCCGCCACTACCATAGATGAAGTGACATGGGCTATCTTTGAGGATGGCTTTCACACTTCTCATATCTCATATGGAGTGATGAGTCTGAAAAAGAAAGAGTTCCACAATCTGAAGCAGCGCCACCGCAGCGTGGCTGAATATATTGAGGAGTTCAACAATCTGGCGCATTATGCACCGGATGAAGTTGACACCGATGATAAGAGAAAGGAAAAATTTCTTGAAGGCTTGAATGATGAACTGAACCTGCAGTTGGCTGTAGCATATGTTCCCACTTATAAGCCGCTCTGGGACAAGGCTGCTATTTTGGAGAACAAAATGAAGCAAGTTGAGAGTAGAAAGAGAAAGCACCCCGACAAGCACAGCTCAGGATCGTCTCACAAACGATCTCATTATGAAAACAGCGGAAGCTCAGGATCCCACAAGCATGGGAAATTCAACAAACACCACAACCATAACCGTCATGACAAACATCACCGTAGTCATGACAATGACAAATACAAGAACCACAAGGGTGGATACAAGAGTCACCACAGTGGTAATGGAAGTGGAAGTGCAAGTCAGCCTGTTAAGAGAGACATTAGTCAGGTCGAATGCTTCAAATGCAAGAAGATGGGGCATTATGCAAATGACTGCCTAGAAAAGAAAGTTGAAGGACCCAACAAGCCCAACCCTTTTCAGAAGTGACAAGTAAACCACATCAATGTGGAGGAGGTCTATGAGGAGCTTGATGCTGTTGCTGGTAAGTTCAGACTCAATTCTATTCCAGCTTTTGTTATTTTTGATACTGGAGCATCGCGTTCATTCATATCAAAAGCATTTGTTGATATAAATGGGTTTCCAACTGAAAACATTGGGTGTCCAATAAAAGTTAGTTCTCCGGGTGGAAATATGATAGTAAGTCTTGGATGCCGGGATCTAGTAATAGAGTTTGGAAAGCATAAATTTCCAGTGAGTCTGATAATCCTAGATTCCCAAGGACTGGACGTAATATTGGGAATGGATTGGATGGCTAAGTATGAAGGAGTACTAGATTGTGCTAATCGTACTGTTGCACTCACAACCCCGGAAAGAAAGCGGATTAAATTCAAGTCCAACTTTGAATCTAAAGGAAGTAAGCTAAATTCTCTTAAGGGGGTTAGCATGGACAGTGTGCCAATTGTGAGTGAGTATCCGGATGTGTTTCCGGAAGAATTGCCGGGAATGCCACCAGATAGAGATGTGGAGTTTCTTATAGATTTGGTACCAGGATCTGGACCAATAGCAAAGAGACCTTATAAAATGTCAGTTGATGAACTGGAAGAACTCAAGAAACAACTTGGAGAACAGTTGCAGAAAGGATTTATTCAACCAAGTTCTTCATCTTGGGGTGATGGGGATACGCCTACTGGGGTATACTCAGCGGGACGTTTCCGACTGGCCCAAGGGTTGGCGAGTGGGCCTGCATAACGGCGAGTGGATCAAAGCCCAGCAAGGTACTGGGCGACTGGAAGTTGAAGGCCCAGGCGAGTAGATAGGCCCAGTCGGACTAGGTTAAACGATTACCAAAGCTGTAACTGAATCGGTTGAGATATGTAAACCCTAGGGGAGGTGAGCCTATATAAACCTCCCTATGGGGTGAGTAGAGACACGTTCCCTCATACACCCAAGCAACTCGCCGCCTAGTCGCCGAGTTCGCCCATTGTAAACATCTCCATAATACAATCTAGCAGGAGTAGGTCTTTACCCTCCGGGGGGCCGAACCTGGGTAAAACCCTGTGTCTTTGCCCTCATCTCGCACCGCAGATGGCTTGCCGCCCTTGCCCCTCGTTCTACTACTCGCTGCCGATTGCAGCATCTGCCGTGGCCATTCCCACGACAGTGGCGCCCACCGTGGGGCCTGGCCGGTCTGGCCGGTGTTCTGCGGCGAGATCCAATCTGCCCATCAACGAGACGGTCGCCACCGGCCGTATGATAGCGATCGGTGAGATGCTCCAGATCTTGCCGAGCAGCTACGTCCCGGCGGCGCGACCCGTCACGCACAGCGTAATCCTGCCAATCGGCACGATCAGCCTCTTCGTCGGCCTCACCGACGTCATCACCTCGGAGGACTCGGCTCGCATCCGCGAGTCGCCACCACGCGATCGGCTCTCTGAGAGCCAGGTTCGCACGATCCACCGCCTCGCCTCCGAGTACAACTCGGCCCACACCAACGTGGCCGGGAACTCAGCGGCCGCAGAAGATGCGGCCCTCACCGACGACGCCGAATCGGCGACCCCGGCGTCACTCGCCGGATCCATCACCGCGGCCTCGTCCGCGGGCTCCATCGCCCAGGTCTCCAACGCGGGAGATTTCGAGGACCCCTCCATCCTCGGGATCTTCGAATTCGACTCCGGGTCGGAAAACTCCGCCGACTTCCACGACGGAACCGGTCGCCACGCCGCGACCTACATGGCCACCGGCGCCGATCCGCCGGAGGACCCTTTCTCCACCCCAATCCCTCCTAACGCCACGGCAACGGAGGTCGAGGAACTCCGCTTGAAATTGGCGGAGGCAGTACGCAAAGAGCAGGCCGAGCGCGAAAAATTTCGCCTCGAGCAAGTAACAGCGCAGGAACTGTCGCGCTACCACCAGCAGCGGATCAGGTCACGCCTGAACCCCACCGTTCAGGGGCACGCCCTGAACTTCGACGACGAAAACGACCCGGCTCGCATAGCCGAGCGCGCGATCTGCGAGAACGCGCCACCAGGAGGAAGCGCCCGGCCCCCGCCAGGATCGATGGCGATGGGTGCCCCACCACCACCCAACCGCACCCCTCCCAGGAACCAGCCGCGGATAGTCGTCTTCTCACGGGAGCGAGACGCGAACGGCCTCCCGCTGTTCTCCACCCCGATGGACAACCTCGTGGCAGGCCGAGCAGCAGCCGATAGCATCACGGCCACCGGCGACGGCGCCTTACGAATCCAGTACGTCAAGGCCCTGCTCGCAAAGGCCGTGGAGCAGCAAAGAGCGGGCGCCGACTCGCAAGGGCGAGTATACTCGCGCTCCTCGGGAAGCAGGGCGGCCTCAAGCGGCCGCCCAGCGGCGGCAAACACCCTCAATTGCCCGCCACCAGAGCCACTGCAGCTCCAACGCCGACCCGTGAACGCGGCACTCTCCACCAACGATCCCAGGCCGGCGACCAACTTCGTCGCCGCTAACGGAGAACCCATCGACGCCCGCACTCACATCATCAACAACCAAAACTGGCGCGCACGCCAGCCCAACGACTTGCGGCACACCCTAACTAATCGCCGCGATGGCGAGCCTATGGGGTCGCTCAGTCGACTAGGGCCTAAGTGCTTCGGACCAATGATCCGAGGCGAAAAGTACCCGCCAAACTTCAAGGCGCCAAAGGAGATAGAAAAATACGACTCCTCGTACGACCCCGCAGTCTGGCTTGACACATACCTCATGGCAATGGGGATCGCGGGTCACACTGACCTACTCGCCGCCCGTTACCTCCCACTAATGATGGAGGGGACGTGCAGGCAATGGATCAACACGCTCCCCCAGGACAGTATCGACTCCTGGGAGGAAATGCGAGATGCCTTCGTCAGGCACTTCGAGTGCTCCTACACCCGCGCCACCACCATCGAAGACCTGGAACGATGCGTCCAGGGACCGCGCGAGTCGACCCGCAACTGGGTCCAACGGTGGCAAGAGCTCTGGTACAACGCGGTCGGCATCCACCCGGACACCGCGATCCATTGCTTCAAGACCTCGTGCCGCTACGAGCCTCTAGTCGCCAAGCTCAAGCGACACGCCCGCACACTCGACAACATCCCCGACCTCCTCGAGATCGCCAAACGGTACGCCGAGGAGGACCCCAACCAAGAAATCGACGACGAGTCAGGAGGGCAACGCCGCACGGGCGGCAACGACGGCGGACGCCGAACCGACCTACGCTACAGCGGCACCCGCCTCACAGGCAAGCGCCGCAACGACGGGCGAGTCGACTTCGTCGCCAACGCTGGGCACACACAACGCGAGCCCAAGAGCTACCGCCGCGACGGAGGGCAACGACGCGATGGCGGCAATTACAAGAACAAGCCAAGGTTCGATCCCGCGGCCCTACTTAACCAACCATGTGCGTTTCACAGCAGGGAAGGAAAGCCCGCCACGCACACCACCGCCGACTGCCACACCCTCAGGGAAATCGAGAAGGCACGACACGCGCGGGAGGACACCGACAACGACCCGCCAAATGGCGGAAAATTCGGCAAAGTAGCCGGCTCGCTCCATACCTTCACAGGCTTCAACACGAAGCGCGAGAAGAAGGTCATCGCCCGCGCCGTCGCCGTCAACGCGGTGGCCCAAACAGACGTCCCCCAGTTCCTCAACTGGTCGGAACAACCCATCACCTGGAGCCGGCAAGACCACTCGCCACGCATCGAGTACCCAGGACGAGTCGCCTTGGTGGTCAAGCCCAAGGTTGGCGACTACTGGCTCCCCAAGACACTGATGGACGGCGGCAGCTCCATCAACATCCTCTACCTCGACACCTTCAGGCGGTTGCGGCTCCCGCAGTCGATGATCGAGACAACTCACACCACGTTCCACGGCATCGTCCCCGGTCGGAAGGCGTACCCGATCGGCAAAGTCATGCTACCCGTCACCTTCGGTACTCCGGCAAACTTCCGCACCGAGCGGATCGTCTTCGAGCTGGTGCCCTTCGACAGCCCTTACCACTGCGTCCTGGGGCGCCAGGCGTTCGCCAAATTCATGGCAGCGCCCCACTACGCGTACAACGCGATGAAGCTCCCCGGGCCGTGCGGCGTCATCACCATCAACGGCGACCCCGACATGGCCGCCGAATGCGAGGCCAAAGGAGCCGAACTCGCCGACGCCGTCATCGCGGCAGAAACTAATCACGCCGACGAGCTTGCCAAATACGCGAGCGGGGTCAACAATGACGACCCCACAATACTCAAGAAGCCCAACTTAGAGGGCACAAACACCTCAACCTTTGAGGCCACGACGCACACCCGCACCGTCGAGCTGGTCCCAGGCGACCCCAGCCAGACGGTGACGATCGGGACAGGCATGAGCCCAGCATAGGAAGGCGCGCTCATCGAGTTCCTTCGTGAGAATAGGGACATCTTCGCATGGAAACCCTCCGACATGCCTGGTGTCCCTAGGGAGCTCGCTGAGCACAAACTAAACGCCGACCCCAAAGTGCGACCCGTCAAGCAGTCGCTGCGGCCCTTCAATGAAGAACGCCGTCGAGCAATCGCCGAGGAAGTGCAGCGCCTGCTCGCTGCCGGCTTCATCCGGCCAATCAAATACTCCAAGTGGCTGGCAAACCCAGTCCTGGTCGAGAAGAAAAACGGGACGTGGAGAATGTGTATCGACTACACAAACCTGAACAGCGCCTGCCCAAAGGAGCAGTTCGTCCTCCCGCGGATCGATCAAATAATCGATTCAACCGCGGGTTCGGAGTCGCTATGTTTCCTCGACGCCTACTCCGGGTACAACCAGATCAAAATGGCTGTCGAGGATGAGGAGAAGACGGCGTTCATCACGCCATTCGGAGCATTCTGCTACACCGCCATGACCTTCGGCCTCAAGAACGCCGGGGCAACCTACCAGCGGTGCATGCAAGAATGCCTCGCGAGCCAAATTGGCCGCAACATCCACGTCTACATCGACGACGTGGTCGTGAAATCCGCTCGCCAAGGAGACCTACTCGCCGACCTAGCGGAGACCTTCGCCAATCTGCGGAGGTACAAGATAAAGCTCAACCCAGGAAAGTGCACCTTCGGTGTACCCGCCGGGCAACTACTGGGGTACGTCGTCTCCAAACGAGGGATCGAGGCAAACCCAACGAAGATCGACACGATCGCCCGGCTCGGCAAACCCGAGTGCCTGCGCGACGTCCAGAAGCTGGCCGGGCGTGTAGCGGCTCTCAGTCGCTTCATCCCCCGCCTGGGCGAAAAGGCGATGCCCCTATACCGCCTGATGCGCAAGAACCCCACCTTCCAGTGGGACAAGGAGGCGGACGACGCGCTCCGCGACCTTAAAAAGGTGCTACTCGCCGCACCACTACTCGCCGCACCCGCTGACAAAGAGCCTATGCTGGTTTACGTCGCGGCGTCCGAGCGCGTCGTCAGTGCCGTAATGGTTGTCGAACGACCAGAGGAAGGAAAGGAGCGCCCGGTCCAGCGGCCGGTGTACTACATCAGCGAGGTCCTCACCGAGTCGCGCCAGCGATACCCACAGTATCAAAAGCTGGTATACGCGGTCTTCAGGGCTCAGCGGCGCCTGCCGCACTACTTCCAGGAGCACCCGATCACGGTCGTCTCCTCAGCACCACTACAAGACATCATCCGCAATCGCGAGGCGACCGGGCGGGTCGCCAAGTGGGCCGTCGAGATCGGTGTCCACAACATTAAATACGAGCCACGAAGGGCGATTAAGTCACAGGCACTGGCAGACTTCATCGCCGACTGGGAGGAGGCCCAGCAGCCAGAGAAGCCGCCGTACCTCCATTACTGGAGCCTGCACTTCGACGGGTCCAAGAACGCGGACGGTGCAGGAGCGGGGATAGTGCTGACTTCACCAAAGGGCGACAAGCTCCGCTACATCCTCCGCCTCGAATTCACGCCCTGCACCAACAACATGGCTGAATACGAGGCCCTACTCCACGGCATGCGAGCCGCAAAGGAGATGAGCGTCAATCGCCTTCGATGCTACGGAGACTCCGACCTCGTGGCGGGACAAGTCGCCGGCACCTGCGACGCCATCTCCCCCACCATGGCGGCGTATCGCCAAGAGGTGGATAAGTTGGGCGGCCACTTCACCGGTTACTCTGTCGAGTGGATCGACAGGCGGAAAAACGAGGAGGCCGACGCCCTCTCTCGAATCGGGTCGGCTCGACTCGCACCACCCGCCGGCGTGTTCCTCGATACAATCTCCAAACCATCAGTCTCTCCCCCGAGGGAGATCGACATCGGAGTCCCACTCCAACCAGAGGCAGCCTTGGTCGCACTCATCACCGAGCCAGACGACTGGACCAAGCCCTACATCGCCTACCTGGAAACCGGCACCCTGCCAACAGACGAGACAAACGCTCGAATGATTGCTCGCCGATGCAAGTCCTACACCATCATCGACGGCGAGCTACACAAGCGCAGCGTCACCGGCGTCTTCCAACGTTGCGTCCAACCGACTGAAGGACGCAAAATCCTCCACGACATCCACTCAGGCGACTGCGGCCACCACGCCGCCGCGCGCTCCCTGGTCGCCAAGGCTATGCGACACGGCTTCTACTGGCCCACCGCACACGCCGACGCCGTCGATATCGTCCAGCGATGCGTCGGGTGCCAGAAGTACGCCAACCAGACGCACGTACCAAGTTCGGCGCTCAAAACAATCCCCATCACCTGGCCATTCGCTGTGTGGGGCATGGACATGGTAGGCCCCTTCAAGAAGGCCCCCTATGGCTACACCCACCTGCTAGTCGCCGTCGACAAATTCACGAAGTGGGTGGAGGCCAAGCCAGTCCGGAAATGCGACGGGAAGACCGCCACTAAGTTCCTACGCGAGCTCATATACCGCTACGGGTTCCCCAACAGCATCATCACGGACAACGGCACAAACTTCGCCAAGGGAGCAATGGCCGAATTCTGCGAAGAACACCACATCCGGCTCGACCTCGCGTCAGTCGCACACCCGGAGTCCAACGGCCAGGCGGAACGAGCCAACCAAAGCATCCTCCACGGCCTGAAGCCGCGACTCCAAGTACCACTCGAGCGCACCGCTGGATGCTGGGTCGAAGAGCTACCCTCCGTCATCTGGGGAATCCGCACCTCGGTCAACAGGTCGACGGGATTCACTCCCTTCTTCATGGTCTACGGCGCCGAAGCAGTCATGCCCACCGACCTCGAACACGACTCGCCGCGGGTCGTCCACTATACGGAGGCCGCAAACGAGCTGGCCCGCCAAGATGGGCTCGACCAACTCGACGAAGCACGCGACCTCGCTCGATCACGTACCGCCATTTATCAGCAAGGGCTCCGCCGCTACCACAGCCGACGGGTGAAAACCCGCACCTTCCAGGAAGGCGACCTGGTGTTACGACTCATCCAGGACAAGAAGGGCATGCACAAGCTCTCCCCTCCGTGGGAAGGCCCGTTCGCTATCGGGCGCGTACTCGGCAACGACGCCTACTACCTCATCGACGTCCGCGGGGACGGCGAACTCGACGTCAAGCGGCCATGGAATGTAAATCTCCTCCGGAAGTTCTACTCCTAGAACCCCACACATGTACTCTCCAGTCGCTATGAAATAAAAGAAACGGTTACTGCAAATTGCGTCTACTCTCCATGTCTTGTGCCACTCGCACTCGTAATAAACAGCGTCATGCTAAAATGCAGAAGTCAACCTTTGGTATAGCGACCGGCACGGCTAAGTAGTGCGATGTAAGAGCACTGAGTCATTTCAGGTCTTGCGTCGTCCACGAAAAACGCCAAATCGGAGCCCCATTGGAGTCGCCTAGCTCGACTGGTTTTACGAACCAAGACAACTGCCCTCGCTTCTCACGGCGACCTCGGTCCTCCGCATCCTCGGCGTAGCGACTCGAACGGCTAAGTACCACGCCCGGGGACTGAATACCAGTTCGTCGCGATCGGTTAGGGAAAACGCCAAGTAAGAGAGCATGCCCAGGACTCGCCACGCGACTGACCCTCCGGGCCAGGCAGGAGTGACGCGCTCACACCAACGCGCTCAGTCCTCAACCACCCTCGAGTCGCGCCTTGAACTACCAAGTACCACGCTCGGGGACTCGGCCACCCGACCCCGTTCGCGTACGGGAAAACGGTAAAGTACAGAGCACTCAAGGGAGTCTCCTTGCGACTGGCTCTCCGAGCTCGGGCGAGTCGACTAAACTAACAAAACACATGATAACAACAAACATCATATACGAGGTGAACCCCACAAAAGGGCGGACGCGCTCGGGGACTCATCCAAAATCAATCCAAAACACACAAACAAATAGCAAAATGAACACAACGTTCCCTTCAATCGCATATCGCATTGTCTTATATTACAAATTATGCCCGCATGGCAGAACTGCTGCTAACACATCTAGGCAAACTACCCTATTCTGCAGGCTTCGACGACGACGCGCCAGAATCCCGGCGCCTACGGATGAACGCGGTGTACGGGTTTGACGGATACGTCGTCAGCTCACCCGCCATCGCCGAGCGGAAAGGTTGCTCAACCTTGAAGTCACGATGCGGCGGCTCGGGGTCGTTTGGCGCGACGACCGTTTCCTGGTAGGGAAGGAGGTCGCCCATCGCCCAGACACGCTCCGAGTACGCGGCGGCGCGTTCCTGCAACTTGAGAACCTCGGACAGATCCACCGCGCCAGTCGACGAAGGATACCCACTCGTCACATCGTCGAGGTCGAAGTCCTCGGGAAAGTGGGCGAGTCCAAGGCTCAGCGCTGTCGATGCTCCACGCCGAAACGCCGACCGCGTCATGAACTCTACGACCACGGGCGCCTTCTCCAAGTACTCCCACACCTCAACGAGGTCACTGGGAATAACCTCCGTGGGCGACATCTCTTGAAGGTAGGCGCGGATGCACGTCGCCGACAGCGTCGCCGAGTCGACGAGCATGCTTACGCACTCCCTCGCGTCAAGAGAGCCCGCTTCTTCTTGGCTACCAATAACACGACCTGCGAGAAGGAGACAATTATGAGTACCATGGAAACCACAAACAATACAACCGAAAGACAGGGAAGACGCACTCACCAAGCAACGGGCGGGCAAGTCCCGTGATGAAGCACTGAAGCGACGTATAATCGTCCTGAAGCCCAACAACGAGGGCTTCCGACACCTTTCGGTCTTCCTCCGCGGCCGCAATGGCGGCCTTAGCTCGCCCGTTCGCCGAGCTTGCTTCTTCTTTTGCCTCCCGCAGTTCGCGCTCGAGGTCGGCGACCCTCTGCTCAGCAGCACTTAACACAGATCGCACCGCCACCAGCTCACCAACAGGGACAAGCTCCTGGCGAGCCACCTCCGCCTGCGCAGCAACAGCCTGAAGTTCCTTGTTTGCTTCTTGGACAGTGGCCAGCTCCTTCTCAGCACGTTGCTTCGCAGCCAATCGCTCTGTCGACTCCAGCTGCAGACCCTGTACATCTTCAAAGTCAACACACATGAAAATTACTCAGTGCCCACCCGCTAAAATTTAGCGAGTGCGCACTCGGGGACTGGCGACCACGAAAATTACTCAGTGCCCACCCGCTAAAATTTAGCGAGTACGCACTCGGGGACTGGCGACCACGAAAATTACCCAGTGCCCACACGCTAAAATTTAGCATGTGCGCACTCGGGGACTGGCAACCACGAAAATTCCTCAGTGCATACCCGCAAAAATTTAGCGCATACGCACTCGGGGACTGGATTCGAAAGTACAAAACGAGAAACTATAAAGATCAAGCCGCTGCTAAGCACCGACCTGATCCTCGGGGACTGGAGGTACCTGGATGGCCGCACCAAGCATGCCATGAAGTTGTACTGCGTCCACAGACGCAAGCAGCGCCGGCGTGTGCCCGCGACGTTGGTCGATTTCAGCGTCGGCGGTCCCTGGAGCGAGGCTCGGGGGCGCAGCCCCACTTGCCGTGGCCGCCTTGGTCACGAAACGGGGGAAGGTAGCAATCGAGGCACCCGCCCCGAAGGAAGTCGCTTCCTCCGGTCTAGGCAAGGAAACGCCATCCTTCGTAGACGCGGTTGCTTCCACTGCGGGTCCAGCCGGCGCGGCCGCCGCGTCGTCAGAGACAGCGACGATGTCGTCGCCCTTGGCCTTCTTGCTGCCTTCCGCTGAGGCGGCGACCTCGTCCACTTTGCTCTTACGGGAAGGATCCTCCTCGCTAGCGGCGGAGGGTACCTTGGCCACGGTCGGGTGGCCCATCTTTTTCACTCCGGTCCTGCACATCAAATCAAATCAATAAAAGACAATCGAAGTACTAAAAGAAAATAGAGAAGGTCGAATGCACTCACTTGGCGACTGGAATGAAACGCAACCCTGTACGAAGGTCGGCCGGTTTTTCCAGCTCAAGGCCCAGTCGGCGACTAAGCCCCAGTCCCAGGACGTCGGGGGCCCAGGATACGGACGGCTTCTTTGACGTTGAGGTAGCGGTTGGCGCCTCCGGGACGCCTTCGGCGGAGGCCTCCTCGCGAATTGGAGCTGGCGCGGCCGGAGCCTCCCTGCGGGGCGAGACCGCCACGCTCGAGACCTCCTTGCGAGGCGAAGTCGCCACAGCCGGAGCCTTCCCTAGCCCGGAGACCGGCGCGAAGGGCGGAGGCATTGAGGCCAGCGGCACTTCCACGGATGGCGCATCTAGCGCGGTTGTCGCCGGGACCGCGCCATCACCGGCCGAGCTGTGAGCATCAGAGCTGCTCGTTGAGTGCGGCGGTGAGGCCGTCTTCGGCGGCTTCGCTTTCCTCCTCGGGGGGGCCCTCGCCTCCTTTTCCTTCTTCTTCTTCTTCGAAGGAGTGGCCTGACGGCGCGAGGTGGTCTCTGGGAGTTCGTCGTCATCATCATGACGCTCGAGGCTCCTGCTTGCTTCGATTTCGCGCTGACGTTGCCCGCGGGTCTTTCGGACCAGTGGGGCAATTTCCTCTTCGGACTCGTCCTCGTCGTCCTCGTTGCCCTTGGCGGGTGGCGATTCGCTTGTATCCTGGGCGGATGGCCTGGGGCTCTCGTCGTCGGCGGGTGGTAGCCACCCTTCCACCACTTGGAACAGCTGCGATGAACACGAAACGGAGTTAGAATTACCGCGACTGCACATGCTGCGACTGCGAACAAGATAAAGAAATTACCGTCGGAGCCGGACGCTTCGCGGTGTAGGGGGGGACCCCGGCCTGCGCATCCGCGTACGCCGCCTGGGTGATCTTCTTCAGTGCTGAGAGGTAGTCCTCCAGCTTCCACTCGTCGAGGCAGGCTTTCGTCGAGTCTCCCCGGCCCGTGTACTGGTACATGTAATGGTCGCGTTGGGCGAGCGGAACGAGCCGCCGCCCAAGCCAACAATTGTACAAGTTTACCGTCTGGAGCCCCTTCTTCTTCAGACCACGGATGGTCTGGAGCATCTCGTCGACGACCATCCGCTGGTCGTCGGGGAGCTTGCCGACCTGGAGGTGGCGTGGCTCGGAACGGTTGGCCGAGTACCGCGGGATCGCCGCCTCGTCCTCTGGGGTCGCCTCGGTCACGTAGAACCATGACTTTTTCCAGTCGCTCGCTGCTTTGGCCGGCAGCATCAGGTCGAAGAAGGAAGCTTTGGACTTGAGTTGGAAAGTCAAGCCGCCCGCGGCTAGCATTGGGCCGCCCGCCTCCTCGCGGCTAATCCGTCCATGGAACAGATCTTGCCACAAGGGAAAGTAGGGCCGGCAGCCCAAGTAGCACTCGCAGAACGCCACGAAGATGACGAGCTGCTCGATGCTGTGGGGACCCAGATCTGAGGGCTGGATCCCGTAGTAGGCGCAGAAACGCCGGAAGAACAAAGACGTGGGAAACCCTAACCCCCGCTCGAGGTGACTGGTGAAACAGACGAACTCTCTCTCTCTCGCGGGTTTGGGGTCGTTTCTCCGGCTGCGGGGATACGCCAGCAGCCGGCCCGCAGGATTCCGGCCTCCTCGAAGGAGGCCAGCTGCGCCCTTGTGCACTTGGATCTGCCCCAAGGTTCGGTGGAGAGGGCCATGGCCGAGAGGTTGTTTGGAGAACGGAGGATTTCGGGTCGATTGGGTCGCGGAAGCAAAGGACGGAAGATGTGCGCACTCGGAAGGAATGGTGGGCGGTTGGCTCTGCGATAGCCTACCATTCCTCTTATATAGCGGGAGTTGCCCGCCAAATTAGGGGGCCGTTACCGCGCGATGATTACGCCGAAAGTTACCGTTGAGTTACCTTAACGGCTAGTTTGACCACGCCTGACGGTCCACCTCCAGCCACTCGGCTCGCTAAGTTACTCGCCGAGACCGCGTCCCGTTGGTTCGACTCGCCCAGGACGCAACTCGGCTCGCCGGATTTTTTCCTTCATGCGGGAGCCCGACGACGATTCGACTGGATGCCAACTTGAAGCCGTATACTCCGACTGCCAGCAGCCACCCACGCCTAATCAACGACGGCCTCGGGGACTACTGATGGGGATACGGCTACTGGGGTATACTCAGCGGGACGTTTCCGACTGGCCCAAGGGTTGGCGAGTGGGCCTGCATAACGGCGAGTGGATCAAAGCCCAGCAAGGTACTGGGCGACTGGAAGTTGAAGGCCCAGGCGAGTAGATAGGCCCAGTCGGACTAGGTTAAACGATTACCAAAGCTGTAACTGAATCGGTTGAGATATGTAAACCCTAGGGGAGGTGAGCCTATATAAACCTCCCTATGGGGTGAGTAGAGACACGTTCCCTCATACACCCAAGCAACTCGCCGCCTAGTCGCCGAGTTCGCCCATTGTAAACATCTCCATAATACAATCTAGCAGGAGTAGGTCTTTACCCTCCGGGGGGCCGAACCTGGGTAAAACCCTGTGTCTTTGCCCTCATCTCGCACCGCAGATGGCTGGCCGCCCTTGCCCCTCGTTCTACTACTCGTTGCCGATTGCAGCATCTGCCGTGGCCATTCCCACGACATGGGGAGCCCCAGTTTTGTTCATGGAAAAGAAAGATAGAAGTCAAAGGTTATGCATAGATTACCGTTCACTCAACGAGGTGACTATCAAGAACAAATACCCTTTGCCTAGAATCAATGACTTGTTTGATCAGCTAGAAGGATCTTGTGTGTTCTCAAAAATTGATCTCCGGTCAGGCTATTTTCAACTCAAAATAAGAGAACAAGACATACCTAAGACAGCGTTCACTACAAGGTATGGATTGTATGAGTATACCGTAATGCCTTTCGGTTTGACCAATGCTCCAGCATACTTCATGAATATGATGAACAAGGTGTTCATGGAATTCCTTGACAAGTTTGTTGTCGTTTTCATCGATGACATCTTAGTCTACTCCAAGAGCAAAGAAGAGCATGAAGGACATTTGCGATTGATACTTGAGAAGTTACGATAACATAAAATTTATGCCAAATTCAGCAAGTGTGAGTTCTGGTTGGATGAAGTTGGTTTTCTAGGTCATGTTATGACAAAGGATGGTGTAGCAGTTGATCCTGCTAAGGTTTCAGCTGTGACTGAATGGGAATCTCCTAAGTCCGTGAAAGAAGTTCGTAGTTTCCTTGGCTTAGCAGGTTACTATAGAAGGTTCATTGAAAATTTCTCCAAGGTAGCTAAGCCTATGACTGAATTGTTAAAGAAAGACAAGAAGTTTGCATGGTCTGAAGGTTGTGAACTCAGCTTTCAGGAATTGAAGAAGAGACTTGTGACAGCACCAGTCTCGTGTCTGCCAGATTTGGAAAAAGATTTCCAAGTATATTGTGATGCATCTCATCAGGGTTTGGGTGCAGTACTTATGCAAGACGGTAAAGTTGTGGCTTATGCCTCGAGACAACTCAAAACTCATGAAGTGAACTATCCTACTCATGATTTAGAGTTAGCCTCTGTCGTCCATGCACTCAAAACATGGAGACACTATCTTTTGGGGAAGCGTTGTGAAGTGTTCACAGATCACAAAAGTTTGAAGTATATCTTCACCCAGAAGGAAATTAATATGAGACAAAGAAGGTGGCTAGAACTTATCAAGGACTATGACTTAAGTTTGCAATACCACCCTGGTAAAGCAAATGTTGTAGCAGATGCTCTAAGTCGTAAGGTTTTTGTGAATGGCCTTACCAAAGGAGAATTTCCAGATGATCTGTGTACTCAATTTAGAAAACTCAGATTGGAAATTGTGCCTGAAGGACATCTCATGACTTTGGATGTTCAACCCACTTTGTTGGACAAGATCAAAGAAGCTCAGAAGATTGATAAAGAAATCGAAGAGATTAAAGAAAAGATTGGCAAAGGAAAAGCCAAAGGGTTCCATGAAGACGAACAGGGAACTTTATGGCATGGGAAACGTATCTGTGTTCCACAAGACCCGGAGCTGCGGAAACTGATTTTGCAAGAAGCACACAACTCTCCGTATTCCATTCATCCGGGTAACACCAAAATGTACATGGACATGAAAGAAAGATTTTGGTGGAATAATCTCAAGAAGGACATCGCCGAACATATTGCTTTGTGTGATGTGTGTAGTAGAGTGAAAGCGGAACATCAGAAACCAGCAGGTCTGCTTCAACCACTACCTATTCCTGATTGGAAGTGGGACAAGATTGGTATGGATTTCATTACCAGATTACCAAGGACCCGGTCAGGATACGATTCTATTTGGGTAGTAGTGGATCGCCTAACTAAAGTGGCTCATTTCATACCCGTGAAGACAACCTATACAAGTGCTAAGTTAGCCAGAATCTACATGAGTAGAATTGTATGTCTACATGGAGTGCCAAAGAGTATTGTGTCTGATAGGGGAACTCAATTCACTTCCCATTTTTGGAGACAGTTACATGAGTCATTGGGAACGAGGTTGGAATTCAGTACTGCTTTTCATCCTCAAACTGATGGACAAACAGAAAGGACTAATCAGATTCTTGAACACATGTTGAGGGTGTGTGCCTTAGACTATGGAGCCAGTTGGGATGAAAGTCTGCCTTACGCAGAATTTTCTTATAACAACAGCTATCAAGCCAGTATTGAGATGGCACCATTTGAGTTTCTCTACGGAAGAAAGTGTACCACCCCATTGTTATGGAATGGTGTGGGAGAAAGAAGTTTATTCGGGCCAGATCTCATCAAAGAAGCCGAAGAGAAGGTCAAGTTGGTTAAGGACAGATTGAAGATAGCACAGTCCCGACAGAAAAGCTACACAGATCCTAAGCGTAGAGAAGTCACCTACGAAGTTGGTGATAGAGCCTATCTTAGAGTGTCACCACTTCGTGGAGTGAAGAGATTCGGAGTCAAAGGAAAATTGGCACCAAGATATGTTGGGCCATTCAAGATTCTGAGTCGCAAAGGAGAAGTTGCCTATGAAATTGAACTGCCAGAATCTCTGTCAGCTGTCCGTAATGTGTTTCATGTGAGTCAACTTAAGAAATGTCATCCAGAAATGGAAGAAACTTCTTTGAAGGATACTATACCTTTGGAGGAGGTTCAATTGGAAAGTGATCTCACTTATGAAGAGAAGCCTATCAAGATTCTTGAGACTGCAGAAAGAGTCACACGGACTAAGACTATCAAGTTCTGCAAAGTGCAGTCGAATCATCATTCCGAAGAGGAAGCAACATGGGAAAGAGAAGATGATCTTCGGAAAGACCACCCTCACCTATTTGCTAGCCAATCCGAATCCCGAGGGCGAGATTCACCTTAAGGGGGTTAGATTTGTAACATCCCTAAAATCATGATTTCAAAGATTGCATATCATTCATGCATGAATATAATTTTGAGGTCATTTTCAAACCATTTTCAAGAAAACAGAAGCACATAGTGCTATCATTTTATGTGAGCAAACTTAAATCAAATGACCATCCTCATTTGAGAGCATAAGTGTTTTAAACCAAGTTTGTTTGCTTCCTTGTTGATTAGATTGAGTGTGGAGTTTGGACAAAAATATACAAAATAAATATGGTTTCAAAACATTTGCAAATCAAGTGCTATAGCGCTGTTTATTTTGTTTATTCAAAAGAACCAAGCTTGAACAGAGAGACCACTTGGTTTTATGCCCAAATTTTTGACTGATGCACACTGAAAAAATCCTAAAAATATTTGAATTCAAATAGAGTTTGAATTCATTTGAAAATCATTCCAGAAAATCAATTCAGAAATAGAAAAGGAATAAAGAAAAATAAAAAAGGCCAGCGCCAGGGTTTGAGCCCATCAACAGATCCAGCCCAACTAGCCCACCCGGGTTCCCCCTCTCTCACTCTCACACGCAGATTCACCCGCGAAGTCGCTGACGCCAGGACCCCACCTCCCCTCTGTTTATTTCGCTGACAAGTGGACCCGTGACCCCGTCGTCGTCTTCGTCAATCACGCGCGCCTGCGCCGCTCACGTCGCCGTTACTCACCGCAGTCACTGCCGCGTTGATTCCCATTGATTCTGCGAGTAACTCCACGCCCAGCTCTGCCTACTTAAGCCCCTCCCTCTCGCGACCATTTCCCCTCACTCAATTTTCTCTCCACGCTACCAGGCTGCTCGCAACTCGCCAGACACCACCGCAGCTCCGACGACCTCCGGCGTGCGATTCTGGTAAACCCCGTGCGCCCCTTCCTCTCTGGTGCATGCGAATAGCTTCGCGACCTCCTTGCGCATCTCCTGATCCCCTTTGTCCGTCTGTTTGTGATCCAGAGCTTCGACTTCGCCGAGCACCGTGACCAACCGACGCCGTCTCCAACTTCGGCGAGAGAGTAAGGTAAAATCCGACCGCCCCGTGCCTTCCCTTTTACGCTGACTTGTTCGCCTGACCTATGCGCACACACTGATGCCCTCCGTTTGCGTTAGGGAGAAGCAGAACGTCGCCAACGTCGCCGTCCACCCGAGCCCGACCTTGTCATCCACTCCGACGAGATCCCACGGCCACTACAGCGCGCCCCTTGCCAAGCTACCACCACGTTGAGCTTCAGTGCGTCGCTGCGAGTCTGGTAAGCATTTCCACTGACCCCAACCCTCTCTATATCCACCGCGACGCCGTAGACCGAGCGCGCCGCCGCTCGCCGTCACCGCGCGCCGCCAGACCTTGGTCGTTTGATCAAGAGCCATTGGATCTAGATCTAGAGGCTAGAATTAGATTAGCGGGCGAAGCGTTACGTTTTGATCTGAACCGTGCATCGTCACTTAGATCCTGCGGCTCGTAAGCGTGATCCAACGCGAACCGATACGCGCCCGTAAGATTAAGACGTGTGGCAGTGAGTTAGATTTAAAACAGATTTTGAATCAGATTATAGTTCAAATTTGTTTTGTTTGTAACTTTTGATTCCCACGTTAGATTTTGACAAATTTTATACCGTTGGAATCAGGAGAACAAGATCTTTCAGAATATGCAATGTGTTTAATATTTTGCATCTGTTAAAATGGTTTCTTTTGCAAAAACATGTGTAGAGCTTATTTGAGTATATGAATTGTTTAGGAATTGTTTTTAGTGTTAAATAAATTTGGTTTGGCAAATTTTTGACTTGTTTAAGAATCAGTACTATGCACTTGCTTGGTTGGGTTTTAAAAATCATCACTTAGCATCTTGCATGCATGCATATATATTTTTGATTGTATATGTCTTGTATGTGATTGTGGCTATATTCTATGTGTAGACTTTGATGCTAGTGATTGTGATTGTGAAGAGTGCTACACTCCATACTACTAAGGCAAGTGGTACTTCATGAATAATTATATCCCTATATTTTATACTAAGCATTAGAAATATTTTGCTAAGTCTTGCATGTTATTATTTTGCCTATATGCCATGTTGGGAAATCCTAAGTAGTTGTAGAATTGCTAGGAAATTTCTAAGTTAAGTTACTATCTATGCCATGCTTAGCCTAGCTAGTAGCAAACAAGGGTTGGTGAAATATACATGCTATGATGAAAATATTTCTAAGTCTTTGGACTTGTTTTGCTTAATAAAACAACTAAGTCAATGAATCACCTGGGTGGAAAGGGACTTGATTGGTGGTTTTGGTTGAGTGGTTACACAAGGCCCATGGCTATGGTTTACCTTGTGTATCTCACTTGTGGTAAGCCACCCAGGAACAAAGAGATTTTAGAGGCCAAGTGTTAAGAAGCTTCTAGTGCAGCCACTTGGCAATATGGGCTCTGCCTGGATCACATAAGTTGCTAGAACTTAGCCATTTGGACAGATGGTGGTAGTGGGAATGATAGGTTGGAGCGCGTCCATTTGGTCTAAGGGAAGGCTTCTAAAAATTCCTATCTTGGTGAAACCAAGTCTGGTGGGGAAAGTGCACAACCTCTGCAGATGGAAAAATCTAAGTACTTAGCCAAGTCCATGGCAATGGACAACTTGAGCATCAAGGCATGGAAGATATCAAGAATCTCCTCATCCCAATTTCTAAGTAAAAACTTGTGGGTGAACAAGGGTGAAGGACCTCAATGTCTATTGGTGGTTCCTTGGGAAAAGTTTTGACAAAGAAAAACTTAGTGTTTTCAACTTATAGGAAAAACCTATTTTGAGCAAAGCAAGCTAAGCTACACTTAGCCAAATTTGCATATATTATCTAGTCCACTTAAAATATACTGAGGTATCACTTGCCAATACTATTTCAAAGTATTGACCCACTGTGGTTGTAACTTGTGATGTTGCAGGTTACTCTGATGAGCATTAGGTGTCATGAGTCTACACTCAACATGTATGCCTGTGGCACATGAAGATGAAGACTTATATTTATTTACTTATTCAAACTCTTGTATTAGGCCTGTGGCCTTGAGTTGTAAAGACTATGTTTATCTCTGGAATGGATGTAATAAATGACCTTTGTACCTATGTACTTCATCTTAAACTGTGGATGCTAGCATTGATCCAGGGACTAGCATTGCAATCATAGGGATCCTTTTCCTTTATAAAGGAGGGATCTTACAAAGTGTGGACGGGAAAGATTCGCTCGATTATGCATCAAGGATTTGTTCTCTAATGGGTAAAGTGACGCACCTCTGCAGAGTATAAGAACTGTAACTTGTTACTCCCTGTTCCGGGAAGGAGCTGCGAACGCTGCAGGAAAGGAACTCCATGAAAGTTCTGGTAAACCTGTGAAGGATGACAGACATAGTTTTTCAGAATAAAAGCAACTTTTGAAGAAATGTTTATGAAAACCTGCATTTCCTACGACTTATGGTCCGTATCTATAGCTATAGTGCATCAAACACTCATTTTTAGTGAACTTGCTGAGTACGCTCGTACTCAACGTATCTTCTTAACCCTTGCTAGATTCTGAAGACAATAACGGTCAGGAAGAGGAAATACTATATCCAATTGAAGACCAAAAATAATTCCGCTATGAAGAACCAGAAGTATCCGGAAGCGTTGAAGGGAACATTTACGAAAAAATCTATGGAATGGAGACCGACGCATCTGAAGTGTAGATGTAGCATATATAGCGATCTAGTCCAGTAGCATAGATCTCTATCCTCTATCTATATTAAATCTCGTATAAAACTTAGTTGCTTCTTTATTCTTTTCTTCGAGTTATTATAGTTCAGCCTGAGTCATCAGGATACCTCTATGGACCTAGGAGGATCTCAAAGTCGTCATGTAATTTCTGGTTGTAATAATGATAATGTATGATGTGGACCCGCTTTGTTTCTATTGTACCAATCTGAGGTTGTAATATTTGCGGAATGGTACTCCGTGAGTGTTATGTCTACGACTATAGTGTACTACAACATGCAGTGCTATGCTGGGTCACCACAACTGGTATCAGAGCAAAAGCTTTGACCTTAGGTTTGAAGCCTATTAAATGGGTAGAACTTGTAGGAAGTATGTTAGCAACGGTCAAGAGTTCTCTAGAAATATGATAAGTATTCACTTGAGAATTACATTGTCATGTTTCTAGTACGATAATTCTTTATTATTATGCAAATTGGGGTAATAAGAATAAGTTATAACCTAGTAGGACCAATTATAATCTCTTTTCTACAGTGAGTAATGACATCTCGGTACGCAAACCGGAATGTCCAAGTGATGTTCAAGTGATATATAGGACTATATATGGAGGATTAGACAAAAAATTTGATACAACTTTTATGGAGTAGGGAGTTGAAAATCTCTACTTTCTGTCAAGGTTTATAGTTTCCAACACGGGAAAGTGTTAGTAAAGTACTGTATAGTGCTTATATTACCAAAGAGTTGAGGATAAGAGAAGTAATGTCATCAGGGAAGATGAGATGTATGGAGGCGGCGTATCAAATTGCAGTTCTCAAAGCAATAACCAGGCTTCGAAAACAAGAATCCAAGGAAATTGGTAGGAAGTACTCTTACTACTATACCCAAGATTCTATAAATTCGAAACTTAAGTTGGATCATGCTGCATTTGTGCAGACTGAATCTACTTGAGATGCTGAATGCATAGGTCATAATAGGTCATTACTCAAAACCTACCATGACACACATTAAGGTTTAAGTCCAGGAGTTGGACACAACCTTGAGGATTAGGTTGATATTACTAAAGAAATAGAATGCAAAAAGGAGTTATATAGAGAAGCTAGGCATTTTAGAATAGTCCTCTCAAAAAGTGGTGTATGAAGAGCATGAGTTTGAAGGACCATAGTCTGAAACCTGTGCCTATTATCAGAATGGGCCTTAAAAAACATGTAAACTATGGACAAGTATAAAACAAAACAGGAAACTTAGGAAACATCCAATTCAAGAATTACAGTTGGGAATTACGATGGATGGTGAGTAGAATCTTACACTGGAACCAGGGAGAATCCTATACCCTGTGATCCTAGTAAAGGAGTAGAAACCAGTTATGTTAACATGGAACCTATGATCCATATGGGGGTAGTACCAATCCTATTGACCTAGAAGAAGGCACTGATGGTTATTACATCTATATGTATAACTAAGTCAAGGAAAAGCAGAGAATACATCTTGCTTTGAAAGTGCATTTGAAGGTGGACATGAGAATTCCACGGAAGATCACGTATTTTCTAGTCATTTTTCAATGGCTAAACTCAACCTAAGTACTTATAAACAATAGTGCACACCCTCTAGATGTTTATATACTCCAGAAGGTAGTTTTCGGACTTCACGTCATCATGGACGGAATTCCAGGAAGTACTAGAAAGAGAGAGAAAAGTAAGAAGAGACAATCCATAGAAGTAAAGGGCTTAAATGAGGTACATAACCAGTAAGGTGCATCGTAGTGTTTGAGAGGCATGATTTAAGAAGTAAGAGCATGCTCATACGAGCAAGCAAATCCTTGTAACATACAAGTAATGAACCAAGTGAGAATCAAACCATGGATGTGAGGATTGTTTGTAATAGTTTAGAAAACCATGTATAATACATGGTATAGGTTTGGTTGTTATTTGGATTTGGTTCTTGATTTCCTTGTGTGACTAGCACTGTGCATAGAGCTGAACTCAGAAAACATATGCATGATGTAAGTATGAGTAATGGCTTTATGTAGAAGGACTAGAGAGGGTATGGATACAGAAGTAGAAGCTGGGTTTGAAGGACAAAGTGTGGAACAAGAAGCTAATCAGAGGGCAAGCAATATGGATGTAGTTGAAACTAGACCATCAACTCGTCCGTTGACAGAGGAGAATTTCATGCAATACATGCAAATGATGCAAGAGTACCAGAATAAGTTCATGCAGGAAATACTCAAACGGATTGGACCTGGAGAGGAAAACAAAGATATGAAAGTAAGTCTTTCTGATTTCCAAAACGCCAAACCAATTCCTTTTGTATCTGCATCAGAACCTATGGATTCAGAGGATTGGCTGATGGATACAGAAAGGAAACTTAAAACAGTAGGATGCAATGATGAGGAGAAGTTACGATATGCAACATTCCTTCTATCCGGATCTGCTGCAAATTGGTGGGAGAATCAATTAGCCATGCACACACCAGAAGAGATATTCACTTGGGAAGAATTCAAGCAGAAGTTTCGCGAGTACCATGTTCCAGAAAGCATTATGGAATTTAAGAGGAGAGAATTCATGGACTTATGGCAAAACGATGAAACCGTGATGAAATATATTAGCAAGTTTAGTCAATTATCTCGTTATGCAGTTGATGAGGTAAATACAGAGAAGCGCAAGAAAAGGTTCTTGGAAGGACTAAACCCTTATATGAAGATGAAAATAGGAGGGGCTACAACAAGACTATTCCAAGAGCTGGTTGATATAGAAATTACTTTCGAGGATGATTACAAGAAGCTATTAGAAGAGAGGAAGAAATTAACCAAGAAAAGAGCTGAAAGGGAACCGAAGAAGTTTCAATTTACTGAGTCAACATCAAACTTAAGTTTCATACCTATATTCATATCCACAAGTGGGACATCAAAGTATGAGGAATCAAAAAGAAAGAAAGAAATCATGTGTGGTAAGTGTGGAGCATCAGGTCATATAAGGAGGGATTATAGGAAGACCGGAAAGGTGTGCTATAGGTGTGGTCTGGAAGGACATAGGAGATCTGAATGTCTCAACAAGATGGTTACTTGAGGAGTATAATTACCATCAAGAGGTGGACACTTTGAATGGAACCACGTTGACAAGGCTACAACATGTATTTTTAGTATCAGTAGTCCTTCGTCAATCAAGTTGTTCAGGGTTAAAAGTAATCTCATGAAGCTTCGGGAGGAAGTATAAATTAGCATTAGGCATTAACAATCGCCGAATCAAGGTTGAGAGTAAACTGAAGGAGTGCTGAGTTTATTAAAAACATTACTTTGGAAAGACAAGAAACGGGGAGGAAAGCAGAAAACTCAGGACGAGACTATCAGAAACCTTCTTGAACAAGAAACCACAAAATTCGGGACGAAGTTTAATTTAAGGGGGGAAGTCTGTAACATCGCAGCATTTAGGACTAAACGAAGGGTAGATTTAGGATTTTGTGCATCTGTATGCATGCATCTGAAAATCCGGGTAAATTTTTCGCCAAATTAAAAGACTAGAGTGATCAGAATTCTCACTCCGATGAATTAGGTTTAGTGACATCAGAAGGGGAGTGGCATGAATTTTGACATGACCTCTATTGTTTTCTGGAGTTATGAGGGAAGAAATTCGACTTACAAATAATTATTCACAATAATATAATATAAAAGAAATATAAATATTATATTGTTCTTTATATAATAAACATAAGATACTTCTTATTCTTTTCTCTATTCAGTAACAACTCATCAAATAAAAGAAAAGAAGGAATATTACAATAATAATATTATTACATTGTTTCTTTAAAAATATTTAAATGGAAAATGAATTACAATAATTAAACAAATAGAAGAATTATTTATTAAAAGAATATATATTACATTATCCTTTTACAACAAATAAATGATAAGGAATGGATGCAATAAGAATAAAACAACCTAATGCATTACAATGCCTTATATAATTTCTTGATAGAAAGGGAATTTACAAAAATGGATAAAAAGAAAACACCTAAAACTAAATTCCTATCTAGTGTTGATATTCCTGTACTTTTCTTGGTACCTGCAAACAAATAAAAAAATAATACAAAAAGAAAGGGGTTAGTGTTTATTAGGGTGCTCTCAGTAGTAACAGTGTGATGCACTGTTTTGTCACATCATTGAGCATATTAAAATGGGGCAAGTTTCACCAAATGAAATAATATCTGTTATTATTTCAAATCTGTCTCAGCACAGCATCATTGACATAGGCAAATAGGGGCAATTTTCACCAATTTAGTAAAAGGTAAAAGTCAAAGAGTAGAACCATCAGCAAATATCAAGATATTTTAACTTGATCTGATCCATAACATCACAGCAAGCATACAGGCATCACACACATCACATGCAGCTGTTGTGTTGTCAACACCACAGCTAACACATGAAGTAGATAAGCAAAAAGGCACCAGTCGTAGCAAGGCTGCTAACAAATCCATTCCACACATACCACCAGCCCATAGTCCTCCACTACCTCTAGAGCACCACAAAGAACATCATATGTTCTTATTAGAAGTTTCCAATAACACACAGCTCAAGACACCTCACTAGCAACCCATATGTAGGTCAGGATCAATCAAGTATAAGGAGGAGCAGTCCAAGTGAACAGCAAAGGAGGAGTCAGCCAAGTGAGCAGTAAGGATGAGTAGGCCAAGAGCACAAGAATCAAGCCAACAGAAGCTCAAGGAGGATCATCTTAAGCTCAAGAATAAGAATAGCCAGCTGATCAAGCATACATCTTAGGAACAACATCATCAAGCTTCCATACTAGGTTGTTATTCATCTCTAAGACAGCCAAAATGTTTAATATCAATTGTTCTCCTATTTTCTTTTCCCAAGATGGATTTTGGGTAAGAGGGAGCTCTCATTATAGTGTAGAAGTGCTACACTAAGTTCATCCTAGAGCTGTTAAAAGCCAACCAGTGTCTGTTCTTATCTTAGAAAGAATTGGCCTCAGCCTGTTGCATCATTGGCTAGGATTAAATCTTAAGGAAATCAATCATGCTACTAGTCACTGCTATGCACACTCCAGGTATGGTGGCACCACAACAGCAAAGGAAGTAGATACCAACCATAAGAATTGAATTAGGCACTTGATCCATATATTATAGGCCAAGAAAGCTCTTAAAGAAAAATAGCAGCTATTGTGGCTTGGGATTTGGCCACTGTGCACACTCCAGGGAGGCACCACAGTAGCCAAATCCTATGTGGTAAAAGACCACCATCTTCATCCAGTTGTAAGACCACCCAGTCCACTGTCTAGAAGCAACCAACCCATATCTCAAATCATCTTCCTAGTTCATAAACTAGGAATCATTTATTCTATTGTAGCAAAGCTACAATAATCATTCTATAATCAAACATCATATGAATCTGATGTTGGGATCATATTAAGCTATTGTATCATTTAACCACTAGACCAAAAGCATATATACAAGCCAAATAAAATCACCATCATCCTTTTTATAATCCAGCTGCTAGACTACAGGGCACATTCCCAGAGGGTAGCACCTCTGTAACATCCTAAAAATATTAAACTTGGATCATCAAACTCTAATCATCAAAATTAGGGTTAACAAAAACTTTTCCAATTAAAAATATGAAAGCATGCATATGTGTGTGAATTAAAATTTGGATCCTTTTGAATTGCCGTGGTTCTGTGTTTCTTTGCTTGTAAAATGATTCTTAGGTGAAATAAACATCATCTAAACAATCCCCAAACTTTTCCCAAAGGCAAACAAGTCAAACGAAACAAATTAAGTGAATGGTCACTTTGGCCAAATTAACTCCCATGCCTACTTCAGCTATCCCTAACTTTCAGAACTTAACAGAAACCACATTGTATCAGCCGGAGGAATTGCCGTTGACCCTGCAAAAGTAAAAGATGTCGAAGATTGGCAAGCCCCAACCACTCAAACCCAAGTTCGTGCATTTCTCAGATTGGCGGGATACTACCGCAAGTTCGTAGAGGGATTCTCGAGTATCGCCAGACCCATGACCCAATTGTTGAAGAAGGACAAGTAGTTTGAATGGACGGACCAATGTGAAGCGAGTTTTCAAGAACTCAAGAGGAGATTGATTTCAGCCCCCATCTTAATCATGCCGGATATCACGAAACCCTTTGACGTGTATTGTGATGCATCCAAGGTCGGTCTCGGATGTGTGCTAATGCAAGAAGGCAAAGTTATATCTTATCTATCTCGACAACTAAAACAACACGAGCAGAATTATCCAACCCATGACCTCGAACTCGCAGCCGTAGTTCTAGCCCTGAAGACATGGAGGCATTACCTGATGGAAACCGTCGTGAGATCTATTCGGATCACAAGATCCTGAAGTATATATTCACTCAGAAGGATCTGAATATGAGACAGAGAATATGGATTGAGCTAATCAAGGATTACGACCTAGACATTCACTGTCACCCTGGTAAAGCCAATGTGGTAGCAGATTGCCGTGCCGCTTGAACTCTATGATTTTGAAGGAGCAACCAAGCTTGCACAAAGAGATGGAAGATTTTCGAATGGAATTAGTAAGTGGAGGATTTTTGGCTAGCATAGAACTTCAACCCACTTTGATCAGCCAGATCAAAGAGGCACAAAAAGGAAATGCTAGTATCGATGGAATCAAGCATCGTATCGGTACAGGCAAAGTACCCGGATTCACCGAAGACGAAGAAGGAGTTTTGTGGTACAAAGGACGCCTTTGTGTACTAGCAGATTCTGAGTTGAAAGAAGTTATTCTGAAGGAAGCTCATGATACTCTTTATTCTATCCACCCCGGAGGAACGAAGATGTATCAAGACTTGAAGGAGCAATTTTGGTGGCATAAGATGAAGAGATAAATCGGAAGCTATATCGCCAAGTGTGATATATGTTAGCGAGTCAAGGCAGGACATCAAAGACCCGCTGGATTATTGCAACCATTGCAGATTCCGGAATGGAAAGGGGATTCTGTTGGAATGGACTTTATCACCGGATTGCCTACTTCTAGTAGGGGAAATGACTCTATCTTGGTCATAGTGGACAGGTTGTCCAAAGTCGCCCATTTCTTACCCGTCAAGTCCACATATCAGAGTTCGAAGCTAGCGGAGTTATACATCGCTAGAATCATTAGTTTGCATCGAGTCCCTAAGAACATCGTATCAGATCGAGGAACTTAGTTTACCTCGAGATTCTGGAAGAAAGTCCAGGAAGGTTTAGGAACCCGACTAGATTTCAGCACCGCGTATCACCCTCAGACCGATGGACAAACGGAGCGAGTAAATCAAATACTCGAAGATATGGTGAGAGCATGTGTGTTAGAATATGGATCTAAGTGGGAAGACTGTCTGCCGTTTGCAGAATTTTCATACAACAATAGTTATCAAGCTAGTTTGCAAATGCCCCCATTTGAATTCATGTATGGAAGGAAGTGCCACACCCCTTTGAATTGGTCGGAAGTAGGAGAGAGTCAGATTATTGGACCCGGCATCCTACGAGAAGTAGAAGAAAAGGTTCATAAGATGCGTGAGCACCTCAAGATAGCTCAGTCCAGACAGAAGAGTTACGCCGACAAGAAACGTCGAGACCTCGCCTTCAACATCGGAGATTTTGTATATCTGAAAGTGTCGCCATTGAAGGGAATGCAGCGTTTCCAACTGAAAGGAAAGTTAGCCTCCATATATATCGGCCCCTTAAAAATTCTGAACCATCGAGGAGATGTGTCGTATCAATTGGAACTACCCAAAGAGATGTCAGCCGTGCACAATGTGTTCCATATCTCATTACTTCGCAAGTGCCTCGAAGTTCCAGAGAATACTAAAGTGTTCAATAATATCGATCACCGGACCATAGAGATCAACGATGACCTGACCTATCCCGAAGTGCCCATCCGTATTTTGGAACAAGCCTTCAGAACTACCAGAACCCGAAGCATCAAGTTTCTCAAGATTCAGTGGAGCAACCACACAGAAGAGGAAGCTACCAGGGAGCGCGAAGATCACATCAGGACGGAGTTTCCCGATCTCTTCAAATCCTAGGTAATATTTTTCGTCCTTTTTCAAACCTTGGGACAAGATTTTGTTTAAGGGGGGAAGGTTTGTAACATCCCAAAAATATTAAACTTGGATCATCAAACTCTAATCATCAAAATTAGGGTTAACAAAAACTTTTCCAATTAAAAATATGAAAGCATGCATATGTGTGTGTATTAAAATTTGGATCCTTTTGAATTGCCTTGGTTCTGTGTTTCTTTGCTTGTAAAATGATTCTTATGTGAAATAAACATCATCTAAACAATCCCCAAACTTTCCCCAAAGACAAACAAGTCAAAACAAACAAATTACGTGAATGGTCACTTTGGCCAAATTAACTCCCATGCCTACTTTAGCTATCCCTAACTTTCAGAACTTAACAGAAACTTGTATGGATCTTTTCACCCCTTTATAGTACTCATAACAAGGTACCAAGGCCCACTTTTCGTGATCATCCAAAAACTTTTAAATGCTTAGTTTAAATGACAGATTAAAATTGAATCTATTCCATATGGGAAGATCCCACTATTTCAAAAAACCACTCAAACAAGCTCAATTTTCAAAACCCAAGCATCCACAGAATCCTCAACACATGCCTATCACACCCACCAAAAATCTTTTCAAAATTCAAAATTTAAGTTCTTGCGGCCATTTCATCAAACACTTGGCAGGCAAATTTAAACCAAATCAAATTCACTGTTTTTAATAGTGTTTTGGGCCTAACTGGTACCCTCTCTAGCTCACAGCACCCTTAATAGATCATCTAGCTCCTTTAAATATCCTTAGCCTCACTGTAAGCAAGCCTAGCCATCAATGGTGAGCAGGCCAAGAGCAAACTTGCCACCCCGTTGTCGCCGACGAGCTAGAGGCCACACTAGCCTCGCCAACCTTGTCTGGGAGCTAGCCAGCACCACACCGCCACTCCCTGTCCCAACCTTGAGCAATTCCAGCCACTGGACCACACGCCCAAGCCATGCCAAGCCTCTCTGCAAGCATGCCAAGAGCGCGCCAGTGCGCCACCATCGACACATGCCCACAGACCGCGCGCCGCCCTCGCCGCGTGCACACGTGATCACCACCACCCCAGCAGCCCCGCAGTCACGCCCGTTCGCCGCCGCGTGGACCATGCGCACTGTGCGCCATCAAAACCCCCGTCGGGCACGCTCAGAGCGCTGAAGTGTTCCGACCGATCAGCACCGCCCCACGCCTCTCCACCATGCCGTTGAGCTTCACCAGGGAGCACATCACCTCCCCCTACCGTCGCCCATGCCGATAGCCCTCTGTGCCGTAAACCACGACGAGCTCATCCTGGGCCCGTCGGTCCCCTCTCGCCACTATAAATAGAGGCCTCCCCCGCTCGATTTCTTCACACCATTCCACTCCCCTCTCACCCAGAACCACCCCACCTCACTCCCGGAGAAAGGCGAGCAGCACACCGCCGGAATTTCATCAGAGCCCACCGCTGCTGGAGAAGAAGGAAGCCATCGATTGGAGCCGCCCCAGGAGGAGCTGCCAGTGCCAGGAGAATCACCGTCGTCGACTTTGTTTTTTGCCCCCATCGCCGACCCTCGCCTGAGCCCCGGTGAGCCTCCCACAACCCCCACCTGCCGCGTTAGGGTTCTGTCTCGCCGACGCTGCCCGACGTGGACGATGAGCCGTAGCCGTTCGATTAGACTTAGATCGTGCGGCCGGGATCGCCCGGTACCGCTTCGCGTGTTATAAGCCACTAACTGGTGGAACCCCCTGTCAGCTGAGCCCCGCGCTGTGGAGTGACACTGGGCCGGCCCATTAACCTTCCCACGCAGCCCACTCGTTTGAATTTAGCTTTTTCTATTTTAATTAAAACTCAGTTGTGTACCTAGTTTCAAAAATCAACCCAGCTCGATTCAGTGAACGAAATTGCATGAAACCAATTTTGTTAGAAAGGTTTTGAAATGCTTAATCCAGGCCCGTTGGATTCAAATCATTTGGATCTGTAGATCAACCTTGGTAAAAATAACAAGGCAGAAGCTTTTCTGCATTCAAACATTTTTCAAATTTTAACCTAATAGCTTTTGAGTTGATTCCAACTCTCAAAATCACATTTGATCATACCTTTCAGAATATATAAAAACATATGGGTTTACTTATAGAAATAATGTCCAAGTAAGAAAAGAATGCCATATAGGCATTTCTAGTCACTTATTTTATTTAAAATAAAAAAGGTAAACCTTATTAAATTGTGACACCACTTTAAATCACATCCCCATATACTGAAATATGTGGTGATGACATGTGTCAACATGATCCCATGTTTGGGTTTGGAGAATATTAAATCTTAAGTAGTTTTTCAATGAGTAGAAATTACTTTTCTAAAAACAAATAAATAAGACAAATGCTTTAATCTTGTAATGTTAGTTATAATACTAGATCATCTATAGAACCCCCTTTGTGTGATGATTGAAAATAGTTAAGTATTGTTTGGTGATTGTGTACCTCGTATTTATTCATAGACGCTAGTACCGACCAAGGATACGAGGAGGAAGGAGGATACTACGAAGAAGAAGCCGAGGAGAACTTCACTCACTGCTCTGCACAAGGCAAGCTAACACTTGCAAGATATTCTACTTTAGAAAGCCTTACTAGTCAAGTTGACCTATGTAAGCAAATACTTTCTTGTTACTATGCCAACTATATGCCTTAAGCATATGTGGTTATACTCACTTGATAACCCAATCCTAGTTTTACTTGCAAGCTTTCTACTTTATTTCTTTATCAAAGCTATTTTTCTTAGAGTTTATCTAAGTAACTTGTAGATTCTAGGAAGATAATTGAAGGTTGCATAAAGAGCATTAAATTTGGCCTAAGCTAGATAATCTTGATGTCATCCCAAGGAATGAGATGGTACTTAGTTAAAACTCCACTTGTTTGCCACCCCTCATTAGTACTCACCCTCCTCTTGTAGATGCTAGTGCTAAGCATAAAACTTGATCAACTTTAGATGGGAATACTTGGTGGAAAATGGTTATGAAAACCTTAGAATGATGAGTCATTCTACTGAGATGTTTTGACATGTGTTTCCGAATACCAGATGATTTTGGTGATGAAAATGTTAAGGCATGAGACTTAGACCTTTATAAAACTGATGGTTGTCTGGATGCGATACCATTCCAATTTTACCGTATAACCACAATACCCAAGAATTGGGTAGGGCTTGACTGGAAACTTATATAACTTAGTATTGGTTCCCTCACGGCCAAGGTCTGAGCTGAGGCTACCTTGTGAAGATTTTCCACCTGTGCAGTACCCAAGATGATAGTTGGCCATGGTTGGGAGGCCAAGCTCATTGGAGAGGTGCCTATACTAGGGCGTGTAATTGAAAGGTTGGGATTTATTATCCGCATACTGAGTATGGTGAATTCATGATTTGTTCCTGACAGATGTATCAAATGTTGTGGTGAAAGTGTACAATCTCTGCAGAGTGTCAAACTATTCGAATAGCCACGTCCGAGGTTATGGACAGTTGGACTGGCCATACTGTTCCCCCGTCAGATGTTTTCAAAATGACTTGTGAAATGAATTGAGGACTTTACTTGACCACAACAGATTTGTGGCATGAGATACAAGTTCCCACTTAGGTGTTATAAAAATTCAACTAGCTTTTCTTGCTTCTGAACTTAGTAGAGGTAAATCTGGCTTTTTTGCAAAACAACCATAGAACTTAGTGTCCTATTACAAAAAACCCTTCACTTGTTAGTATTAGTTTGCGAGTACTTAAAGAGTACTCATGGCTTGTCCCTGGCTATTCCCGTGGCCAGACTATGAAGAGGAGTATCAGGACGAAGGACCCCAGGAAGGTTACGACAACTAGGACCATCTCCCATCGTCAGCATTGCCTGTGACCCCGAAGATGGAGCTTCGCCTACGCTACCTTTATTATTACGTATTTCCGCTGCTTGAGTTGTATTAAGAACTGGATCATGAGATCCTTATTTGTGTAAGACCTTATGTATGGTTTGTAATGGATGATGTACCGTGGTATCCAATTCTGTTATGTCTCGCAAAAATGGTAATCCTGGGATTGCGATGTATGGCATAACAGGCATCTGGGATTAAAAATCCGGGTCTTGACAAGTTGGTATCAGAGCCATCCTGACCATAGGAGACCCTAGTTAGACTGGACGTTTGAATCAAAAACTTAGTTTCAAAACCAAAGGAAGCAAATATTTACAAAAACTTATTCCCATTCTTATCACCTTGATTCTTTCATAAAAATTCATGTTCCTCAAAAACTCTTGCAAAACATAAAATTTGACACACTTGATCACTCTACTAACTTACTCATCCTATATTCTTAATAGATGGACGTGAAGTACAGAAAGTTTTATCAGTTGGGGAATGGAGGAGACCTTATCTTTGAGCGGGCCAGCTTTCGGAACTTATGGAGCGTCCGCACCCCGAGTTCTTCAGAGCTCAGCTCAATGATCAAGGAGGAGAAGATCTGCAGTGGCTAATTGTTGCAAGTCTCCGAGGAACGATTAAACCTCCCACTGCCGAGGGAATTCAGTTCACCTAAAGAGAGAACAACTGGCTCGATGGACTTGCTAGGGCCATGCAGGAAGCTCTTGCCCGTCCGTGTGGGCAGAGTATCAACCAGATCAAGGGAAGCCGCTTTGAGTTTTGTCCAAGGCGTGATGCTATCGGACAGCCACAGGAAGCCCCATACCACCACGAGCTGAAGACCCAGTTGGACCACCTTAGCTTCATGATGTACGATCGTCAGCAGGAATTGGACAATTGCCATGACTACTCCAACCACAAGTCCGCCATCATCAAGACGAAGGATCAGACCATCGCCATGCTAGCAAAGGATCGCAAGTCTCGCCGCCGTCAGCTCGACAAGAAGGATCGCATCATTGCCCGTCTTCGCCATCGTATCTCGGATTTGGAGGAGACCATCCACGAGAGAGACATGCAGTTGGAAGAAAGGGAGAATGCTAGAGAAGACCTTCGTGGAGACCCCTACTCCTATCTAAGCGATGATGATGATTTTCTGGAGGATAAGGCTATGAACTTCTTCACCGATGAGGATGAATTCGCCTTCATCAATGACGACGATGATGATGAGGATGACGACTACACCGACTCTGAGGAGTAGTAGCACTTGAGTACTAGCGTAGTGAGTTGTATGCGGTCCCACTGTATCGTAGTTTCCAGAATGGTTCTTAAAACCATCTGTTTTTCTTGTTTTGTGGTGTGTGTTTGTATTGTGTGCTATGAATGAATGAATGAAAAGCAAGTTGCTAGAAAAATCTGAGTCAAACTTTAAAAAACTTTTCAAAGTCCCAGAACCTTAGAAATTTCCCTCTTTTCTCATGATCTATCTTAATCTTCAGATGCCACGCGGAGGAAGTGGTTCATCCCCAGATCTGATGTTGCAAATCCTGCAAATGTTGGTTTCTGACCGCGAAGCCGAAAGAGCCGAACGTCAAGCCAACCTAGCCACCCTTCAGCAGATAGCTCATCTAGCCCACAACAATCAAGGCCAAGGAAACCAGGACAACCATGGATCTAAGCTCAAAAAATTCCAGAACACCAACCCACCTATTTTCACTAAGTCGGAAGAGCCCCTAGACGCCGATGATTGGCTGCAAACCATGGAAAACAACCTGGAAGTCGCCGGAGTGGAGGCTAACGAGAAAGTTCTGTTCGCCACCCATTATCTAGCCGGAGATGCAAGAGCATGGTGGAACAGTGTTCGTGCAATGACCGGAGGACATATGATGACCTGGGAAGAATTCAAGGTCAAGTTTAGCAGAACCCATGTGCCATCGGGCTTGATCAAGAGAATGAGAGATGAGTTCAGAGAACTGAAGCAAGGAAGGATGACCGTAGTGGAATACCGTGAAAATTTTTTGTCATTAGCTAGGTATGCCCCGGATGAGATCGACACCGAAGCCAAGAAGAAAGAGAGATTCTTGAATGGTTTGCATGATGATATGCAGACTATGTTGGTCAATATCCCCTTTGCTGATATTGAAGCCCTTGTCGACTCTGCCATCCAGATGGAAGGAAAGATCAACCAAGCAAATTAGAACCGCAAGTGTCGCATGATGCATCATCCAGGAACCCATTAGACCCCAAAGTATATCCCTAACCCCTCTCTAGGATTTTCCCCAAGAACCAACAGACCCCCGGTGAACCGTCCGACCTATCCCAACCGTGGAAACCCAAGGCCCGGAGGAAATCACAACAACCCCGGCAACTCTGGAAATTTCAACCGTGCACCACCCAAGTTCAACAACAACAATGCTACCGCCAACACCAACACTGCCCCGAGGACTGGAAGCAATGTTGTGCCTATTGCAGCAAAGGACAAGTTGCAAGTGACTTGTTATGACTGTGGAAATAAGGGTAACTACTCCAATGAGTTCCCCAAGAAGAATACCACAGCCCCCAATACCAATGCCCCAGCTCAACAGCAGCGTCGTGTTCAGCCTGTAAGAAGGTTTGCCCCAGGGAATTCGCTCAACCGCAAAGGCCGTCTTTTTCTCATGCATGCTGAAGAAGCCCAGGAAGCGCCAGACGTCGTGCTGGGTATGTTTTCTGTTAATTCAGTACTTGCTAGAGTGTTGTTTCATTTTGGTGCATCGCACTCATTTGTCACCAAAGAATTTGCATGCACTAGTAAGATTCAACCAACCAAACGGAAGCATGTTATGATTGTTCAAATCCCCGGTTCAACCACCAAAGCTAGGCAAATTTGCAAAGCCATCCCCATCTGAATTCATGGCATAGATTTTTATGCTAATTTGATAGTACTCAGAACTAAAGGTTTGGAAGTAGTACTAGGAATGGATTGGATGTCAAAACATAAAGGATTAATTGACTGTGCCAAGAAAGCCATAACCATGAACAGTACCGCTGGAATATCAGTCGAGCATATATCTGAAACCTTACCTTGCCAATTCAAGTGCAACAAGAGTATAGCCCAACCTACCATTGACCAAGTCCGGATAGTCTGTGAATACCCTGATGTATTTCCAGATGTTTTGACCGGTATGCCCCCAGATCGGGATACCGAGTTTATCATCGAACTAATCCCTGGAACAGGACCCATAGCTTAGAGACCATATAGTATGAACCCGTCTGAACTAGCAGAACTGAAGAAGCAACTGGATGCCATGTTGGAAATTGGATTGATTCAACCAAGTGCATCACCATGGATATCACCTTTCTTGTTCATGGAGAAGAAGGATGGAGGAAACCGCTTGTGTACGGATTACCGGAAGTTGAATGATGTCACCATCAAGAACAAGTACCCATTGCCCAAGATAGAAGATTTGTTTGATCAGTTGACCGGTGCCAAAGTGTTTTCTAAGATTGATCTTAGAACTGGCTATCATCAACTCAAGATTCGCGCAGAGGATATCCCCTAGACTTCCTTTACCAACAGATATGGATTATACGAGTACACTGTCATGTCTTTTGGATTAACCAATGCCCCGCTTATTTCATGAATCTCATGAATAAGATTTTTATGGACTTCCTGGATAAGTTTGTCGTTGTTTTCATCAATGACATTCTAATTTATTCCAAATCAGAAGAAGAACATGAGCTACACCTGAGGACCATTCTTGGAACCCTTAGAGAGCATCAGTTGTATGCCAAGTTTAGCAAATGTGAATTCTGGTTACAGGAGGTAGGATTCCTCGGCCACATTGTATCAGCCGGAGTAATTGCCGTTGACCCTGCAAAAGTAAAAGATGTCGAAGATTGGCAAGCCCCAACCACTCAAACCCAAGTTCGTGCATTTCTCAGATTGGCGGAATACTACCGCAAGTTCGTAGAGGGATTCTTGAGTATCACCAGACCCATGACCCAATTGCCGAAGAAGGACAAGAAGTTTGAATGGACGGACCAATGTGAAGCAAGTTTTCAAGAACTCAAGAGGAGATTGATTTAAGCCCCCGTCTTAATCATGACGGATATCACAAAACCCTTCGACGTGTATTGTGATGCATCCAAGATCGGTCTCGGATGTGTGCTAATGCATGAAGGCAAAGTAATATCTTATCTATCTCGACAACTGAAACAACATAAGCACAATTATCCAACCCATGACCTTGAACTCGCAACCGTAGTTCTAGCCCTGAAGACATGGAGGCATTACCTGATGGGAAACCGTTGTGAGATCTATTCGGATCACAAGAGTCTGAAGTATATATTCACTCAGAAGGAGCTGAATATGAGACAGAGAAGATGGATTGAGCTAATCAAGGATTACGACCTGGACATTCATTATCACCCTGGTAAAGCCAATGTGGTAGCAGATGCCCTTAGCAGATTGCCGTGCCGCTTGAACTCCATGATTTTAAAGGAGAAACCAAGCTTGCACAAAGAGATGGAAGATTTTCGAATGGAATTAGTAAGTGGAGGATTTTTGGCTCGCATAGAACTTCAACCCACTTTGATCAGCCAGATCAAAGAGGCGCGGAAAGGAAATGCTAGTATCGATGGAATCAAGCGTCGTATCGGTACATGCAAAGTACCCGGATTCACCGAAGACGAAGAAGGAGTTCTGTGGTACAAAGGACGCCTTTGTGTACCAGCAGATTCTGAGTTGAAAGAAGTTATTCTGAAGGAAGCTCATGATACTCTTTGTTCTATCCACCCCGGAGGAATGAAGATGTATCAAGACTTGAAAGAGAAATTTTGGTGGCATAAGATGAAGAGAGAAATCGGAAGCTATATCGCCAAGTGTGATATATGTCAGTGAGTCAAGGCAGGACATCAAAGACCCGCTGGATTTTTGCAACCATTGCAGATTCCAGAATGGAAAGGGGATTCTGTTGGAATGGAATTTATCACCGGATTGCCTAATTCTAGTAGGGGAAATGACTCTATCTGGGTCATAGTGGACAGGTTGTCCAAAGTTGCCTATTTCTTACCCGTCAAGACCACATATCAGAGTTCGAAGCTAGCAGAGTTATACATCGCTAGAATCGTCAGTTTTCATGGAGTCCCTAAGAACATCGTATCGGATCAAGGAACTCAGTTTACCTCGAGATTCTGGAAGAAAGTCCAGGAAGGTTTAGGAACCCGACTAGATTTCAGCACCGCGTATCACCCTCAGACCGATGCACAAACGGAGCGAGTAAATCAAATACTCGAAGATATGCTGAGAGCATGTGTGTTAGAATATGGATCTAAGTGGGAAGACTGTCTGCCGTTTGCAGAATTTTCATACAACAACAGTTATCAAGCTAGTTTGCAAATGGCCCCATTTGAATTCATGTATGGAAGGAAGTGCCACACCCCTTTGAATTGGTCGGAAGTAGGAGAGAGTCAGATTTTTGGACCCGACATCCTACGAGAAGCAGAAGAGAAGGTTCATAAGATGCGTGAGCACCTCAAGACAGCTCAGTCCAGACAGAAGAGTTATGCCGACAAGAGACGTCGAGACCTCGCCTTCAACATCGGAGATTTTGTATATCTGAAAGTGTTGCCATTGAAGGGAATGCAGCGTTTCCAACTGAAAGGAAAGTTAGCCCCCAGATATATCGGCCCCTTCAAAATTCTGAACCGTCGAGGAGAAGTGTCGTATCAATTGGAACTACCTAAAGAGATGTCAGCCGTGCACAATGTGTTCCATATCTCATTACTTCGCAAGTGCCTCGAAGTTCCAGAGAATACTAAAGTGTTCAATAAAATCGATCACCGGACCATAGAGATCAACGATGACCTGACCTATCCTGAAGTGCCCATCCGTATTTTGGAAGAAGCCTTCAGAACTACCAGAACCCGAAGCATCAAGTTTCTCAAGATTCAGTGGAGCAACCACACAGAAGAGGAAGCTACCTGGGAGTGCGAAGATCACATCAGGACGGAGTTTCCTGATCTCTTCAAATCCTAGGTAATCTTTTTCGTCCTTTTTCAAATCCCGGGACAAGATTTTGTTTAAGGGGGAAGGTTTGTAACATCCCAAAAATATTAAACTTGGATCATCAAACTCTAATCTTCAAAATTAGGGTTAACAAAAACTTTTCCAATTAAAAATATGAAAGCATGCATATGTGTATGTATTAAAATTTGGATCCTTTTGAATTGCCTTGGTTCTGTGTTTCTTTGCTTGTAAAATGATTCTTAGGTGAAATAAACATCATCTAAACAATCCCCAAATTTTTCCCAAAGACAAAGAAGTCAAAACAAACAAATTAAGTGAATGGTCACTTTAGCCAAATTAACTCCCATGCCTCCTTTAGCTATCCCTAACTTTCAGAACTTAACAGAAACTTGTATGGATCTTTGCACCACTTGATAGCACTCATAACAAGGTACCAAGGCCTACTTTGTGATCATCCAAAAACATTTAAATGCTTAATTTAAATGACAGTTTAAAATTGAATCTATTTCATATGGGAAGATCACACTATTTCAAAAAACCACTCAAACAAGCTCAATTTTCAAAACCCAAGCATCCACAGAATCCTTAACACATGCCTAGAACACCCACCAAAAATCTTTTCAAAATTCAAAATTTAAGTTCTTGCGACCATTTCATCAAACACTTGGCAGGCAAATTTAAACCAAATCAAATTCACTGTTTTTAATAGTGTTTTGGGCCTAACTGGTTCCCTCTCTAGCTCACAACACCCTTAATAGATCATCTAGCTCCTTTAACTAGCCTTAGACTCACTCTAAGCAAGCCTAGCCATCAATGGTGAGCAGGACGAGAGCAAACTTGCCACCCCGTTGTCGCCGGCGAGCTAGAGGCCACACTAGCCTCGCCAACCTTGTCTAGGAGCTAGCCAGCACCCCACCGCCACTCCCTGTCCCAGCCTCGAGCAATGCCAGCCACTGGACCACACGCCCAAGCCATGCCAAGCCTCTCTGCGAGCAAGCCGAGAGCGCGCCAGTGCGCCACCCTCGACACACGCCCACAGACCGCGCGTCGCCCTGGCCACGTGCACGCATGATCACCACCACCCCAGCAACCCCGCAGACACGCCTATTCGCCGCCGTGCGGACCACGCGCGTTGTGCACCATCAAAACCCCCGTCGGGCACGCTCAGAGCGCCGAAGCATTCCGACCGATCAGCACCGCCCCACGCCTCTCCACCACGCCGTTGAGCTTCACCAGGGAGCACAGCACCGCCCCCTATCGTCGCCCATGCCGATAGCCCTCTGTGCCGTCAACCACGACGAGCTCAGCCCACGCCCGTCGGTCCCCTCTCTCCACTATAAATAGAGGTCTCCCCCGCTTGATTTCTTCACACCATTCCACTCCCCTCTCACCCAGAAACACCCCACCTCACTCCCGGAGCAAGGCGAGCAGCACACCGTTGGAATTTCATCGGAGCCCGCCGCTGCTAGAGAAGAAGGAAGCCATCGATTGGAGCCGCCCCAGGAGGAGCTGTCGGTGCCAGGAGAATCGCCGTCGTCTACTTTGTAGTTTGCCCCTATTGCCGACCCTCGCTTGAGCTCTGGTGAGCCTCCCACGACCCCCACCTTCCGCGTTAGGGTTCTGTCTCGCCGGCGCTGCCCGACGTGGACGATGAGCAGTAGCCGTTCGATTATACTTAGATCGTGCAACCGAGATCACCCCGTACCGCTTCGCGTGTTATGATCCACTGATTGGTGGAACCCCCTGTCAGCTGAGCCCCGAGCTACGGAGTGACACATGGCCGGCCCATTAAACCTTCCCGCGCAGCCCACTCGTTTGAATTTAGCTTTTTCTATTTTAATTCAAACTCAGTTGTGTACCTAGTTTCAAAAATCAACCCTGCTCGATTCAGTGAACGAAATTGCATGAAACCAATTTTGTTAGAAAGGTTTTGAAATGCTTAATCCAAGCCCGTTGGATTCAAATCATTTGGATCTGTAGATCAACCTTGGTAAAAATAACAAGGCAGAAGCTTTTCTGCATTCAAACATTTTTCAAATTTTAACCATAATAGCTTTTGAGTTGATTCCAACTCTCAAAAATCACATTTGATCATACCTTTCAGAATATATAAAAACATATGGGTTTACTTATAGAAATAATGTCCAAGTAAGAAAAGAATGCCACATAGTCATTTCTAGTCACTTATTTTATTTAAAATAAAAAAGGTAAACCTTATTAAATTGTGACACCACTTTAAATCACATCCCCATATACTGAAATATGTGGTGATGACATGTGTCAACATGATCCCATGTTTGGGTTTAGAGAATATTAAATCTTAAGTAGTTTTTCAATGAGTAGAAATTACTTTTCTAAAAACAAATAAATAAGACAAATGCTTTAATCTTGTAATGTTAGTGATGATACTAGATCATCTATAGAACCCCCTTTGTGTGATGATTGAAAATAGTTAAGTATTGTTTGGTGATTGTGTACCTCGTATTTATTCATAGACGCTAGTACCGACCAAGGATACGAGGAGGAAGGAGGATACTTCGAAGAAGAAGCCGAGGATAACTTCAATCACTTCTCTTCACAAGGCAAGCTAACACTTGCAAGATATTCTACTTTAGCAAGCCTTACTAGTCAAGTTGACCTATGCAAGCAAATACTTGCTTGTTACTATGCCAACTCTATGCCTTAAGCATATGTGGTTATACTCACTTGATAACCCAATCCTAGTTTTACTTGCAAGCTTTCTACTTTATTTCTTTATCAAAGCTATTTTTCTTAGAGTTTATCTAAGTAACTTGTAGATTCTAGGAAGATAATTGAAGGTTGCATAAAGAGCATTAAATTTGGCCTAATCTAGATAATCTTGATGTCATCCCAAGGAATGAGATGGTACTTAGTTAAAACTCCACTTGTTTACCACCCCTCATTAGTACTCACCCCCTCTTGTAGATGCTAGTGTTAAGCATAAAACTTGATCAACTTTAGATGGGAATACTTGGTGGAAAATGGTTATGAAAACCTTGGAATGATGAGTCATTCTACTGAGATGTTTTGACATGTGTTTACGAACACTAGATGATTTTAGTGATGAAAATGTTAAGGCATGAGCCTGAGCCCTTTATAAAACTGATGGTTGTCTAGATGCGATACCATTCAAATTTTACCGTACAACCACAATACCCGAGAATTGGGTAGGGCTTGACTGGAAACTTATATACCTTAGTATTGGTTCCCTCACGGCCAAGGTCTGAGCTGAGGCTACCTTGTGAAGATTGTCCACCTGTGCAGTACCCAAGATGACAGTTGGTCATGGTTGGGAGGCCAAACTCACAGGAGAGGTGCCTATACTAGGACGTGTAATTGAAAGGTTAGGATTGATTATCCGCATACTGAGTATGGTGAATTAAGGATTTGTTCCTGACGGATGTATCGAATGTTGTGGTGAAAGTGTACAATCTCTGCAGAGTGTCAAACTATTCGAATAGCCGCGTCTGCGGTTATGGACAGTTGGAGTGGCCATACTGTTCCCCCGTCAGATGTTTTCAAAATGACTTGTGAAATGAATTGAGGACTTGACTTGACCACAACAGATTTGTGGCATGAGAAACAAGTTCCCACTTAGGTGTTATAAAAATTCAACATGCTTTTCTTGCTTCTGAACTTAGTAGAGGTAAATCTGGCTTTTTTGCAAAACAACCATAGAACTTAGTGTCCTATTACAAAAATAGTGTCCTATTACAACCATAGAGCTTAGTGTCCTATTAGTAGAGGTAAATCTGGCTATTCCCATGGCCAGACTATGAAGAGGAGTATCAGGACGAAGGACCCCAGGAAGGTTATGATAACTAGGATCATCTCCCATCGTCAGCATTGCCTGTGACCCCGAAGATGGAGCTTCGCCTACGCTACCTTTATTATTACGTATTTTCGCTGCTTGAGTTGTATTAAGAACTGGATCATGAGATCCTTATTTGTGTAAGACCTTATGTATGGTTTATAATGGATGATGTATTGTGGTATCCAATTCTGTTATGTCTCGCAAAAATGGTAATTCTGGGATTGCGATGTATGGCATAACAGGCATCTGGGATTAAAAATCCGGGTGTTGACAACCTCTGTATCAAAAAGCTCATCTGTAGCTATTCAATTCAGATAGTCACCTTCCTAAAAGAATTTAGGAATCATATTAGATAATTGGTTCAGAGAAGGCAGTGAATACAATACTGTCTATCACTAAACCACACTTGATAGACTACATCAAGTAAATCATTTTCCTATAGAAGAAAAAGGTAGGAACCAATCATCTTCTACATCATCACTGCATAAATTGCTCCCTCAGGAATCACAGACTCGGTTTAGCTTTAGAAAATTAAGATTTACACAGTAGCAGGAGTAAATCCTAAGGCTAAGAACATCAGTCCTTCACAAGCAAATATCACCTAAATAAAAGGCATCCTTATTTACTATCAAAGTGAGTCACAACTCAACAGAGTGAACTCACATCCACTATTGTATAAGAATCCACATATACATATAGTACACATTCACAGAAGGTTCTCTGACTGAGAACATAATAACAACAACATACTTAGCAGATTACTAACTGACAGAAGGAAAAGCAACATGCCAAGATCATTGGAGGGCAACAGATACCACAAACAGATTAACACCTAGAAGAAAAAATGCTGGTAGAATGAACCAGATGAAATTAACTAAACATCACTGTAAAGGGGGTGAACCCTAGGTTCAGAGATGAAACATAGACAGGGGGTAATCATAGAATGCACACTTGATGTTGCAATATAGATAGAGCATGGAGAGGAGCATAGAAGAGAGAGAACCACTTACCGGAGGTCCTCGCTTAATCTCGAGAAGAGGAAGCAGACCGGTGGTGGAGGGCGTAGTAAACGGCGGCACACGAAGCATTGATGCACTTAAACCATGCCGAGCCACTCGAGCAACCATCCATAGATGAAGCCTCCAGGCGGACCTTATATCAACATCGAAACACCCCAAATCGCCATGGAAGCACCTCAGGGTGGTAGGCACAGAAACCCTAGGCACCAGATGGGGTTGCGCGTGATCGAGGAAGGACATTCTCTTCAAATTGAAAAGGACTAGTCGATGCACCGGATCATAATTAATCGGCTGGAATGGCGGCGGCGGCCAAGAAGGCCGGAGCGCGTCGGAGCCGAGCGGCAGCGCCGCAGCATCGCGGGGAAGAAGGGTCGAGACGAGAGAGAGAGAGAGAGAGAGAGAGAGAGAGAGGGAGAGAGAGAGAGAGTGAAAGTGTGGGTAGGGTTGACTATCTCGGTCGGTTGGGCTCTATGATTTAGTCCAACCAGACGGATTGGGCTAGGTTTTGGGCTAGTTGGGCCCAAGAACTGGGCCCAATTTTTTATAATAACAAAAATGGAAATTATTAAAATACCTCTACACATTTTAAGCTCTAGAAAAATGTTGAAAAAATCCTAAAAATATATTTAATACATCCAAGTGTTTATTAAAATAATATCCACCTAAGAAAAATATAATCATATTTATTTAATTTTAATAAAATAAAAATAAATATTAACACCCTTAAATATCTACATGAAATTTAATAAATTTAGGAAAATTCCAAAAAATAAATAAAAATCACTTTCATAAATACAAATAAATCTCTTATCTCACAAAAATACTAACTTAAAAATTTTACTAATAAAATTTAAAAAAAATATTTAAATACATTAATATATATATATATATAAATAATAATAATAAAGATAATGTTTAAAAAATAAATAAAATTCATTTTTAAGAATTTAAGGAAGTATATTTATTAGAAAGGTACTAAGTATATTATTATAAAAATATTTTAAAGTTCTTATATCATATAACCTGAATTATCTAAGTTATTAAAATAAGATAATTGTTTTGTTAATTGTTTAATATTATTTCCTAAGTAAGAAATGATCTTATTCAAAACATGATGTTTTGACTCTAAGTAGTTTAAACCATGATTATAATTCAATATATAATCTAGGTGTAAACAATTAACTTTATAATATCCTTTTAAAATCCTTAACTAACTATAAGTCAAGCATTTACAAAGTTATTCTTTACAAATCATTAACAATTCATAAATAATCATATTTATCAAACTTGAAGTTCACTAAATAAATTATAATAAAATCCATCTATTTTTTATTTATAAAGAAAAATCTTAAAGTATGGTCTATAAGTATTACACATGCTAAATTTAAATCTTTAAAACAAAGTTCCATAACCATAAGATTTCATCTTTAATTATGCTTATGAAAAACTCTAATTAATAATGCTACAAATTATATATCTCAAGTTCAATTACATTTTTATAGTTTACTTTGGTCTAAGATATCTTAAGCTAGATATATAATAATTCAAATCAATTAAACCTTATTAGAACACCATAGCTTCAATCTTATTTATCTTCAAAGTTGAAAACTGAACATAAATAATATTTTCTTCAAATGTTATTCTTTTTGCCACTTAAAAAGAAACACTATACCATTTCAACTTAGTAATAATTACAACTTAAAACATGAACTTAGTAATAATTACATAATATCATGGAACCTTCGAATTATATTATGATTGTACTTTACTCTTCATATTTATGTGTTCATCCTTCTTATGAAGTAAACTTAAACTAAAGCAAATCTTAAATAAATTATTTAAATATATCGCTTTGATAATAATTGAAGATTTACATGGGATTTGGTTGTATGCATCTCATTACTAATGCATAACAGCATATTGCTTCTTTAAACATTGTCCTTACTGGAAATGATGATATTTTTGTAGAACCCGAGGTCCAGGGTCAAGTCGAGACATTTGACTACAATACTCCGTTATATCAAGGCAAGTTCACACTTGCTCACGTCCTTTGATTATTTTCTGTAAAGTAATTGCAAACTGTGTGTCATCACCTGCATTTCGAAAAGGTAAAAACCCTATTTTCATAATTAAAGTGAACTATTGGTTACTGATCCAGCGTGATCAGCTAATCTATTAAATCTGCCAGTTGGAGTACCACTACACAGGAATGTATCATCTAGGACTTAACAACCAATGTCGCCAGTGATTCTCGCGCCGTATATTATGCGTTAACCATGAGATTTGGAATGGGACGGAGAAGTCAGCTGGATCGTCTCCCTTTCGCATGCATTGGACACTGTTCTGGGCATTTGTGAGTTGTAGATCGTGGGTCTAGCCGTTTTATACGGGGAAAGGTCTGCCGTGGATCTGGGCTTACAAAAGAAAGAATACTAGTGTTAATGGTTGTTATGTGTATCCAACTAAGGTATAGCCGTTTTATACGAGGAAAGGTCTACCTTGAGTTTGGGCATACAACAATTGTGGTGTATGCGGGGTCGCAGAGAAGGATAGTGATTGGCTTGGATCATCTACTGGGCCCCACACCATAGGAACTGTGGAAGGGAAATATTCGCCCGGTTGTGCATCAAGGAGTTTATATCTCATGGGTAAAGTGACGCACCTCTGCAGAGTATAATAACTGTAACTTGTTACTCCCTGTTCTGGGAAGGAGCTGCGAACGCTGCAGGAAAGGAACTCCATGAAAGTTCTGGTAAACTTGTGAAGGCTGACGGACATAGTTTTTCAGAATAAAAGCAACTTTTGAAGAAATGTTTACGAAAACCTGCATTTCCTATGACTTATATGGTCCGTAGCTGTAGCTATAGTGCATCAAACACTCCTTTTTAGTGATCTTGCTGAGTACGCTCGTACTCAACGTATCTTCTTAACCCTTGCTAGATTCTGAAGACAATAACGGTCAGGAAGAGGAAATACTATATCCAATTGAAGACCAAAAAGAATTCCACTATGAAGAACCAGAAGTATCCGGAAGCGTCGAAGGGAAAAATTACAAAAACATCTATGGAATGGAGACCGACGTATCTGAAGTGTAGATGAAGCATATATAGTGATCTAGTCTAGTAGCATAGATCTCTCTCTTCTATCTATATTAAATATCGTATAAACCTTAGTTGCTTATTTATTCTTTTCTTCGAGTTGTTATAGTTCAGCCTGAGTCATCGGGATACCTCTATGGACCTAGGAGGATCTCAAAGTCGTCATGTAATTTCTAGTTGTAATAATGGTAATGTATGATGTGGACCCGCTTTGTTTCTGTTGTACCACTCTGAGGATGTAATATTTGCGGAATGGTACTCCATGAGTGTTATGTCCATGACTATAGTATACTACAACATGCAGTGGTATGCTGGGTCACCACAGTAACGTAGCCGGATAGGTTTCTCCTGTAACCCTAGGTCTTGGCGCCTTTATAAGCCGGACCTGAGGGAGCCTTTATGTCACAATCTCTACTACAACCATAGCCAACTCGCACATACGAACCTCTCTTGTAATCCGCTGTAACATCCGGCTCTCGCCGATATATTACCGGGTTGATAGTAGGAGTAGGACCCGATCATCGCAATCCGATCTGAACTTGGGTAAAGTTGTGCTCACCGCTCCTAGAACACCGTACGGCTCACATCCCATCTTCTCAAAGCTGCTAGGACCCCCTTTATATAGCATACTTGTCATAAATCCGACGATAGTTGGTGCCCACCGAGGGGCCGGTGACCTTCGGACCTTCATTTCGGGCGGAATCTGCATGTGCAGGAATCATCAAAACAATCGCCTTTGGTCGCGTTCTCTACGCTAGTGACGTACCTCTCGTTCTCCTCGGCGAGACCTGGATCCCGGCTAAGGAGCACGTGAAGACCTTCACCATCATGCCAATTGGCGATATCAACATCTACCTCAGTTTCGCTGAACCCTCCCAACCCATCCTTGAGGTGATGACCATGACGGAAGAACAATCTGGATCTGCTCTGTCCACAGAGGCGGAAGATTTCAAGATCCCGAAAAAATCTGAACCCACCCAGCCCCCTCCTATAGTGGCAGAAGTGGTGGAAGAACAATCCAGATCTGATCTATCAGTTGAGGTCGGATACACGAATGAGGAGTATATTCGCTAAATGTGTCACCCTACGGTTCGCGAATAATGTAGACATGATTGAGACCCCTCTCCGATCAATAATCAGTAGCGGGACATCGAGATCCGTACTCACTCCCACACATTCAACGATGACTTCTGTGATCATGAGAACCTTTTACGCATGTAACTCAATCTCTTTGTCTCATGATATATTACATGTCCGATATTCGACCATTGGTATCTACATACCTAGTTTGATCTTGTTACCAACATGTACTCTTTTCTTGTTCATGTGACATATCATTCTAGTGATCACATCAATTTCTTGCAAGCTAATTAATCTGATATCACCAAGAGGACCTAGAGTATATCTATCCGTAATATGGATGGACAAATTCCACTCTTGATCCATGAGCCTCTACATAACACCTTTGTAGCACTGAACCCACCTTTATAGTCACCATGTCATGATGTGACATTTGATATTATCAAGATACTCTTCCAATGTTAGTGATTGACATAATCTCATGGTCTAAGGACTAGGATTAATTTGTATGATGTTATAGCAATATAAACACAATGACTTTGATCGTAATGCTATACTTCGGGTGAATGTTCATCACATCATTCCAACACTGTTGTGACCTCGTTATTAACAACATCCAATGTCCATGATCAGGAAACCTTAGTCATCGTGTTAATCAACGAGCTGGTTTATAAGAGAGGCATAACTAGGAACCTTCTATTTGTTTATTAAACACACTTGTATTAATGTTTCCAAATTAATAAAATTATAGCATGAGAAATAAACATTTATCATAAATAAGGAATAATATAATAACAACTTTATTCAAGGCATATTCCCTTCACTACAATTGCTAAATCCGACGATCCAGCCAGCAGTGGATCAATTCGGATCCATGGATCCCCTGATTCGTCATCAAAAACTCAATCCGCCTTTTGGCGAGGATCAAGTATTCAGATAGTTCCAGTGCTTCTGCATCCCATTATTCTTGGTGGGGAGCAGCACAGTCGACGAAGGCCGGAAGACCTTCCGCCTTTCCCGGAGCCGGAATATCTCTATGATAAAAGATTTTCTGACCCATCTTTTCACCGACTCACTAGCGTTAATCCTAGGATAGGTACGGTTCCTCCTAAGAACTAAGCCAAGAGTGCCGGTGACTGATATGTCCAAAATGTATCTACTTTATAGAACACTTTTGCTATTGTTTCTCCTCTATACTTGTGTGATTTGGATACAACTAACTCGGACTGACGCTATTTTCAGCAGAATTACCTTGGTGTCTAGTTTTTGTGCAGAAAATCAACTATCAGGAGAAATCCCAGAAAATATGCCAAAAATTATATTTCACTAGAAGACCCACGGAGCGAGAAGATGAAACGGAGTGATGGCCTGGGGGCCCACAACCCTGCCAGGCGTGGGTGGACCCTGCCCCGTGCCTAGGGGGTGCGGCCACCCCAGGCACCCCCTTGGGCTCCCTCTGCACCTATAAGTTACTCCTTGACCTAAAAACCATGGGGGCTTCGACGTTTTCTAGAGAAGAGTTCCGCTCGGCCGCCACCATCAGAAACTAAGATTCGGATCCAGAAACTCCGTTCTGGCACCCTACTTGGATGGGGAATTTTGAGAGGATCATCGCCATCGTCAGCACCAACGCCTCTCCATCAACCATCGATATTTCCCTCATCCATGAGTGAGTAATCCCCCGCTGTAGGCTTGGGGATGGTAGGGATTGGATGAGTTTTATCATGTAATCGAATAAGATTGTTAGGGCATAGTGCCTAGTATTTCTATTAGTGCTATTTGACTTTGTTGCAACTTGTTGTGCTTAATGCTTGTCACTAGGGCCCGAGTGCCATGATCTCAGATCTAAACTTATTATTGAATCATTATGATAGTATTGTTTGTGATCTTATCTGCAAGTTGTGTACACATATCATTGTCCGGATCCAAAGGCCCCGAAGTGACAATAATTGGGACAACCGGAGGGGATGGCTGTGGTGTGAGGATCACATGTGTTCACGGAGTGTTAATGCTTTGCCCCGGTGCTCTATTAAAAGGAGCACCTTAATTGCTAGTAGTTCCCTAGAGGCCTCGCTGCCACGGGCTGGCTGGACAGAAGATGTTGTGCAAGTTCTCAATGCGAGCACGTATGACTATATATGGAGCACATGCCTATGATTGTTTAGTACTTGGATGCTTGTTATTATTTATATGAAATGCCCTAGATCTTGAAGTTACATGTTTAGACTCCTCCATGCAACATCCCTATGCCTACCACACTCGAATCCCACTGTTTACCGGTATTGTTACTATTGCTCCTGTTTCACTGTTGGTATTGCTTTGTTGTTGCTACTCCAAACTGTTGCTACTAATAAACTTCTGTGAGCAAGAACTATTTCCAGGTGTAGCTGAATTGACAACTCAGTTGTTAAGGCTTTCAAGTATTCTTTGGCTCCCCTTGTGTCGAATCAATAAATTAGATAATACTACCTGCGAAGACTGTTGCGATCCCCTACACTTGTGGGTCATCAATACTATTTTCTGGCGCCATTGCCAGGGAGCATAGCTTTATTTTTCAGTTCACTTGGATCTACTATTGTTCACTGATGCTCCGTTCATCATGGGTAAGTCTCGTGATGGAAAGTTCCCTATTTTACCATCCACTACAAGAAGAGGTACAATCCTAAACACCTCTATTGCTCTTGATTCACCATCTGTTATAAGTAAGCTTGTTACACCACAACCACATGCTCATGCTACACACACTGCTACTACTGCTGAATCTGAAACTGCTTTTGATGCTCATGATGTTACTTCTACTGTGCTTGATGCGGGTGGTTCATTAGGTCCTTTTCTAGATGCTACTATGGCTAGTCTAGGAAATACTGAAACTCCTAGTGAAGACACTGTTACACCTGTTAGCTCACCTGAGTCTAGAGAGAGTTATGATATTTATGATGGTTACATTGAGTTCACTGATGAATTTGTTGAAGAGTGCCAAAACACACATGGTACTAGTGCTATTAAGAGTATCCTTGCTAGGTGTACTATTATGCCTAAACTGTCCTGTGATCCTAAGATTGCCACCTCTCCAATAGACATTAAAGATAAAGATTATGATTTCCCTCTTGATTTATCTTATTTGGACATTGTTGAGAAAGAACCTTTTTTTTGGGACTAGAAATGAGAGTGATGTGGCTCATATGAATGAGCTTTCTACTATGAGTGTTTTGTTCTCTGATGATTTTAAGATGCGTAAGTATTTTGTTACTAAGATCTTCCCTTTTTCACTAAAAGGAGAAGCTAGGGCTTGGTTTAATAGATTACCTCATGGTTCCATTGATAGCCCCGATTGCTTGATTGTTTCTTTTTTCCAGAAATATTTTTCAACCAGTGCTAGACATGCTACTTTGCAGAGACTTTTTTATTTTAAACAGGGAGAAGAAGAGAAATTGCCTGAGTCATGGACAAGGTTCTGTGCCTTGATTCATGCACATCATGGATGTCCATTACCTAAAAATGAGCTTCTTGATATTTATTATAATGGACTAACTAATGATTCTAGGACATACCTAGATAGCTTTGCTGATTGTGTTTTCAGGAAAATAATTCCTATAGATGCTGAAGAATTAATGGCTAAGATAAGCAAGAATTATGATGATTGGACTTCAACTGAGCTAAATCACCTGAGCCTATTACTCCTGAACCAGTTGTACCTGAACCAGTTCCAACACCAACACCAAAGAAGAGGGGAGTTATTGCATTAAATGATGACGTGATGAAGGAAGCTAAGAAGTGTCTAAAGGAGAAAGGTATTAGAGCTGAAGATGTGAAGAATCTACCTCCAATAGAAGAATTATGGAAGCCAATTCCCCACTCATCTACTATTGATGTACACTCTCTCCACTTTAATGAAGGTGATATTCCATATGCTAAGCCTCTTGATCAAAGCTTATAGGAACTTGCCACATTTATTGTTAAACAAGGTAATTTTAATAAATAAGTTCAAAATCATTTATTGGAAAACTCTAGAGCTATCAATGAGTTGAAAGATATTGAGGAAAGAACTTCAAATGATATTAAAATTCTTTGTAAACACTGTCAAATGGTTCAAACCCAACTTGATCAACTTGCTAAGGTACAAAAGGATATGCTAGTTAATGCCTCAGGAGATAAACATGCTTATGGAATTAGAACAAGGAGTGGTATAGCTACTCAAGATCCTTTATATCCTGAAGGACACCCTAAAATAATTGAGCAGGATTATCAACAAGGTGAAAGTAGCGGTAGTCCTCGTAAGAGAAAGAAAAAGAAAGATAAAGTAGTTGAGGAACCGCTTGAACCTGCTGTAAATCCTCATAGTATATCTGTCTCTGATGCTGAAACTGAGAGTGCTAATGATAAAAATGAGTGTCCTGATAAGGAGGAAGGTGAGGAAGAACCTAAAAAGCACACTAAGAACACTGGGTACACAAAGGAATATTTTATTGCTAATAAACATGGTAAAGAGAGAGAACCTTGGGTGCAGAAACCTATGCCTTTTCCAGGTAAGAAACACAAGTCAAAGGAGGAAGAACACTACAACAAGTTTTGTGAGTGGATGAAACCTTTATTTTTGCAAATTCCTTTGACTGATTGTCACATCCCAAGATTTTCCAAATCTTGTAATGTGAAAAATAAATGAATAAAATAAAACTTTGTTTGATTTTCAGAGTGAGAAGAAACTTTTTGAGTCCAATTGGAAGCTTTCAAACCAATTTGGATCAAATAAATCCTAAAGGGATTTAAAAAGATAAACATTTAATAAAGGTAAATAAAAATATTTAAAACTATTATTTTGGATCTTTTGAATAAAAGATTTGGTTTTCAAATGAAATAAAAGTTTTACAAATAAAGATTATTTTGTAAGCCAAATTAAACCTTAGCCAAGCTTTTGAAATAAAATGTTTTGATTTGATTAAAAATGGTAAAGGTGTATTTAAATAAAATATTAAGGATTTAATATCCAATTTTATTTAAGTAAAGGTTTTTCCCATTTTAAATAAACCCTAAAACTTATTTATTTATTTCAAATAAGTTTTCCAAGTATTTATATTTTCAATAAAACCTACTGATTTGGTTTTGAAAATATTTAGTTTTCAAAAGGAGTTTTTAAATAAAACAAATCCTATTTTATTTAATAAACATGGTCTATTTATTTAATTAATAATGGACCTATAAATAAAAATATTATTTTGGTTTATGTTACTGAACAGAACCAAATTTAAAGTCATAAAGTTTGGTGATTGTTTGATTTGTTTTGAATGCTTGAGTGTTGTTTGAATTTCAAAACAGAAAATGAAATTAGAAAAGGATAAAACATTCAGACAGAAAAAATGTGATTTGGACCCAGCCCAGCCGGCCAAGCCCAACAAGGCCCAGTACCAGCCCCTCTCTCCCTCCAGAAAGAAAACGATTCACACACATTATCGAACCCGTGCAGTGAATGACTAGTGGACCCTCCCCTCACTCCTTTTCTCACTGACCAGCTGACCCCACTCTCATGTTCATCCTCCTCACCCGCGCGACCCCTTCTCCCCCAAACCTCGCTGCCGTTCTCTGTCATTCAATCCGCGCGTAAATTTGCAGTAATGCTGCAGTGATTCCGCTCAGCAATCTCGCCCATTTAAACGCCCAGGCTTTCTCTCCATTTCCCCCCAAGCTCCTCCCTCTCTCAGCCCCCAGGCTGCCACGAATCGAGCTGGCACTCCCTCTGTTCCGACCACCGTCTCCGACCAATTCCGGCCGAGCCTCGCCACCTCCTGCCTCCCCGAGCACACGAGCACACTCACCACTCCCAGACGCTCCTCCCAGTACCCTCCGTTCAACCGCGGGCGCCCCAGAACGCCGTCTTCTACAAGCTCTGAGCGCCGCCGCGTCTGTCTTCTGCTCCGGCGAGTTCCCCAGGTGAAATCCGACCTGTAGGGTTCGCAGCATAGAAAACAAAATTTTTCCTACGATGGGAACAACTATGTACCAAGATCTATCTACTAGATACAAACAACGGGCGGATGTATATCCGTAGAGAACATACCCTTGAAGACCGACAAAGCTTAACGAGTCCAAACTCGTGGTTGATGTAGACGATCTCTTGCCGATCTCAAGATCGAGAGGAAGTCCTAGCGCCGCAAAACAGCAGCGCATCCGTGCTCGCACACACGTTCGAGGCACCGAGCAACCTCCGCCTCCTCGCTCCAGCGATGCAGCGGAAGCACAACTCTTTCTTGCCGAATAGCCACCGGGAACATGTATCTCGCTAGTCCGAGACCATGGGGGATAAATTCTAGAGGGGGAGAGAGATCCTTCACGAGGAGGTGTGTTGTGAGAGGAGGAGAGGGGGGCCTTTTATAGGGGAGAGGGGGGCACCCAAGGGGCATGGCGCCCAGCCATGGGGCTGCCCCCACCTCTTCCACATTCATGTGGGTGGAGCTCCCACTCAAAATGAAAAGCCTCCACTCCCATTAAAAAGCCTCCACTCAAAAATCCACTCACATGCATTAAATTTCCACCAAATTTAATGCAAGCTCTCATTTAAATAAAACTCTTTTATTTATTTATTCAGAATTTTGTTAATTACTTTAATTAACAAACATTCACATAAAACCCCTTGCTAGTATTTCATTTCACATGCAGAAACACTTTCTGCAATTTCACCCGAAAACCCGTTTCGGTATCTAGTGAAATAAATTCCTGCGCTTGTTATTCTTTTCGACATGAAACTTTTGCTCCAAATGGATGTCGGTGTCTCTTAAGTGTGTCACCCTACGGTTCGCGAATAATGCGGACATGATCGAGACCCCTCTCGGATCAATAATCAGAAGCGGGATCTGGAGACCCATACTGACTCCCACACATTCAACGATGACTTTCTTGTGATCGTCGGAACCTTTTACGCTAGTATCTTAATCCCTTTGTTTCGCGATATATTACATGTCCGAGATTCGATCATCGGTATCTCCATACCTAGTTTGATCTCGTTACCGATGTCGTGGGAATGACCACGGCAGATGCTGCAATTGGCAGCGAGTAGTAGAACGAAGGGCAAGGGCGGCCAGCCATCTGCGGTGCGAGATGAGGGCAAAGACACAGGGATTTACCCAGGTTCGGCCCCCCGGAGGGTAAAGACCTACTCCTGCTAGATTGTATTATGGAGGTGATTACAATGGGCGAACTCGGCGACTAGGCGGCGAGTTGCTCAGGCGTATGAGGGAACGTGTCTCTACTCACCCCTTAGGGAGGTTTATATAGGCTCACCTCCCCTAGGGTTTACATATCTCAACCGATTCGGTTACAACTTTGTCGATCGTTTAAGTCAAACCGACTGGGCCTATCTACTCGCCTGGGCCTTTGACCTTCAGTCGCCTGGTGCTTTGACAGGCTTTGATCCAGTCGCCATTCTGCAGGCCCACTCGCCAGCCCTTGGGCCAGTCGGAAACGTCCCGCTGTGGATACCCCAATAGGCATATCCCCATCAGTAGTCCCCGAGGCCGTCGTTGATTAGGCGCGGGTGGCTGCTGGCAGTCGGAGTATACGGCTTCAAGTTGGCATCCAGTCGAATCGTCGGCGGGCTCCTGCACGAAGGAAAAAAATCCGGCGAACCGAGTCGCGTCTTGGGTGAGTCGAATCAACGGGTCGCGGCCTCGGCGAGTAACTCAGCGAGCCGGGTGGCAGGAGGCGGACCGTCGGGCGTGGTCAAACTAGCCGTTAAGGTAACTTAACGGTAACTTTCGGCGTAATCATCGCGCGGTAACGGCCCCCTAATTTGGCGGGCAGCTCCCGCTATATAAGAGGAATGGTAGGCTATCGGAAAGCCAACCGCCCACCATTTCTTCCGAGTACGCACATCTTCCGTTCATTGATCCCGCGATCTGATCGACCCGCAACCTTCCGCCCTCCAAGCAAATCCTCGGCCATGGCCCTCTCCACTGAACCTTGGGGTAGATCCAAGTGCACCAGGGCGCAACTGGCCTCCTTCGAGGAGGCCGGAATCCTGCGGGCCGGCTGCTGGCGAATTCCCTCAGCCGGGGAAACGACCCCGAACCCGCGCGAGAGAGAGTTCATCTGTTTCACTAGTCACCTCGAGCGGGGTTTAGGATTTCCCACTTCTCTATTCTTCCGGCGCTTCTGCGCCTACTACGGGATCCAGCCCTCGGATCTGGGTCCCCATAGTATCGAGCAGCTCGCCATCTTCGTGGCGTTCTGCGAGTGCTACTTGGGCTGCAGGCCCTATTTTCCTTTGTGGCAAGATCTGTTCCATGGACGGATCAGCCGCGAGGAGGCGGGCGGCCCAATGCTAGCCGCAGGGGGCTTAACCTTCCAGCTCAAATCCAAAGCCTCCTTCTTCGACCTGATGCTGCCGGCCAAAGCGGCGAGCGATTGGAAAAAGTCTTGGTTTTACGTGACCGAGGCGACCCCGAAGGATGAGGCGGCGATCCCGCGGTACTCGGCCAACCGTCCCGAGCCGCGCAACCTCCAGGTCGTCAAGCTCCCCGATGACCAGCGGATGGTCGTCGACGAGATGCTCCAGACCATTCGTGGTCTGAAGAAGAAAGGGCTCCAGACGGTGAATTTATACAATTGTTGGCTTGGGCGACGGCTTGTTCCACTCGCCCAACGCGAGCACTACATGTACCAGTACACGGGCCGAGAAGACTCGACGAAGGCCTGCCTCGCCGAGTGGAAGCTGGAGGACTACCTACTGGCGCTGAAGAGGATTACCCAGGCGGCATACACGGATGCGCAGGCCGGGGTCCCTCCCTACACCGCGAAGCGTCCGGCTCCAACGGTAATTATTTTATCTTGTTCGCAGTCGCAGCATGTGCAGTCGCGGTAATCTTAACTTCGTTTCGTGTTTACACAGCTATTCCAAGTGGTGGAGGGGTGGCTACCACCCGCCGATGACGAGAGCTCGGGGCCATCCGCCCAGGACACAAGCGAGTCGCCACCCGCCAAGGGTAACGCGGACGACGACGACGAGTCCGAAGAGGAGATTGCCCCACTGGTCCGAAAGACCCGCGGGCAACGTCAGCGCGAACTTGAGGCAAGCAGGAGCCTCGAGCGTCATGATGATGACGAGGAACTCCCGGAGACCACCTCGCTCCGTCAGGCCACTCCCGCGAAGAAGAAGAAAGAGGCGAGGGCCCCCTTGAGGAGGAAGACGAAGCCGCCGAAGGTGGCCTCACCGCCGCGCTCGGTGAGCAGCTCCGATGCCCACAGCTCGGCCGGTGACGAGGCGGCCCCGCCAACAACCGCGCTAGATGCGCCATCCACGGAGGCACCGCTGGCCTCAATGCCTCCGCCCTTCGCGCCGGTCTCCGGGCTAGGGAAGGCTCCAACCGAGGCGACTTCACCTCGCAAGGAGGTCCTGAGCGTAGCGGACTCGCCTCGCAAGGAGGCTCCGGCCGCGGCAGCCCCTCCTCGCAGAGAGGTCTCCGCCGAAGGCGCCCCGGAGGCACCAACCGCTACCTCGACATCGAAGAAGCCATCCGTATCCTGGGCCCCTGGCGTCCTGGAACTGGGGCTCAGTCGCCGGTTGGGCCCCGAGCTGGAGAAACCAGCCGGCCTTCGTACAGGGCTGCGTTTCATTCCAGTCGCCAAGTAAGCGCACTCGGCCTTCACCTTTCTTTTCTTAGTATTTTGACTGTTTTTACTGAGTTGTCTCGATGCGTAGGACTGGAGTGAAGAAGATGGGCCACCCGACGGTGGCCAAGGTGCCCTCCGCCGCTAGCGAGGAGGACCCTTCCCGTAAGAGGAAGGTGGACGAGGTTACCGCCTCCACGGAAGGCAGCAAGAAGGCCAAGGGCGACGACATCGTCGCTGTCTCTGACGACACGGCGATCGCGCCGGCTAGGCCCGCTGTGGAAGCGACCGCGTCCACGAAGGGGGGCGTTTCGTTGCCTAGACCGGAGGAGGCGAGTTCCCTTGGGGCGGGCGCGTCAATCGCTACCTTCCCTCGCTTCATGACCAAAGCGGCCTCGGCGAGTGAGGCTGCGGCTCCGAGCCCCGCTCCAGGGACTGCCGATGCTGAAATTGATCCGCGTCGCGGGCACACACCGGCGCTGCTCGCGTCTGTGGACGCGGTGGAACTACACGGCATGCTTGGCGCAGCCATCCAGGTACCTCCAGTCCCCGAGGATCAGGTCGGTGTTTAGCAGCGGCGTGATTCTTATAGTTTCTCGTTTTGTACTTTCGCATCCAGTCCCCGAGTGCATACGCGCTTAATTTTAGCGGGTATGCACTGAGGAATTTTCGTGATCGCCAGTCCCCGAGTGCGCACTCGCTAAATTTTAGCGGGTGGGCACTGAGTAATTTTCGTGTTGCTGACTTTGAAATTGTACAGGGTCTGCAACTGGAGTCGGCAGAGCGATTGGCTGCGAAGCAGCGTGCGGAGAAGGAGTTAGCCACTCTCCAAGAGGTTAACAGGGACCTTCAGGCTGTTGCTGCGCAGGCAGAGGCGGCTTGCCAAGAACTTGTCCCAGCTGGCGAGCTGATGGCGGCAAAGTCTGCGTTAGGCACTGCCGAGCAAAGGATCGCCGACCTCGAGCGCGAACTGCGGGAGGCGAAAGAGGAGGCGAGCTCGGCGAACGGGCGAGCTAAAGCCGCTGTTGCGGCCGCTGAAGAAGACCGGAAGGTGTCGGAGGCCCTTATTGTTGGGCTTCAAGACGATCATACATCGCTTCAAAATTTCATCACGGAACTCGCTCGCCCGTTGCTTGGTGAGTGCGCCTTCTCAGTCTTGCAGTCATATTGTTTGTGGTTTCCGTGGTGCTCACAACTGTTTCCGTCTAGCAGGCCGGGTGATTGGCAGCCATGAGGAAGCGAGCTCTCTTGATGCGAGGGAGTGCGTGAGCATGCTTGTCGACTCAGCAACGCTGTCGGCGACGAGCATCCGCGCCTACCTTCAGGAGATGTCGCCCACGGAAGTTATTCCCAGTGACCTCGTTGAGGTGTGGGAGTACTTGGAGAAGGCGCCCGCGGTCGTAGAGTTCATGACGCGATCGGCGTTTCGGCGTGGAGCGTCGACAGCTCTGAGTCTTGGACTCGCCCACTTCCCCGAGGATTTCGATCTCGACGATGTGACGAGTGGGTATCCTTCGTCGACTGGCGTGGTGGACCTGTCGGAGGTCCTCAAGCTGCAGGAGCGAGCTGCCGCGTACTCGGAACGTGTCTGGGCGATGGGCGACCTCCTTCCTTATCAGGACACAGTCGTCGCGCCGAACGACCCCGAGCCGCCACATCGCGACTTCAAGGTCGAGCAGCCCTTCCGCGCGGCGATGGCGGGCGAGCTGACGACGTATCCATCGAACCCGTATACTCCGTTCATTCGGAAGCGGCGGGATACTGGTGCATCATCGTCGAAGCCTGCAGAGTAGTGTAGTATGCCTGGATAAGTTAGTAGCAATTCTACCGAACAGGCATAGTTTGTAATGTAAGACAATGCGATGTGCGATTGAATCGGATGTTGTGTTTATTTTGCGAAATCGTGTTTTGGATTGATTTTGGGTGAGTCCCCGAGCGCGTCCGCCCTTTTATGGGGTTCACCTTGTACATGATGTTTGTTGTTATCGTGTGTTTTGTTTAGTTTAGTCGACTCGCCCGAGCTCGGAGAGCCAGTCGCACGGCGACTCCCTTGGGTGCTCTTTACTTTACCGTTTTCCCGGACGCGAACGGGGTCGGGTGGCCGAGTCCCCGAGCGTGGTACTTGGTATTTCGAGGCGCGACTCGAGGGTGGTTGAGGACTTAGCGCGTTGGTGTGGGCGCGTCACTCCTGCCTGGCCCGGGGGGTCAGTCGCGTGGCGAGTCCAGGGCGTGCTCTCTTACTTGACGTTTTCCCTGACCGATCGCGACGAACTGGTATGCAGTCCCCGAGCGTGGTACTTGGCCGTTCGAGTCGCTACGCCGAGGATGCGGAGGACAGAGGTCGCTGTGAGAAGCGAGGGCAGTTGTCTTGGTTTGCAAAACCAGTCGAGCTAGGCGACTCCAATGGGGCTCCGGATTGGCGTTTTTTGTGGACGACGCAGGACCTGAGGTGACTCAGTGCTCCCATATCGCACTACTTGGCCGTGCCGGTCGCTGTACCAAAGGTTGACTTCTGCATGTTAGCGTGATGCTGTTATTACAAGTGCGAGTGGCACAGGGCATGGAGAGTAGACGCAATTTGCGGTAACTGTTTCTTTTATTTCATAGCGACTGGAGAGTACATATGTGGGGTTCAGGGAGTAGAACTTCCGGAGGAGATTTACATTCCAGGGCCGCTTGACATCGAGTTCGCCGTCCCCGCGGACGTCGATGAGGTAGTAGGCATCGTTGCCGAGTACGCGTCCGATGGCGAACGGGCCTTCCCACGGAGGAGAGAGCTTGTGCATGCCCTTCTTGTCCTGGATGAGGCGTAACACCAAGTCGCCTTCCTGGAAGGTGCGGGTTTTCACCCGTCTGCTGTGGTAGCGGCGGAGCCCTTGCTGATAGATAGCGGTACGCGATCGGGCGAGGTCGCGTGCTTCATCGAGTTGGTCGAGCCCGTCTTGGCGGGCCAGTTCGTTTGCGGCCTCCGTGTAGTGGACGATCCGCGGCGAGTCGTGTTCGAGGTCGGTGGGCATGACAGCTTCAGCGCCGTAGACCATGAAGAAGGGGGTGAATCCGGTCGACCTGTTGACCGAGGTGCGGATTCCCCAGATGACGGAGGGAAGCTCTTCGACCCAGCATCCAGCGGTGCGCTCGAGTGGTACTTGGAGTCGCGGCTTCAGGCCGTGGAGGATGCTTTGGTTGGCTCGTTCCGCCTGGCCGTTGGATTCCGGGTGTGCGACTGACGCGAGGTCGAGCCGGATGTGGTGCTCCTCGCAGAACTCGGCCATTGCTCCCTTGGCGAAGTTTGTGCCGTTGTCCGTGATGATGCTATTAGGGAAACCATAGCGGTATATGAGCTCGCGTAGGAACTTGGTGGCAGTCTTCCCATCGCACTTCCGGACTGGCTTGGCTTCTACCCACTTTGTGAATTTGTCGACGGCGACCAGCAGGTGGGTGTAGCCGGAGGGGGCCTTCTTGAAGGGGCCCACCATGTCCATGCCCCACACGGCGAATAGCCAGGTGATGGGGATGGTTTTGAGCGCCGAACTTGGAACGTGCGTCTGGTTGGGGTACTTCTGGCACCCGGCGCATCGCTGGACGATGTCGACGGCGTCGGCGTGTGCGGTGGGCCAGTAGAAGCCGTGTCGCATAGCCTTGGCGACTAGGGAGCGCGCGGCAGCGTGGTGGCCGCAGTCGCCTGAATGGATGTCGTGTAAGATTTTGCGTCCTTCAGCCGGTTGGACGCAACGTTGGAACACGCCGGTGACGCTGCGTTTGTGTAGCTCGCCGTCGATGATGGTGTAGGACTTGCATCGGCGAGCGATCATTCGAGCGCTTGTCTCGTCTGCGGGCAGGTTGCCTGTCTCCAGGTAGGCGATGTAGGGCTTGGTCCAGTCGTCTGGCTCGGTGACGAGTGCGACCAAGGTTGCCTCTGGTTGGAGGGGGACTCCGATGTCGATCTCCCTCGGGGGAGAGACTGATGGCTTGGAGATTGTATCGAGGAACACGCCGGCGGGTGGTGCGAGTCGAGCCGACCCGATGCGAGAGAGGGCGTCGGCCTCCTCGTTTTTCCGCCTGTCGATCCACTCGACGGAATAGCCGGTGAAGTGGCCGCCCAGCTTGTCCACCTCTTGGCGGTACGCCGCCATGGTAGGGGAGACGGCGTCGCAGGTGCCGGCGACTTGTCCCGCGACGAGGTCGGAATCACCGTAGCATCGAAGGCGATTGACACTCATCTCCTTTGCGGCTCGCATGCCGTGGAGTAGGGCCTCGTATTCGGCCATGTTGTTGGTGCAGGGCGTGAAATCGAGGCGAAGGATGTAGCGGAGCTTGTCGCCCTTTGGTGAAGTCAACACAATCCCTGCGCCTGCACCGTCCGCGTTCTTGGACCCGTCGAAGTGTAGGTTCCAGTAGTGGAGGTACGGCGGCTTGTCTGGCTGCTGGGCCTCTTCCCAGTCGGCGATGAAGTCTGCCAGTGCTTGGGACTTGATCGCCCTTCGTGGCTCGTACTTAATGTTGTGGACGCCGATCTCGACGGCCCACTTGGCGACCCGCCCGGTCGCCTCGCGATTGCGGATGATATCTTGTAGTGGGGCTGAGGAGACGACCGTGATGGGGTGCTCCTGAAAGTAGTGCGGCAGGCGCCGTTGAGCCCTGAAGACCGCGTATACCAGCTTTTGGTACTGTGGGTATCGCTGGCGCGACTCGGTGAGGACCTCGCTGATGTAGTAGACCGGCCACTGGACTGGGCGCTCCTTTCCTTCCTCTGGTCGTTCGACGACCATTACAGCGCTGACGACGCGCTCGGACGCCGCGACGTAAACCAACATGGGCTCTTTGTCGACGGGTGCGGCGAGTAGTGGTGCGGCGAGTAGCACCTTCTTGAGGTCGCGGAGCGCGTCGTCCGCCTCCTTGTCCCACTGGAAGGTGGGGTTCTTGCGCATCAGGCGGTATAGGGGCATCGCCTTTTCGCCCAGGCGGGGGATGAAGCGACTGAGAGCCGCTACGCGCCCGGCCAGCTTCTGGACGTCGCGCAGGCACTCGGGTTTGCCGAGCCGGGCGATCGTGTCGATCTTCGTTGGGTTTGCCTCGATCCCACGTTTGGAAACGACGTACCCTAGTAATTGCCCGGCGGGTACACCGAATGTGCACTTGCCTGGGTTGAGTTTTATCTTGTACCTCCGCAGGTTGGCGAAGGTCTCCGCTAGGTCGGCGAGGAGGTCTCCTTGGCGAGCGGATTTTACGACCACGTCGTCGATGTAGACGTGGATGTTGCGGCCAATTTGGCTCGCGAGGCATTCTTGCATGCACCGCTGGTAGGTCGCCCCGGCGTTCTTGAGGCCGAAGGTCATGGCGGTGTAGCAGAATGCTCCGAATGGCGTGATGAACGCCGTCTTCTCCTCATCCTCGACAGCCATTTTAATCTGGTTGTACCCGGAGTAGGCATCGAGGAAACACAGCGACTCCGAGCCCGCGGTTGAATCGATTATCTGATCGATCCGCGGGAGGACGAACTGCTCTTTTGGGCAGGCGCTGTTCAGGTTTGTGTAGTCGATACACATTCTCCAGGTCCCGTTTTTCTTCTCGACCAGGACTGGGTTTGCCAGCCACTTGGAGTACTTGATTGGCCGGATGAAGCCGGCAGCGAGCAGGCGCTGCACTTCCTCGGCGATTGCTCGATGGCGCTCTTCATTGAAGGGCCGTAGCGACTGCTTGACTGGTCGCACTTTGGGGTCGGCGTTTAATTTGTGCTCAGCGAGCTCCCTAGGGACACCAGGCATATCGGAGGGTTTCCACGCGAAGATGTCCCTATTCTCACGAAGGAACTCGATGAGCGCGCCTTCCTACGCTGGGCTCATGCCCGTCCCGATCGTCACCGTCTGGCTGGGGTCGCCTGGGACCAGCTCGACGGTGCGGGTGTGCGTCGTGGCCTCAAAGGTTGAGGGGTTTGTGCCCTCTGAGTTGGGCTTCTTGAGTATTGTGGGGTCGTCATTGTTGACCCCGCTCGCGTATTTGGCGAGTTCATCGGCATGACTAGCTTCCGCCGCGATGACGGCGTCGGCGAGTTCGGCTCCTTTGGCCTCGCATTCGGCGGCCATGTCGGGGTCGCCGTTAATGGTGATGACGCCGCACGGCCCGGGGAGCTTCATCGCGTTGTACGCGTAGTGGGGTGCCGCCATGAATTTGGCGAACGCCTGGCGCCCCAGGACGCAATGGTAGGGGCTGTCGAAGGGCACCAGCTCGAAGACGATCCGCTCGGTGCGGAAGTTTGCCGGAGTGCCGAAGGTGACGGGTAGCGTGACCTTGCCGATCGGGTAAGCCTTCCGACCGGGGACAATGCCGTGGAACGTGGTGTGGGTTGTCTCGATCATCGACTGCGGGAGCCGCAGCCGCCTGAAGGTGTCGAGGTAGAGGATGTTGATGGAGCTGCCGCCGTCCATCAGAGTCTTGGGAAGCCAGTAGTCGCCGACCTTGGGCTTGACCACCAGGGCGACTCGTCCTGGATACTCGATGCGTGGCGAGTGGTCTTGCCGGCTCCAGGTGATGGGCTGTTCCGACCAGTTCAGGAACTGGGGGACGTCTGTCTGGGCCACCGCGTTGACGGCGACGGCGCGGGCGATGACCTTCTTCTCGCGCTTCGTGTTGAAGCCGGTGAAGGTGTGGAGCGAGCCGGCTACGTTGCCGAATTTTCCGCCATTTTGCGGGTTGTTGTCGGTGTCCTCCCGCGCGTGCCGTGCCTTCTCGATTTCCCTGAGGGTGTGGCAGTCGGCGGTGGTGTGCGTGGCGGGCTTCCCTTCCCTGCTGTGATACGCACATGGTTGGTTAAGGAGGGCCGCGGGATCGAACCTTGGCTTGTTCTTGTAGTTGCCGCCATCGCGTCGTTGCCCTCCGTCGCGGCGGTAGCTCTTGGGCTCGCGTTGTGCGTGCCCAGCGTTGGCGACGAAGTCGACTCGCCCGTCGTTGCGGCGCTTGCCTGTGAGGCGGGTGCCGCTGTAGCGTAGGTCGGCTCGACGTCCGCCGTCGTTGCCGCCCGTGCGGCGTTGCCCCCCTGACTCGTTGTCGACGTCTTGGTTGGGATCTTCCTCGGCGTACCGCTTAGCGATCTCGAGGAGGTCGGGGATGTTGTCGAGTGTGCGGGCGTGTCGCTTGAGCTTGGCGACTAGAGGCTCGTAGCGGCACGAGGTCTTGAAGCAGTGGATCGCGGTGTCCGGGTGGATGCCGACCGCGTTGTACCAGAGCTCCTGCCACCGTTGGACCCAGTTGCGGGTCGACTCGCGGGGTCCCTGGACGCAGCGTTCCAGGTCCTCGATGGTGGTGGCGCGGGTGTAGGAGCACTCGAAGTGCCTGACGAAGGCGTCTCGCATTTCCTCCCAGGAGTCGATACTGTCCTGGGGGAGCGTGTTGATCCATTGCCTGCACGTCCCCTCCATCATCAGTGGGAGGTAACGGGCGGCGAGTAGGTCAGTGTGACCCGCGATCCCCATTGCCATGAGGTATGTGTCGAGCCAGACTGCGGGGTCATACGAGGAGTCGTATTTTTCGATCTCCTTTGGCGCCTTGAAGTTTGGCGGGTACTTTTCGCCGCGGATCATTGGTCCGAAGCACTTGGGCCCCAGTCGACTGAGCGACCCCATGGGCTCGCCATCGCGGCGAGTATTTAGGGTGTGCCGCAAGTCGTCGGGCTGGCGTGCGCGCCAGTTTTGGTTGTTGATGATGTGAGTGCGGGCGTCGACGGGTTCTCCGTTGGCGGCGACGAAGTTGGTCGCCGGCCTGGGATCGTTGGTGGAGAGTGCCGCGTTCGCGGGTCGGCGTTGGAGCTGCAGTGGCTCCGGCGGCGGGCAAGTGAGGGTATTTGCCGCCGCTGGGCGGCCGCTTGAGGCCGCCCTGCTTCCTGAAGAGCGTGAGTATACTCGCCCTTGCGAGTCGGCGCCCGCCTTTTGCTGCTCCACGGCCTTTGCGAGCAGGGCCCGAACGTACTGGATTTGCAAGGCGCCGTCGCCGGTGGCCGTGATGCTGTCGGCTGCTGCTCGCCCTGCCACTAGGTTGTCCATCGGGGTGGAGAACAGTGGTAGGCCGTTCGCGTCTCGCTCTCGTGAGGAGACGACTATGCGCGGCTGGTCCCTGGGAGGGGTGCGGTTGGGTGGTGGTGGGGCACCCATCGCCGTTGATCCTGGCGGGGGTCGAGCGCTTCCGCCTGGTGGCGCGTTTTCGCAGATCGCGCGCTCGGCTATGCGCGCCGGGTCGTTCTCATCGTCGAAATTCAGGGCGCGCCCCTGAACAGTGGGGTTCAGGCGCGACCTGATCCGCTGCTGGTGGTAGCGTGACAGTTCTTGCGCTGTCACCTGCTCGAGGCGAAATTTTTCGCGCTCGGCCTGCTCCTTGCGTACTGCCTCCGCCAGTTTCAGGCGGAGTTCCTCGACCTCTGTTGCCGTAGCGTTGGGAGGGATCGGGGTGGAGAAAGGGTCCTCCGGCGGATCGGCGCCGGTGGCCATGTAGGTCGCAGCATGGCGACCGGTTCCGTCGTGGAGGTCGGCGGAGTTTTCCGACCCGGAGTCGAAGTCGAAGATCCCGAGGATGGAGGGGTCCTCGAAATCTCCCGCGTTGGAGACCTGAACGATGGAGCCCGCGGACGAGGCCGCGGTGATGGATCCGGCGAGTGACGCCGGGGTCGCCGAGTCGGCGTCGTCTGTGACGGCCGCGTCTTCTGCGGCCGCCGAGTTCTCAGCCACGTTGTTATGGGCCGAGTCGTACTCGGAGGCGAGGCGGTGGATCGTGCGGACCTGGCTCTCAGAGAGCCGATCGCGTGGTGGCGACTCGCGGATGCGAGCCGAGTCCTCCGAGGTGGTGATGTCGGTGAAGCCGACGAAGAGGCTGATCGTGCCGATCGGCAGGATCACGCTGTGCGTGACGGGTCGTGCCGCCGGGACGTAGCTGCTCGGCAAGATCTGGAGCATCTCGCCGATCGCTATCATGCGGCCGGTGGCGACCGTCTCGTTGATGGGCAGATTGGATCTCGCCGCAGAACACCGGCCAGACCGGCCAGGCCCCACGGTGGGCGCCACTGTCGTGGGAATGACCACGGCAGATGCTGCAATTGGCAGCGAGTAGTAGAACGAAGGGCAAGGGCGGCCAGCCATCTGCGGTGCGAGATGAGGGCAAAGACACAGGGATTTACCCAGGTTCGGTCCCCCGGAGGGTAAAGACCTACTCCTGCTAGATTGTATTATGGAGGTGATTACAATGGGCGAACTCGGCGACTAGGCGGCGAGTTGCTCAGGCGTATGAGGGAACGTGTCTCTACTCACCCCTTAGGGAGGTTTATATAGGCTCACCTCCCCTAGGGTTTACATATCTCAACCGATTCGGTTACAACTTTGTCGATCGTTTAAGTCAAACCGACTGGGCCTATCTACTCGCCTGGGCCTTTGACCTTCAGTCGCCTGGTGCTTTGACAGGCTTTGATCCAGTCGCCATTCTGCAGGCCCACTCGCCAGCCCTTGGGCCAGTCGGAAACGTCCCGCTGTGGATACCCCAATAGGCATATCCCCATCAACCGACATGCACTCTTTTCTCGTTCCCGTGATATAACATTCTAGTGATCAAATCACTTGCTTGCAAGCTAACCAATGTGATATCACCGAGAGGGCCCAGAGTATATCTATCCGTCATCGGGATGAACAAATTCCACTCTCGATCCATGGGCCTCAACATAACACTTTATTAGTTCTGAATCCATCTTTATAATCACCCTGTTACGGTGTGACGTTTGATGTTATCAAGAAACTCTTCCGGTGTTAGTGATTGACATGATCTCATGGTCTAAGGATTAGGATCACTTCGTAAGTTGTTATAGCAATATAAACTCAATGACTTTGATTGTAATGCTATACTTCGGATGAATGTTCATCACACCATTACACTAATGTTGTGACCCCGTTATTAACAACATCCAATGTCCATGATCAGGAAACCTTGATCATCTTGTTAATCAACGAGCTAGTTTATAAGAGAGGCATAACTAGGAACTTTCTGTTTGTTTATTAAACACACATGTATTAACGTTTCCGTATTAATACAATTATAGCATGCAAAATAAACATTTATCATAAATAAGGAATACGATAATAACCACTTTATTATTGCCTCTCGGGCATATTCCCTTCAGTCTCCCACTTGCACTAGAGACAATAATCTAGTTTGAAAACTCTGCGTATTGAACACCTATGACTTTCTGGTGTTCCATATACGCAATTGCAAGTGGTTAACATAATCTACGAATCTGACGCTTCAGGTCCGTGTGTATTTGCATGTCTTTGCGTCTCCACGCATCACTCATTCTCCAATGAGATGGCATTGTATAAATTTGGTCTTTTGGTGAGACCTTTAGTTCCTTGGGGTTAAAACACATCGATACTATTGTCATACAATATATCTTTAGTGTTAGCCCGTTGCGAACCACACCTTAGTTTGATAACAAACTACTTGACACAAATTCCCTCCTTTGCTGCTACTATAGCAGTCATATACTTAGCCTTTTGTTGTAGTATTCGTCACAATGTCTTAACTTTGGAATTCATCCAAATCCATCATGGAATCTCCTTTCCATCACATTGTGCCACCCATTGTTTAAATTGAGATAAAATTAATTTGTATCTTGTGACAAAACTAGTATCAATGTAACGCTTTACAATGAACTATTTGTAATTGTTTGTCACCTCTACACAAATATATTCTTAGTTCTTCCAAAAGATCACAAGAATATCCTCACTATCATCCAATGATCATTTTATGATTCATTCTGGTATATGCTCATAACACTTAGAGCATAGGACATATCTGGATGTGTACATATCATGGTATGATTGATCAAAACATTCTTGTGATTTCACTCATCAAGTGCCAAAACACTTGAATCTTGTTTCACTTATCAAGTGTCGATACACTTGAATCTTGATTCAATTCCTTTCCATGTGACAAGAACTGTTTCTTGTCATTTCTATATTGAACTCCTTCAATATCTCATATATGTACGTTTGGCACAACCATATTGGCGTTACAGTCTATCCACTATAGACATTTACGCTAAATATTCGGGTTTTGCCTAAGTCTTTCATCGAAATGAAATTCTTAACCTTTGTCAATAAAATATACATCATTTCTAATCAACAAGATGTCCTTCACATAATGTATTAGAAATATGTCTCAGCGCTCCCACTTAATTTCTTGCAAATGCAAGCATCTTCATCGTCTCCAAATGAAAAACTCATTTTTCATCATGGTGAAGATTCCAACTCCGCGATGCTTACTTCAACCATTGAAGTTTGCATGCCCTTTTAGCATCCTTTGAATTTAACAAAACCCTTTGGACCGTGTCATGTACACGTCCTAGGTAACCATTCTATTAGAAGAACTTTGTTTTGTTTATTCATCTACCATATACCAAATTATATGTAGTGGTTGCTACTTTAATCCATTCAGACTAAATATCGCTATGAAAGATCAAATCTTGTCATAGTCAACTCTTTGAACATTGTCATAAAATACTTTACGACATGTCGAATATTTCATAGATGTGAGACATCCATGTCTGTTTCTTTATAGATCCAAATACGACCGATAGGTTTTTACACCTTTCCGGAGGGTCTTCCAAGTTCAAAACTTGATTTCTCGTGTATGGAACTATCACGGATTTTATGGCTTCAAGCCATTTGACGGAGTCAGGGCCCATCATCGCTTCTTTGCATATAGTCGGTTCATCATTGTCAAACAATAATGATTTACTCTCAAATCTTAGTATTTGATTGTTTATTCGACCGACTTGGTTCAATAGGAACTTAGATCTCCGTGACCGCAACATTTGAGGCACGTAATCCATGAGCATTCTGGCTGCCTCCGGAACATTTTCCGGCGCTGCGCAACTCAGCATATTTAAGGTTCGTTAACCTTATCAAAGTTCTATTGTCCTCCCACTTAACTTTTACGAAAAAATTCCTTTTTCAAGAAACTTCACGTTTCAAGCGACAAACCCTTTTGTCCTTGGTGTTATGGAGGAATAACCAATTGTTATTCGAAATAACCTACAAAGACATCCTCATCCGACTTCAGTTGTAAACATCTTACTTATGTTTAGCATACCAAAATTTAAGAAATGACAACTTGGGTTTTACCCCAAACCATAACTTCCATGGTGTCATTTCAACGGATCTAGATGGAGCTCTTTTCAGTGTAAAAGCGGTAGTCTCTAAATCTTTAATCTCTTAAAACATAATGGCAGTTTTATAAATAACACCTTTGATCCAACCATGTCAAACAAGGTTTCATTACAAATCTCAAACACTCCATATTCCTATGGTGTTTCGGGAGATGTAAATCTAGGTGTTTTGCTAAACTTGTAACTCAAATAAATCCCTTTATGATAAAATCATAATTCATTTATTTTCTTGTTACACTTGTAACTCAAACAAATCCCTTATGATAAAATCATAATTCATTTATTTTCTTGTTACACTTGTAACTCAAACAAATCCCTTATGATAAAATCATAAACCATTTATTTTCTTGTTTAAAATGATTTTGCACTTCATCTTGAAAGTCTTTGAAACATTTTCAAATATTTCATACTTCTCTCGCATTAAGTGAACATTCACTCAAATTTTCGGAGAAAGCATATGAAGTTGAAATCCATCGCTTACGACTATACATAATGGACTACATACATCGATATGTATAAATTCCAATATTTAGTCGTTCGTTCTTCTTTGGCCTTTGAACGAAGTTTTAATTATCACGTGGAAAGTCTCACAAGCGTCACTTGATCAAATCAAAGACTCCAAAAATCCATGAATATGGAGATTCTTCATGTTCTCTTTCCAATATAATTTAAACAGCGATGTCACTTCGTAAGTGATCTTTCAATCATTTGTCTTGCGACATTTTAGCATTAGGTTTTATGGATGTGATTTCTTCAACTAGATTTGTAAATCATCCATCTTATATGGAATACGGTAATTATTTGAACAACCTTTGTTCTTATAATACCTGATTCAAATAACAATTATTAAAACAAATCTTGAAGTCAAGCTTTGATGTCAACGAGAAATACAAACAACGGTTTGTTTGTTTTCGATGAACATCATCACATATTCTCTTGCTAGTTACTTAGGCCATTGTGGTTCATGAATTGCGTCATTCCGTATGAAATTTCATACCAATCAATTCGGTATCCAATACCCAAGAACCACATTGTTTAACAAGCAAAGAATACAACCATAACATGTATATCATCCATATACCTAAATTGGATATTTCCAATCTTTTCTTTTCTGCCAAATATATTTTATAGATTCTCTTTCAGCATTTCCTTTTCCTTTTAAAAGAATTTATCAACATCAAAAGTGGCGCCATATACATGACACCTAGTCCAAAGCGTGTATATTCAAATAATAATACCTTTGGACTTGCACTTTGAAGTAGATCACCATCATCAAATGATCGGTATTCTTTCAAAATCCATTCTTTAGTAATCTTTTAGTGTAGTAAACATTTTACATACATATTCTATTCACCCTTATCATGACGACTTTCATGATCAAGCTACTGTAGCTTATAAAGGCGAATCATGAGTATAACATTACTTTCCAAAATCCTTTTGGATGATTAGGATGTCTAGCATCTCCAACCTTCGCAAATTCTCATCCAATATGAGAACATATATTATACTCTATCATATTGCAACCAAAACATTGTTTCAGATATCGTTATATCTGCCACACATGATGGTTTCTGAAACAATTCTTTCAGCTCCTAGATAAACTTGATGTTTAAATCAAGAATCATGGAGGCAAACATGATACTTAAGATACTAACACTGGAATTGTTACTCTCGATTTAATACCAATTATTAAATTTCACGGAGTAAATAGAATTTTGCTGAAAGTTTGCAATAGGACTTTAAACTTTAGATTGACACTCAACACAATACGATACCAGTTCGTAAAGTATATATCCAGAATTCTATAGTTCTATTATCTCAATTACAACTATGCATAAGGTGGTGAACGAATGCCAATGACTACAACAAATTATGCAAATTTACTTTGATTTAATTTATGATAAATTGAGTTCTACTAATCCAAATTAGAAATGAACTCCCACTCAAAAACGACATCCCTCGTGTCTTTTTGGTGATTACATGAACCAAATCCACTACACCAAGTCCGATCATCACGTGAGTCGGTATAGCTTCAAAGGCGAGCATCCATATGGTCATCATATCAAAACATATGACTCATGCTTAACCTTTCGGTCTGTGTTCCGAGGCCATGTCTGTACATGCTAGGCTCGCCAAGTAAGAACCTTAGTATTCGCGTGTGTAACTGTCTTACACCCGAGATATGCTCGTGGATTCAAGTACACCCGATCATCATGTGATGTCTTGAAGCGACGAAACATTGTCGGTGCATACTTAAGGAAGAACACATTTTTATCTTGATATCTAAATGAGGGATCATCTTATTATGCTAATAAAATGCCAAACAAGCAATATAAGATGCTGTCAAACATCACATGTTTATTAGTGGAATGATATGGTTCTCGCATATGATCTCTATCATGTGCACCGTGGTATGATCACTATCATACCTTTATGTGTAAATCCAAGGTCTATGGAGTTTACACGTTATGTATGTTGTAAGAGTATCATCTCATACTTCTACTTACAACATCACCATATCATAACACTAGCCCAGCAACAATCTAAACTAGACGCCTCTAATTTATCCATTCAAATTTTACGTGGCTTAGGGCTTTCGAAGATAGAACCGTTCTTACCTACGAACATGAACCACAACGAGGATAACCAAATTGTTGACAACTCGTTGCAAATTAGATATTGACTATAGTAGGAGAGACAGACACCCGCTAGCCACTTATGCAAAACTAGTTGCATGTCAAGCGTGGAACAGGTCTCATGTGCGTGGACATGTAAAGTTTGTCCGGGCCGCTTCATCCCACTATGCCACCAGTATCCAAAGTACAACTAAGAAGCAATAAAATGATCATCATCGCCCACATACTCATATGTGTACTACCCGTGCAAAGCATCTACGCATAGATCCGGTTCTGATACCACTGTAGGGTTCGCAGCATAGAAAACAAAAATTTTCCTACGATGGGAACAACTATGTACCAAGATCTATCTACTAGATACAAACAACGGGCGGATGTATATCCGTAGAGAACATACCCTTGAAGACCGACAAAGCTTAACGAGTCCAAACTCGTGGTTGATGTAGACGATCTCTTGCCGATCTCAAGATCGAGAGGAAGTCCTAGCGCCGCAAAACAGCAGCGCATCCGTGCTCGCACACACGTTCGAGGCACCGAGCAACCTCCGCCTCCTCGCTCCAGCGATGCAGCGGAAGCACAACTCTTTCTTGCCGAATAGCCACCGGGAACATGTATCTCGCTAGTCCGAGACCATGGGGGATAAATTCTAGAGGGGGAGAGAGATCCTTCACGAGGAGGTGTGTTGTGAGAGGAGGAGAGGGGGGCCTTTTATAGGGGAGAGGGGGGGCACCCAAGGGGCATGGCGCCCAGCCATGGGGCTGCCCCCACCTCTTCCACATTCATGTGGGTGGAGCTCCCACTCAAAATGAAAAGCCTCCACTCCCATTAAAAAACCTCCACTCAAAAATCCACTCACATGCATTAAATTTCCACCAAATTTAATGCAAGCTCTCATTTAAATAAAACTCTTTTATTTATTTATTCAGAATTTTGTTAATTACTTTAATTAACAAACATTCACATAAAACCCCTTGCTAGTATTTCATTTCACATGCAGAAACACTTTCTGCAATTTCACCCGAAAACCCGTTTCGGTATCTAGTGAAATAAATTCCTGCGCTTGTTATTCTTTTCGGCATGAAACTTTTGCTCCAAATGGATGTCGGTGTCTCTTAAGTGTGTCACCCTACGGTTCGCGAATAATGCGGACATGATCGAGACCCCTCTCGGATCAATAATCAGAAGCGGGATCTGGAGACCCATACTGACTCCCACACATTCAACGATGACTTTCTTGTGATCGTCGGAACCTTTTACGCTAGTATCTTAATCCCTTTGTTTCGCGATATATTACATGTCCGAGATTCGATCATCGGTATCTCCATACCTAGTTTGATCTCGTTACCGACATGCACTCTTTTCTCGTTCCCGTGATATAACATTCTAGTGATCAAATCACTTGCTTGCAAGCTAACCAATGTGATATCACCGAGAGGGCCCAGAGTATATCTATCCGTCATCGGGATGAACAAATTCCACTCTCGATCCATGGGCCTCAACATAACACTTTATTAGTTCTGAATCCATCTTTATAATCACCCTGTTACGGTGTGACGTTTGATGTTATCAAGAAACTCTTCCGGTGTTAGTGATTGACATGATCTCATGGTCTAAGGATTAGGATCACTTCGTAAGTTGTTATAGCAATATAAACTCAATGACTTTGATCGTAATGCTATACTTCGGATGAATGTTCATCACACCATTACACTAATGTTGTGACCCCGTTATTAACAACATCCAATGTCCATGATCAGGAAACCTTGATCATCTTGTTAATCAACGAGCTAGTTTATAAGAGAGGCATAACTAGGAACTTTCTGTTTGTTTATTAAACACACATGTATTAACGTTTCCGTATTAATACAATTATAGCATGCAAAATAAACATTTATCATAAATAAGGAATACGATAATAACCACTTTATTATTGCCTCTCGGGCATATTCCCTTCACGACCGCCCCTCTTCTTCTCGTTCATGCAAACATCTTCGCCTTGGACTTGCGCACCTAATCCTGCCCTCTGTTTGGCTTCTCATGATCGACAGCGTCGCCTTCGACCGCGAACAGAACCACCCGTCGCCAGACCCAACTCCGGCGAGCAATCGCAGCTGTACCAGAGCGCCCCTTGCCACGCCGACCACACGCCAAGCATCACCACGTCCTCGCGATTCTAGTGAGCATCTCCCCTACTCCTCTCGCTTCCTGTTCTCGCCGTTACGTCGTAGCCAGAGCGTCGCCGCCGCGCTCCATCATCGAGCGCCGCCAGTTCTTGGCCAGTGGATAGGAGCCGTCCGATTTAGATCGAAGAGACACGATTAGATCACTTAACTTCGAAAGGGTACGCAGCCAGTGCCGTGTGATTCAACTTGATCTAACGGCCTGCAACACGTGATCCGCCCGAACCGGTACCAGCGAATAGCGTTGCGCCGCGTGTCACCAGATGAATTAGAAATAGAATTTGAATCTGATTTAGATGTGATTTTGAAAACACTATAACTTTTGATCCACACGTCCAAAATTTGCAAACTTTATATCGTTGGAATCAGTGGAGCAAGACCTAGTCAACCATGACATTGGTTTAGTAAATAGTATCTGTTAGTTTGTTTGTTTCTACAGAAACATTTGTATGCTTGTTTCGATTAGAAAAATTGTTCAAAAATGTTTTTGAGGTTAAAACCTTTACAAATTGTTTTGTGGTGAACTTACTAACCCTAGGAACCAACCCATGGTTTTGAAATTGGATTTGGTGAAGTTTAGGATGGAATAATTGGTTTAGTCCATTTCTAGCCAAATAAAAATAATGGATTTGTTATGAAAATGTTTTTGGAATAAAAACTTTTGGAAAATGTTTTGGATCAAACCTACTGACCCTCAACACAAAGTTTTGAGAAACAACAACTTATTTGGTGAACAACCTAAAGTTGATGCTTAGATAAAAATATTTTCCACCACATAAAATGATGAATGGATTTAAAAATGGTTTATGGACAAAACCCTTTTGCAAAAGACTTTGCCACTTTGGAAAATGACCACTTTGAACCTTACAAAGTTTAGAATCCTAGTGGGGACCATCTTTGCAAACAAAACTATCCCTTGCATGCTTGCATGCATGACTTAGATCCCATTGTCTTATGTGTGTGAAATTGTTTGATTGATTATTAGTTTGGAATGCTAATTGATATTGTGTTTGCTTGATTGATTGTAGTGAAGTTAGAAAGTGTGAGACTAGCAAGATCAAGGAGTGAACCAATATTCCCTACCAAAAAGGCAAGTTACACTATCATCTAAAGTCCTACTATTTTCATTATACTTAGTGGATTTTGAAACATGCATGAAAAGAATTTCTATACTTATGCTATGCTAAATCCTAATAGGATACCCTATACATTCCTTAGTGAAAACAATGTAGTTGTTACATGCTTAGCCATGCCTTATTTTGAAAAGAGATACATGTTGAGATTTTATGAAGTTGAGAAAAGGACTTGTGTTTTTATATAATAAAACAAGGACTCAATGAACCACCTGGGTGGCCAAGGATACTTTGAGTTTTGGAGAAGGTGGCAACAAAAGGAACCATGTCTATGGCAATCTCTTTGTGTTGTGCTCCAAAGGAAACCACCCAGGAAACTTAGAGATTGAACATGTTTCTCCAATTGTGGCTTTCGTGTGCAACCACATGCTATTATGGCTCTGGCTTAGTCAACTACATTGGGAAGACCCATGCATTGTCTTCAGGATACTGGACATGAGGACCTAGAATCCTACATGGGTACTTGAAGACAAGCTAGCAATGGTGTATGGGAGGACCCTCTGGAAAGACTTCGTCACATTCTCAATCTGCCGGTACTCCATCTTGGTGAGCACTAATCCAGTGGCCACTGGTGGCAAAAGGATGGGATTGTGACATGTGGGTAAAGTGTACTCCTTCTGCAGAAGATAATAAAATCTAAGTACTTAGCCGTGTCCCCGGTTATGGACAATACTGAGCAACTAAAGTTTGAAGCTATGGGAGATCTCGACATTCTAATTTCTAAAAGAAAACTTTTAAAGACTTGATGCACTTGGGGGTACCAAGGAGCTCAAGAAACTTTGTTAAAACTTGATGTACTTGGGGGTACCAAGGAACTCAAGAGATTTTGATGAAAACATGAACACTTGGGGTTACCAAGGAACTCATGAGATTTTGATAAAACTTGATGCACTTGGGGTTACCAAGGAGCTCAAGGGATTTTTGACAAGGACTTGAACACTTGAGTTTCTACCAAGGAGTTCAAGGAATATTGAAAGGATATTTGACAAAGAACCAAAACCATTTTGAAAAGATAGGATAAATTATTGCTTTCTGCAAATAAGCCTTAAACCCTACTTAGCCAAAAATGCATGTAATGATAGGATCCACTTATATTCCACATAGTAGTGAAGCTTGCCAATACAATTCAAATGTATTGACCCTTGTGGCTGTAACTTGTAATGTTGCAGGTTTGATTGTTTTAGAGAAGATTGATTGATTAGGATTACAAACTCTACAACCAACATCTGCCTGTGGCACTTTGAAGATGAAGGACCCCATGACTATAGTTATTCCGCTGCAATGTAATGTAATAGCCAAAGGAGCTATGTATGATGTAATAAAATTATGTTATTCCTGGTTATAAAGTTATAATATGACCTTTGTTTCTTGATATTACATCTTAACTGTGGATGCTAGCTATTGATCCAGGGACTAGCATTGTAAACACAGGGGACTCCACCTTATATTGTGTAAAGGTTGGGACACTCCCTCTACACTTATGCTATTAAGTTGCCTCCTTATTCAAAGTATATGAAGGATATTGTCTCTAATAAAAGGAAGATTCCTAATGAGGAGATTTCTACTTTGCTTGCTAATTATTCCTTCAATGGTAAGGTTCCAAAAAACTTGGTGATCCAGGTATACCAACTATTCCTTGCTCTATTAAAAATAATTATGTTAGAACTGCTTTATGTGATTTGGGAGCTGGAGTTAGTGGTATGCCTTTTTCTCTCTACAAGAGACTCCAGCTAGAAAAGTTGGTACCAACTGATATATGTTTGTAAATGGCTAATAAGTCAACTAATGTTCCTGTTGGTATATGTGAGGATGTTCCTGTTCAAGTGGCTCATAATTTCTTGGTTTTGACTGGTTTTGTTGTGTTTGAAATGCCTGAAGATGATAATATGTCCATTATTCTTGGGAGACCTTTTCTTAATACTGCAGGTGTTGTCATTAATTGTAATCAAGGAAAAGTAACATTCAATATTAATGACAAAGAGCATTATTTCCCCAAGAAGGTTGTTAAGAGCTATTGCCTGAATTCCATTGAAAATATTGAGAGCATCAAGGTTGGAGAAATATATTGTCCCATTCCACAAGAAAATTTTGAAACTATTATGATTGGGACCATTGCTATCAAGTATGAGGTAACATAATCACCTTGTGGAATGCAAATTTTTGTTTCATATAAGATTATTTTGGTAACAAGACTTGATCAACCTTGTTAACAAAAGGATTTTAATGAATAAAATAATGTTTCCACTGTGGTTATACTTGCTTTCTTTTACTTTTCTCCTTCCTAGTCTTTGCCTTTCTTTTTCTAGCTTTTGTTTTGCTTGTTGTTTGCTTGTTAGAGTGTCTTAGAACTTCTGTAGTTTTCTTTTGGTTTGATTTTGCTTCTTCTGAAAAAAACTGTTTCTGCGAGAAAATCAATTTTCATACCCTGAAAATTGGCCAAAAATAAAGTTTCCCGAAAAATCCCAGAAAATTCAAAATAACATTTTCCCCGAAAAAAGGGGCAAAGGGACACTTGGAGTGACCCAGGGGGCCACCCCAGGCGCCCACACCCTAGGTAGGCGCGGCCTGCCCATGGGTGGTGCCTAGGGGGGTCTGGCCCACCTGGGCCCCTCCAAAGTGCCCCCTCATAGCCATCTTCTTTCTCTCTCCCGAAAAACACCAGAAAACTTGCTCAAGCTCGAGTTCTTGATGTTCTTGCTTGTGATTTTCGATCTCCTTGCTCAACCCATCTTTGCTGCTGATTTTTGGAGGGATTTATCCTTGGTATGTGCCTCCTCCACTTGTCCAATTAGATTTGTGATTGGTAGATTGTATCTTAAGTATTTTGGTGCTATAGGTTGAAGTCTACGCACTTCTATTCTTGTAGACAATTTTTGGTACTCCAAGTGTAGAGGTTTGTAGAACAGCAGCAAGTTTCCCTTAAGTGGATCACCCAAGGTTTATCGAACTCAGGGAGGATGTGGTCAAAGGTATTCCCTCTCAAGAAACCCTGCAATCAAGATACAAGAAGTCTCTTGTGTCCCCAACACACCCAATATAGGTGCACTAGCTCGGCGAAGAGATAGTGAAATACAAGTGGTAACGGTGCTAGAAAAGAGCTTGACGGTGAGGTAAATACTAAAGCAAGCAAACATGCAACAGATCTAGATGCAAACGGTGTTTCAATGTTTAAAAACAAGGCCTAGGGATCATACTTTCACTAGTGAACACTCTCTCATATAAATATACTCTCTTCATGATACTACTCTTAACTACTCTCCGGTTGGACACTCTAATCATCGGTAGGGCTATAACAGCACTCCCCAAAGTCCGCCTTCCCCAATCTAGATAACCCCACACTGTCACCTTGAGCGCTAGATGGTTCCAACAAACACCACAATTTCATAGAGACACCCAACTCCAAATATAACTCATAACAAATATTCAATCTAGCCAAAGTGCCAGACAAGGTATGCACGCTGTCACTTTTACACACGTGGGGAAAAGCATAGATCTATTAAAGCACAAAGAGTATTTATATAGTCTCAAGCCTAAGTGCCACCATGGCGTGCACGCTGTCACTTTCACACACATGGGGAGAGCAGAGATCTATTGAAGCACTTGACTAGCAAGGTAGATCTACTTGATTACAAAGCTCATGACCACAACATGATCATGCATAGAGAGAGAGATGAACACATAGCTACCGGTAGAGCCCTTAGCCTCGAGGAAGAACTACTCCCTCCTCATCATGGGAATCAGCAACAGTGATGAAGATGACGATGGATATGGCTTCGGGGGCACTTCCCCGTCCCGGAAGGGTGTCGGAACAGAGACTTTCTGTCCCCCGAATCTCCCCTTCGGTGGCGGTGGCGCTATGGAGGTTTTCGTGGATTTCTTCTGGATCCCCCTAGGGTTTTTAGGTCGGAGGCTTCTTATAGGCGCAGGGGGAGGCCGAGGAGGTGGCTAGAGGGCCCACACCCTCCCTAGCGCGGGGCAGGCTTGGTCGCGCCCAGGGGGTCTGGCCACCCTCTGGTGCCTCTCCGTCCCTCCTTCTGGATGCGTGTCCCTCACGGAAAGTTATTGAATTTGGCTTTTGTCCCGTCCAATTCCGAGAATATTGATTTTCTGCCTTTCTAGAACCAAAAACTGAAGAAAATAGGCAATTGGCACTGTGCCATCTTTCTAATAGGTTAGTTACATAAAAGATATAAAAACACCTGGAAGAAAGACAAAGCAAAGCAAAGCAAAGTAGATACTAAACAAGCATGGAACATAAAAAATTATAGATACGTTTCCGACGTATCAAGCATCCCCAAGCTTAACTCCTGCTCGTCCTCGAGTAGGTAAGTGATAAAAAGAATAATTTTTGAGGTGACATGCACCATCACAATAAAGATCAAACCATTTGCAAGCAATGAAAGCTGGGAACAAAGAACTATAAACATGTGCATGAAAGATGGAGTTCTAACAATAGGACATAGTAACTATGCATGCAACATGAAAGGCTACAAACAAAGATCATGAATAATATGGATTGAAAAACGTTTGTTTGTTTCGCATACAAAAACATGGCATAGCGGCAATCAGATTGTCCCTCATAGAGTGGGAAATAGATGCATAGTACACCTTCAAAGTTCATAAGGGTGACTAGAAACAAGTAGCACAAGAACAAGTAATATCAAAATATGCATCAATCAATAAGTTTTGGGACACTACACATAGAATGGCAACTATGCTCTCTTAATGGTGCCTAAAAGGTAGAAGGTGGAGACTCAATAGTGGTGGAAGAAAGACCTTTCATAAAGGGAAGCAGGGATTTCAAGTTTTCAAAAGAGCTTCCAAAAATTATGGTACTTGTTAGCTTTCAGCCCTCATTGCCCCTATCATAAGCATCTTGAAGTGATTAAGGTTAAAGTGAACAAAGATGGAGTATATGCTTGACGAAGTATAAGTTGGCAATCTCAAGTCCCTTGAATATGAGGGACACATCTCATGCTACTCAACTTTAGTCACCTGTAAGTTCTTGTCATTGTAAGTATTTGCATATCATAGAGAACCGCCAATGGGGTACCTTTTGCACATGGTACAGGAGATTTTCCATAACCAAAATGACAAGACAAGCATAGAATGAGCATCTCAGCAATCTTATTATTTACCATGGGAATATTGTGATTTTTTCTCTCTTTCCTCTTTTCTCAATGTGTATCTTTTTTATAAGAAGAATGCTTCATAGATCTCACTATGGTGATGCTGCAAGTTTCCACCATGATTAGGCATGGCTTAGGCTAGCGTCCCAGGCGTTTCTCTAATACAAAATACAAACTCCATGGACTTACAAGTTCCCTCTTTATTTCACACCGGTGACATCCATAGACAAAAGAGCATGATTTCAACTTAGTACAAAGTACAAGTGCAATATTGAAAATGTTCCCCATGACAGCATGGTTCTGCTAATTCGTATGTATAAGCGCAAGCATATACAATATAGAAGACACAATGGTTCAAGTTTATTAGGGGCAAAGAATACAAAGTGTGCCATCAAGTTTGTGAGGGCTTTAATCACTAAGTTTTCACATAACAAAATAGTTTTTAATTGGAAGATAGCTGAAAACAAGAATATACTTTGGAATGGTGTAACACACCATGCATAGGAGTTTATAGTGGACACTTTGGAATAACTTGGTTTCTTGGGAGATGGAAGCATGAGTATAGCTTACTCATTCAAGTGGAGGCTAGCAAAAGACTGGGAGCAACCAACTAAGAGAGCAATTATGGCCATAATCATGCAGAGCAACAACACATTACTAATCAAAGCATAGAGTGGTACTACAAGTCAAGGACTAAATGATCATATAGGCTATGGTGACTTGTCATAGTCATAACATGGTGTGAGCATGTTTCAAGTCAACCCAAACAAAGCATCAAAGGAGAATACCACAATACTATGCTTTTGTATGCTAAAACAACGCATGATTCCTTTAAGGCACACTAAGCACGCTCAATGATTTGGAGCAAGTCATGCTACAACAATAATCATTAAGCATAAGGTCAAAACAACACCTAGCATGACATGATAAAGCCTAAGCCATAGTCAAAACAAGCTCCCTTTTGTACCACTATAAGCATGAAACTTTCTACTCTTTTCCAACACCAAGCAACTTATTTGAAACAACTCACAAGGATAATAATCAATTAAGATCAGTGAGCATGTCTGACAAACCCACAAAGAAGAACTAAAAAGTTCTAAGCTGAAAGCACAAGAAAACTAAGGCTAAACACAGTGCTAGCAAAAGAGAACACTCACAGACCAATAAGAGTGAAAACTAGAGTGTTCTAGGCAATGAAAACAGAGTGTGTCTCTCTCCAAAAGAAGTGTGCTGAGCTCCAACCAACTTACTCAAGCAAACTAAGCAAACGAAAACTAAAAAATAAAAACTAAGACGCTCCAAGAACAATGCAACTGTGCATGAAGCAATAAAAGTGAAGTGTCTAGAAAGACCTGAGATTTTTATTGATGAAGAAGGGGATGCCTTGGGCATCCCCAAGCTTTGACGCTTGTACCTCTTGAATATTTCTTGGGGTGACACGGGGTGGCATCCCCAAGCTTGAGCTTTTGTCCATTCTTCATCTCATTGCATTATTCTCTCTTTACACCTGAAATTTTTCCTTCATACAAAACTTCACACAATCTTCATTAGCAACATTAGTGTATTCAAAAGATATTAGACCTCTGTCAAAGCTTTGAAACCGCAAGGCTTTTCACTAAAAACACAAGCTACTGTAGTAACTCCTTCAAAAATCTCAATTCACCTAAAGAGAACTTCAAAAAGGAATCAATAAGAAGCACACTACTAGGAAAACGGCTATAGGTAATCAGCACATCCGTGGCTCACATGGTTGAAGTGCCCCACGGCTAAAACAGGCGTGGCTCACCTGTGGGCAGTGCCCTACTAATAACTAGAACAACCGTGGCGCACATGACTATAGTGCGCCACAGATGTGTGTGGGCCAGGGCCCTGTTGGCCACACGCTAAACATCTGTAGCACACTATAATCATGTGCGCCACGGTTGTTAGGGTCATCTGTGGCGCACGTGTGCCTGGTGCGCTACGCCTAAGCGCATGCCCGGCCTCTGCTCTGAAATGGCCACAAACTTCTGTGGCGCACTCCGCCTAGTGCGCCACAGGGACTAGGAGCATCTGTGGCGCACTCGGCCTAGTGCGCCACAGAAGTTTGTACTCCCTGTGGCGCACTGGGGCCGTGTGCGCCACGGATGTGTCGATTCTTTTAGGACAACACTTTATGTGCACATGTGTGCCCACACATCCACCACCCACACTTCACTTTCCCCTTCTTCTTCCTCCTTAGATCTAGTCGGGATCTTCTCCTTCCCACCTCAATTTATCCATACATTCACCATTTTTAGCATGTAAAACTTGCTTTGGATGTTACATAAGTAATAGAGGAGGTCTCCAGTCTCTCATCTATCCGTCTCCGGTCGACGCGCGCACCTCTCCTTTCCATCTTTCTCGCGATCGGTCTCTCATCTCGGTAAGTTGTCCATGTAAGGATGTGTTCATGTGTATATGGATGATGCATGTGCTCATATGTATGTAGATGATCGATGCTCATGATGTGTGTATGTGTGGAGAGAATCGATGGTCATATGTGTATGTATATGGAGAGTATCGATGATGCTCATGCATGTGTGTATGGAGAGGATAATGATATGTTCATGTGTGTATGGATCGGTATCTCTCTCTCTTGTGTTTGTATGTGAACAAGTTGCCATTTGTTTTGCCAAAATGTTGATTCATTTCCATTTTGGCAAGACTTTGGCATTTCGCAAAGGTCCTAATTTTAGGATAGGTCATGCCGAAATTTTCTATCGACCATTGCATGCATGCATTCATTATGTGGTTCTAATAGACTTCAAAATTGTACCGTGTACATCGTGCAGGCAAAAATGGTCCGCATAATGAGCGAAGGAATTGTGGCTAGATTTTTGAAATGTGCGACGGCCGACATGATACGAAATAACAAGACAGATATAAGATGTCCGTGCAGAAGATGCAAACTCAACTGGGTGATCGACCCAGATTCCGGGAATCTGCAGGCGCACCTGCTCCGCCATGGTTTCATGGATGGATACACTCGTTGGATAAGCGATGGCGTAGATGATGGAGACGGTGAAGAAGGTGGCCAACATGACGATGATCATCATCACGGCGAGAACGGGCGAGATGATGAAGAGGCTCCTGGAGATGGTGAAGGTGCGGAAGCAGACCGGGATGATGATGATGATCTAGATGCCGGAGGAGCAGACGACGATGGAACAACGTCAGGCTGGGTGCGGGACCCTTATGTGCAAGAGCTGCTTCTCAAGCAGACGAGTAACGCCAGGGCTGCCGCTAGAGAGAAATCCAAGCTTGCGCAACTTGAGAAAGACGCGGTTACTCCATTGTATGAAGGATGCAGGCCCGATGATACCCGGTTGAATGTAACGCTCAAGGCTATGGAGATGAAGGCAAAGCACAAATTGAGCGACGCAAGCTTCGACGATATGATGGCATTCTGGCATGATCGTCTCCCGGAGGGGAACACATGTCCAACTAGTATCGAGGATGCCAAGAAAATCGTCTGTCCTCTCGATCTACCGCACGTTAGATATCACGTATGCATCAACGATTGCATCATTTATCGGGGCGAGGACGCGGAGAAAACCACATGTCCGGTGTGCGGCATGATTCGATACAAGAAAGGGAAGAAAGCACCTCGAAAAGTGGTATGGTACTTTCCTATCACCCCTCGTCTGCAGCGCTATTTCGCGGACCCTAAGGAAGCGAAGCTCATGCGATGGCATGCGGAAAGGAAGAAGCCAGGAGATGATGATGACCCCGAAAAGGATGAGCTGCTGACGCACCCTTCAGATGCTAGCCAGTGGAAAGCATTGGACCTCTAATTCCCAGAATTCGGTGGAGATTCGAGGAACATCAGGCTTGGTGCGAGCACCGATGGACTCAATCCGTTCGGTAGCCAGAGCAGCACGCACAACACTTGGCCCGTGTTTGTATGGATATACAACCTCCCTCCATGGTTGTGCATGAAGAAGAAGTACATACAAATGAGTATGCTAATTCAAGGGCCGAAACAACCTGGTACCGACATCAATCTGTATCTCGGGCTGTTGAAAGAGGAGCTAGCCACGTTATGGGAATCTGGAGCCAATACTTACGACGCCGTCACACAAGATTATTTCACTATGAGAGCCGCGTTGGTCACTACGGTGCAAGACTATCCAGGTTGCGGGTATATCTCGGGGCAGGTTATCCAAGGATTCTGCGCATGCGTTAGGTGCATGGATAACACAAGCTATGTCCAACTAGAGAAAGATCCAGGGTCATCGAAAACCGTGTTCATGGCGCACCGGAGGTGGCTCGGCAAGAATGATCCATGGAGAAAACGTGGAGACCTGTTCGATGGCAAATCAGAGACCCGAGGAATCCCAGAGCGTAGGAGCAGCGAAGAAGTGGAAGAGTTGCTGAAAAACTGGAAAGATTGTCCTAAGCCTGGAAAGAAGCGAAAGAGGCAGCAACAAGACAAGCCGCTGATGAAGGTATGGAAAACAAGGTCTGTTTTCTGGGAGTTGCCATACTGGAAGTTTCTCCGCACGCCTCATAGCCTCGACATCATGCATATCACGAAAAACGTGTGCGAGAGTCTGGTCGCCACCATAATCAACATGCCAGATAGGACGAAAGATGGTCCGAAAGCAAGGCACGACCTGATATGCTTGGGTATCCGGAAGGAGCTTCACGGAGGACGCACTACTCCTGATGATCAGGAAGATGACGATGATCATGAGTCGGAGACGACACAAGGTCGTCGGAAGGGTAAAAAGTTCAAGAAGAACGAATATTACTGCCCTCCTTCTTGCTTCACTCTAAGCCAGGATGAGATCAAACAGTTTTTCAAGTGCCTTCTAGGAGTCAAATTTCCTTACGGCTACGCGGGCAAGATAAGCAGATACCTAGACGAGGCGAAGCAGAGGTTCAGTGGCATGAAGTCTCACGACTGTGTCGTGCTAATGACGCAGGTACTTCCGGTCGCACTAAGAGGGATAATGGACGAGCACGTCCGTGAAACGTTATTTGGCCTATGAAAGTTTTTCGACGTCATCTCTAGGAAGTCGATTGGCTTGAATCAGCTCGGAAGGCTACAGGAGGAGATCGTGGTGATACTATGTGAGCTTGAGGTCTACTTCCCACCCGCATTCTTCGACATTATGGTGCATCTGCTGGTCCATGTCGTGGAGGACATCGTACAACTCGGGCCGATGTTTCTCTGCAGCATGATGGCGTTCGAAAGGATGAACGGACACATCAAAGGATACGTTCGCAACAGGTCCCGTCCAGATGGAAGCATAGCCAAGGGCTTTCTGGCCGAAGAGTGCATCTCTTTCTGCACGAATTATCTAAACATCGAGAACCCTGTCGGTCTTCCCGTCAACAGACACCTTGGCAAGCTCGACGGATCTGGTCACCGAGAGGGTCATCGCATACTGCATGCAGACTTCGATTTTCGACGCGCAGACTTTGATCGAGCAAACCTCGTCGCGCTACAGCATTTAGAACTGGTCGATCCTTGGGTACAGAAGCACAAAAGGTTAATCGAGAAGAAGTACAGTGACCGGGGCATACAGAGGACGCAGGGAGAAATAATCAAAGAGCACAACTCAGATTTCACGCGTTGGTTTAGGCAGACGCTCCTTGATAATCCCCCGCGCTCGCATTCTTCTGACACGGAAAAGATCATATTCACCTTGTCGCAGGGACCGATGCAAAACCTGGTGACCTATCAGGCGTATGATATCAACGGCTACACATTCTACACGGAGGAAAAGGACAACAAGTGTGATTATCAGAACTCAGGCGTAACGTCGGAATTCTACACCGATGACAACATGAAGGAAAGATTCTACGGAAGAATCGAGGAGATCTGGGAGCTCAACTACTGTGGAGAAAAGGTGCCGATGTTCCGTGTCAGATGGGCAAAGAGCGTCGAAAGAGAAGACCGGTATTTCACAACCATGGTTATACCCGAAGCAGCCAAATCCAAGGCCGCCGGTGCAAACGTGGCCGCGAAAAATGAACCGTGGGTACTGGCTACCAAAGTGGACCAATGTTTTTTCATTACTGACCCGACAAAGCCTAGCCGTGTTGTCGTGAGGATAGGAAAAAGAAACATCATCGGAATGGATGGAGTCGCCAACGAGCAAGACTTCGACCAGTACGGCGATCCAAAGATTGAAGATGACGACGACTACGATGCAGCAACATACATCACAAGAAGAAAAAGGACAACCCTACCCAAAAAAGGTAGCACGTTCGAAAGAAGAAACATTAAAGTGCCGGGGCTAAATTATTCAACCGCGACAAAGAAGGGAAAAAAGATTGTAAAACGCTAGCTCAAAAAATATTGTAAACGCGTGGTCAAAAAAGATTGTAATATTCATGAACAAAGTATTATGAAATTTAGTTATACTTTAAATCATATTTTTGGGCATTTTTGGAATATTATTACTTTTGGGCATTTTTGGAATATTTAAAAGTATTTTAAAATCAAAATAAAACTTCTATGGCATATATCACCACTTTTGGGCATTTTTTGGAATATTTAAAAGTGTTTTTAAAATCAAAACAAAAAATTGGGGCACCAGGATTCGAACCTGGGTGCTCTCAGGTTTAGAATAGAGTAGTGGGCAGAACCAGTGCGATAGGCTAGTATAGTTGTTAGCTAGTGGGTCTGTAGTTCTCTTATCCAGTAGTTAGAAGCCGATAGGCGTAGCGCACTAGCCCGTAGTGCGCTACAGATATCCGTAGCGCACTATGGCTCAGTGCGCTACGCCTAAGTGCCTTTATCCACACGTGTGGCGCCCGACCCCCTCTCTCATCCCCATCTCTCCATCTCTCAGCCCGAAGCCGAAGGACCGCCGCCGCCGCTCTCGATCCGCCGCCGCTGCGTCTGAGGAGGAGGAGGCCTGCCCGCGCCCGAGGAGGAGGAGGTCCGCCCGTACGTGTCCGAGGAGGAGGTCCGCCCGCGTCTCAGGAGGAGGCCCGTGTCCGAGGAGGAGCAGCCGCCGCGCGCGTCTCAGGAGGTGGAGGCCGCCGTCGTCCGCCCGTCGTCGTCCGCCCGTCGTCCGCCCGTCAGAGGTGAGCATCTCCTCTCCCCTCTCTCCCTCTCTTCCTGCGGCACCTATGACATGATACTCGGCGAGGTCTCTTCCCCTTATCCAATGATTTCCTAGAGGCGCTGCAGGGAGATGCCTGTGGCAGCATGGCTCTTCCCTTAGGACTGAAGCCAAGGTCTTATACTGCTGTTGGCCTATTGCTTTACAAGCTGCTCTAAGGTTAACTGACCATGCTGTAGATGATGTAGTTCAGTGGTTATTTTGTAAGCTGCTCGCTGGTATATATGGTGGATGATGGGTGTTCGGTGTTCCCATGCTCGCCGTGAAATGTGTTACGGAAGGTTTTAACTTGGGTGCTCTGTTACTTCCCGTGCATCCGAGCAATTGTCTGAAATCTAAACTTAGTATGTTGGTTACTGTGCATTCTATTAACTGCTCTGGTTTTCAACTTGTAATGTGGTTGTTTTGTGGCTATGAAAGATATTGCATCGTTGGTAATCTCTATCTTTGGCATGGTGGTCTCTTTATTTTTTTGTGATGATTTGGCATGGTGGTCACTTTCCTTTTCTAGTACTGCTGTTGTGTTGCTAGTGTTGGTTGATGGAGTTTGAATAATCTGATATGCAGTCACAGTTAACTTCCTGGTCCCCTTTCACCGTACATCAATACATTTCATCGCTTGGATTTGAAAGACACAAAACTGGGCTGGTTTGTAATTGCTTATCATGCCTGCCACACAATTGACAAGCACAAACTTAACTTCGAAAGAAAATAGGAATTCTTCTAGGAAAGTAGTACTCTTTTGATGTAATGTTACACACTGTATAGATTCATTTCTTACTGGTCTGTATAATTCTTTTGATAGATATTTTTGTTCTGCAAATAAAATATTAACACGTATTTCCAAAAATAAATCCGGTGCAGAACATTTTTATCCAGAACAGATACAAGTTTTAAAAGTCATGTTAGAATTTTTTAATTTACACATTTGGTTACCTAAAAGCTTCACATAGGATCACTAGGAATGTTGCCTCAGATCAAAGCCTCTGTTCTTTCAGGATGCAGAGTTCAGTGATATCAGCCTGGGAAGGATGCCACGCTGAATTTCCTGCTACTAAAATGCAAGTACAGAACCAGAAGCTAAGAATTCAGATATAGGTTTACTGCATGAAAGAGACCACCATTGAACATAACTGAAAAACGTTATTATCACCCTGGAAGGTTGCCAACAGTAACAGCTTAAGTACATCAACAGATCACCGTTACTTTGAATTCTTAGCTTCTTTGTATAACAGTAACAGCTTAAGAAAATATTCGTGTATCTGATCAACATCTTGCACCCCATATAGGTGGATTATAATACTAATGATGGTTGATAAGTGGTGGAGTAATTAGAAAGAGAGTAGAAGTAGTGGCATGAATTAGCATCTGGGAACTAAAAGAATAAGTTATTTTCTCTGTTCAGGTTATTTCCATCATATGAGCACAACTGAATGATATTTTCTTTTTTCAAGAGACCTAGCAGGCTTTAGTTGACAGAAACATGTATCCTTGGGTTTTAGTTGCTGCTGTGTATGCTCATATGTGTTATTTTCTTTTTTCAAGAGACCTAGAAGGCTTTAGTTATTTTCTTGGCTGGGCATGTTGATGCATTCTTAACCAATGTGTTTTCTACCTAGATGTTTATGTGTTGGTTGTGTTGGCCAGATTATCCTATGTGACCAGATTATGTGCTGGCTGTGTTGGCCATTTATTGTGTGCTGGTTGTGCTGGCTATGATGGCCATTTATTGTGTGCTAGCTATGCTGGCCATATATATGCAGGTTCTTGTATGAAATGAGTCCCGATTTTTGCCGGAATGTTGATTAACTTCCGTTTCGGCAGAAATCGGGCACTCCTAGTTTAAGAAAATTAGCAAAGGTCATGCCGGATTTTTACTACGCACTCCATCACATGAGGGCGTTCCTACTTGACCAGCAGAATTCTACGCTGCCAGATCATCTCAAATAGTGGGCCGAAGCAAAGGCCAAGATCAATGATTCGGATATTAGACAAGAGATGTATCGCATCCAGCAGCAGTTTGGGGCAATCATCTTTCGTGATGTCATGACTTCGGGGGGGATCTTCTACGGAGGAAATATCCCGAATAACCGTGACATAGAAGATCGCCTAGAGATGCAGGGTGACTATAGGAAGTTCATGACGAGGCAGGGCGTCCTCCCGTTCCCTAAGCCGAGCCAGAAGGCTTGATGTTGGCCTAGTTGTAGTTGCAAACTATAGATGACCTTTGTGTGTGTGTGGACGACAAGTGTACTTATCTTATTAGGTTTATGAATCACCGCTTACTTATTTTGCTTATTATTATTATATATCAATCAATGCTTGGTTTTTTTGCTTACTCTTTGGTTTTTTTGCTTACTCTTTGGTTCTCGGACGACAAGTGTGAGTTTTTTTTGTCTTTTTCGAGAATATGCCGATGATTGAAATGTCGTGGCACAATATATATGTGAATGTGCTATGACGGGATTGTTAGCCTTGTGATATGCACAAGTCCAGGAACTGTGCATCCTACTTGGCTAACAGTCCTGTCATAAGCATATTCCTGTGTCCAACGACCTAGCTAGTTATATATGAGGCATTCTTTTCGAGTTATTTTTGTATTTTTCGAGAATATGCCGATGATTGAAATGTCGTGGCACAATATATATGTGAATGTGCTATGACGGGATTGTTAGACTTGTGATATGCACAAGTCCAGGAATTGTGCATCCTACTTGGCTAACAGTCCCGTCATAAGCATATTCCTGTGTCCAACGACCTAGCTAGTTATATATGAGGCATTCTTTTCGAGTTATTTTTGTCTTTTTCGAGAATATGCCGATGATTGAAATGTCGTGGCACAATATATATGTGAATGTGCTATGACGGGATTGTTAGCCTTGTGATATGCACAAGTCCAGGAATTGTGCATCCTACTTGGCTAACAGTCCCGTCATAAGCATATTCCTGTGTCCAACGACCTAGCTAGTTATATATGAGGCATTCTTTTCGAGTTATTTTTGTATTTTTCGAAAATATGCCGATGATTGAAATGTCGTGGCACAATATATATGTGAATGTGCTATGACGGGATTGTTAGCCTTGTGATATGCACAAGTCCAGGAATTGTGCATCCTACTTGGCTAACAGTCCCGTCATAAGCATATTCCTGTGTCCAACGACCTAGCTAGTTATATATGAGGCATTCTTTTCGAGTTATTTTTGTCTTTTTCGAGAATATGTCGATGATTGAAATGTCGTGGCACAATATATATGTGAATGTGCTATGACGGGATTGTTAGCCTTGTGATATGCACAAGTCCAGGAATTGTGCATCCTACTTGGCTAACAGTCCCGTCATAAGCATATTCCTGTGTCCAACGACCTAGCTAGTTATATATGAGGCATTCTTTTCGAGTTATTTTTGTCTTTTTCGAGAATATGCCGATGATTGAAATGTCGTGGCACAATATATATGTGAATGTTCTATGACGGGATTGTTAGCCTTGTGATATGCACAAGTCCAGGAATTGTGCATCCTACTTGGTTAACAGTCCCGTCATAAGCATATTCCTGTGTCCAACAACCTAGTTATATATGAGGCATGCTTTTTGAGTTTGATCTTTTTGATTTAAGAGTACTTTCTATAAGTGTATCTTCATATGCGACTTTAATTATACATGTTTTTTCAATCACCGGCTAGTTATTATTGTCAACTTGTAGATGACGTGGTACGTCGTGTACAAGGGACGGGTTCCCGGAGTCTACGATGATTGGGAAGACTGCCGGAGACAGGTGCACCGTTTCAGCGGCAATAGCTACAAAGGGTACAACACTATGGCGGAGGCGGAAGCTAGATACACGCGCTATCTATCGGTAGTTAGGACAAGGAACCGGATGAAGACCTACACCTTCGTCGCGGCGGTGATCATGCTTATCTTCTTTGGTTATTTATCCCGCGTTTGTGTCTAGCTAGCTAGTTTAGATGTCTAGGCGAGCTTCCGAGCTCTAACTTGTTCGATCGACACATGTATTCGCATGTCACCAACTACTACTTTGTAACATGATCAAAACAATGTAACTTGGACTATGTATTCATGTATGAGACTTATCTATATGTATTTGTTTCAATCTTGTTTTTCATATTGAGTATTTATATATATAATTGTATATCTTGTATCTGTGTGTGTATATCTGCTGTAATATTGTATATAATCTGTATTGCATATAATCTGGCTTGGAAATTGAAAAAAAAAAAATACACCTAAAGCGCACCATAATCTGTGGCGCACATGGTCTACCTTCTGTGGCTCACTACACCTAAAGTGCACCATGGATGTTTAGTGGCGCACTAGGTAGTGCGCCACAGAAGATCCAAGGGGTAGCGCACCACGCCAAACTTCTGTGGCGCACTAGGAGGTGCGCTACGCCTATCTCTACACAACCGTGGCGCACTAGGCAGTGCGCCACGGCTGAGAGATAGCCGTAGCGCAAGGCCCGTGGCGCACTACAGGTGCGCCACAGATGATGGTTTCAGGTGCGCCACTAAAGGCCGTTTTCCTGGTAGTGGCAAATGCAAATAATGGCAGAAATCTGTCAAAACAGACCAGCAGGTATAAAACCAATTTTTTCGAAAATCTTCTATTGCTCAAATAAAAAAGTGTTGAATTAACGAAAGTTAGATACTCCCTCCGATCCATATTACTTGTCATTGAAATGGATGTATCTAGCACTAAAACAAGTCAAAATACATCCATTTTAGTGACAAGTAATATGGATCGGAGGGAGTAACATTCTGGGGTATTTATTCGTAAATTTTCAGCCCAATCCGAGATACCGAGACTCCTCACGAATTTTTATGGTGGAGGACATAAACCTGTTTTGGACAACAACTCCCCAAATCTTACTTCCCTCTCATTAGAGGTCATTCTTTGCACAAAAAAGCAAACAAAAAGGATAAGGAGAGGTTATTACAGAAGTAATAACTTCCAGGACTCAAGGAAACTCTTGGCTTATCTCTCAACAAGTACTTTTTTTAACGCCTTTAAGTTAGGCTTGATAGCTTGAGAAGATGCTCACATAAGAATTATGAATTTAAGTCAAAGAGAGCATCAAGAAGAAAATTCAAAACACATTTAAGTATAACCCACTTCCTATGCATGAGAATCTTGTAAAGAGACAAGTCATGAAAGCACAAAATAACAAGCATAGGAAAGCAAAACAAGTGCAACTTCAAGATTTTCAACATAAAGAGGGGAAACTTAATATTATTGAGATGCATAAGACCATGTTTCCCTCTCTCATAATAACTCTCAGTAGCAACATAAAAAAATTAACAATATAACTATCACATAAAACATTATTATCATGAGCCACATGCATAAAATGATTATTACTCTCCACATAAGAATAGCCATTCTTATTAATTATAGTGGGAGCAAATTCAACAAAATATCTATCTTACCAAGTGTGTTCATTTGTAAACATATCATCATTAGAAGGAACATGGATAGCACTAATAGCACAACAATTATTTATATTATCATTTTCAGAATTGGTGCCAAAGAGATTTTCAATATCAAAAGTAGTGTGCTTTTCCCAATCATGATCACTAATATAGGTAACAAGAATATGAACATCATCTAGTTCAGACTCATCAGCAAAAACTATGATAGGAGCAACATTCTTAGAGGGAGATACCGTTTCCTCTCTCCTTTTAATCCTCTTCTTCTTCTCCTCTTTAGGAGGGAGAGGCTTTAAAGGAAGATTCTCCACATACCCTGGTTTATTGTTAGAGACAATAGAAGAAACTTTGGAGGATTCCTCCTTTTCATTAATAAGAACAAAACTCATATCGGTCCTGTCATATTTTGGTAAAATATCATCTTTTATAAAATTTTGTATGTAAGTATTTGCGTGGAAATTATCAACACAATAAAGATGACACCCATGCAGGACGCAGTTCATACCAAAAGCACTCATGTCTACTAAAGAAGTTTTTCTAGATAACTCTTCACACCCCAAAAACAATGTAAGTTTATCATGTTGATTATAAGTGCAAGTTATCACAATACAAACTTGCAGTACTCAATGGATTAGACAGGTCATTAGTATGGCCTGAGCATTGAAAATTGAAATGACCCACTTCATAGCAGAGTTCACAAATAAAAGGATAGAGGGCTCAATTTTTTTACCAAGATCATTAATAAGAGCCTTATACCATGTTCTGATTTTTTCATTCCAGTGTGTGATACAATATTCTTCTTCTATTTGATTCTTCTCACAAGGTCTATGCATACCACAAAAATTAACATGCTTATAAGAAATAGTACTTTCAGAAGTTTGAGCATGTTTATTGTAATCATTAATAACATTTTCATTTTCCATGCAAGTGTCTTTAAAAGTTTCATGATACATGTCCCATTTTTCTTTAGGAGCATTAATATGGGAAGCAAAGGCTCTATAATATCTAACAAGAATTTTAGGATCAAGACCATATTTACCACTAAGCTCTTGAAAATCAGTAGTTTCAACAAAAGAATTAATGCAATCATACTCATAGTTTATACCTGGTCCTTTACCTTTGTCGTTATCCCAATCTTTAGTATTGCTTTGAATTGTTTCAAGAAGATACCACTTAGCTTTGACCTCCTTACTTGTGAAGGATCCCTCTAAACAGGTATCCAGATAGTCCTTGTAATGTCTTGAAAGCCTTGCATAAAAATTATTGATAACAACATTACTGGGGAGCTCATGAATTGTCGGGGGGATAACCCCCGGTAGGGTCATGAGAGGGGAAACATAGCGCAGCTGGGTTGGCTCTGAGTAAAGAAAGAACCAGGCCGGGTAAGAACGTCCGGGTAAGATAAGCATGAAAGCCGACATACAAACTATGACGGCCCGCATAGGGCAAAGTTGTAACCCTTGCAGGAACCAACGAGCCGAGTCAACCGAGGAAGGGCCGAGTCAAGGAGGACACGTGGCACCTTTCTGAGTAAGGTTCAGGAGGGACCATTGTAAAGCATGGTCAAAAGAGAAGGGCGACGCCGGGTGACACAAAAGGAGCCTGGTGACGCCCAAAGCATGCGCTGAGGTACAAAGTAACAGCGTGACACTAAAAATAACAAGAAGCAGCGTACCAGAAGACCGTTAGCTGGAAAGCTTTATGGACCGGGCCTCTGGGCTTAGGGCAAGCCCATGACCCGACCCATATTGTAGGGACCAAGATCCAAACAGTAAACCCTAGAACCCAAAGGGGTATAAGATAGCTAGCATTGCCTATATAAGGGAGGGCATAGTAGTAGTAGAAGGAGGTTGGACCAAGTAGGGAACTAGTGCTGTGAACTCTAGCCTAAACATCTCAAGGAGCACTTGTAATCTTTGGGGTATCAATCGAATTGCCAAGTCTGGAGAGTTCTTCTTATTCTTCGTGCATGGCTCGACCGTGTACTCCCTCCCCGGTGACCACAAGCACCCATTCGGCCCCCAACTTAAGCCTACCCATGGCATCTGCCGTGCCACCACCACGATAGTTAGTGTCCACCATGGGGCCGAAGCAGGTGCTTGATGGAGTCTTCATCCGGACGGGCAACATCATCGCCAAGACCGGCGAGCGCGTCTACTCCGGCCTCATCCAGAGGTTTGGAGCGCTCAACTTCGTCAGCGACAACGCGGGCTGCTTCGGGACCAAGCCGTTCCCTAGGGGTGGTCGCTTCATCAAGTTCGGCGACCACCAGGTCTACGTCGCGGTGCGCGTGGAGCGCGCATATCCTGAGCACGTCATCCTGGCGCCGGATCCTCCAATGGCTCCTATCGCGGGAAAACCACGTCAACTTGTCTCCATGTAGGTAATGATGACAGCCCCAAACCCCGCAGCTCCTCCCGTAGTTCCAGTGGTGAATGAGAATGCAGAGGGAGGAAATCATGAGGAAACGCCAAGGGCTGCAAGAACAGCAAGGGCGCCGCTGAACATAGCTAGGAGCAAGAGGGCTAAGGAGCTGCAGGAAGCGATAGACAAGTTGGCAGAGCTAGTGGCACATGCAACTGACCCGGCGCGTGTGCAAGCCGAGTTGGAGGAAGCCAGGATAAAAGTCCTGGAGAAATCCAAAGAGCTAGCACAGTTACAGCAGGACATGGATATCACCATCCGAGAGCTTAACTCGGCAAATCGAGTCAAGGGCGCAAATACCCGGCTTGATGCAACAAGATTGAGAGGAAGGAACCTCAATGAAGAGCTGGGAGATGCGACATCGAAGATAACACCAGAGAACAGCAATGAGACAGCCATGCGTCCAACATACAACACAGCAGCAGCTAATCTGCGAGCAGCAGAAGCAGCAATGGAAGAATTACCCCACTTGGAGGGGGAAGCAAAGAAAAGGTAGCAAGAACGAGTCAATGAGTTAGTAAAAGCAGCCAGCATGCTGAATGAGGCGTATTACAGAGCAAATTCGGGTATAGCAGGGAGGTCACAGCTGGTTCACTCGGCGACTCCTGTCCCGGCAAGATCGGTTGGGCACACAGCATCCTCACCCGGAGCGACGCCTAGGCCAAGAAAAGAAAGAAGTGTGGATTCTGGAAGAAACAAGAAGATAGTCGCCTATGATCCGGCAGTGGTTCAAGGAAACCCGGCGCATGCGCAAGGGGCAAAAAGAAATAATCCCCAAGGAAATGGAAACCAGGAAAAAGCAAGGCAAAGAAATGACAACGGAGGGCAAAATTTTGCGCTTCATGCTAGGCGCGGAACTCACTCGGCAGGAGGAGGAAATCCAGCTCCGAATAACGCACCAGCTCAGCCGGAAAGAAGACAGCAAAGTGCGGGAAAAGCAGTTCGACAGCCTGCTGACCCGAACACGAATAAGTATAATGATGGTTACTCGGCTATGGTAAATGACGGGTATGAACTGCCGGATCATGCATATCAAACAATGGGAGCAAGATTCGGAGGTAGGAACCTTCAGCCGGATGATGCAAGGCTGAAGCTTGCCCGCATAAAAATGGCAGAGATAATTGAATCGCAAGGTCTGCAGGGTCCACCGTGCTTTGGCCCAAGGATCATGAAGGAGCCACCGGTGCCAAATTTCCAGCTGGCCAGAGGGACAAAAACGTATGATGGAAGCACAAAGCCAGAGGACTGGCTCATAGATTATGGAACCGCTGTGAAGATCGCGCAGGGGAACTTGAGATGGGCAGTAGGTTATGTGTCGCAGATGCTGGAAGGACCAGCTCGGGTATGGTTCAACAATTTTCCACCCGGAAGCATCAACAGTTGGATCGATTTTCACGACGCTTTCGTGAGCAATTTCAGGAGCACTTACAAGAGGCCGAATCGCCCACAACAACTAGCAATGTGCAAGCAAAGACCGAATGAGATAGACAAGGAATTCCTCACAAGGTGGTGTACGATGCGTAACTCTTGTGAAGGGGTAATCGAGTCACAAGCAATCACATGGTTTGCACAAGGATGTAGACATGGAAGTGTGCTGTGGCAAAGGTTACAAAGAGATACGCCGGCAAGCCTGGCAAAGACGATAAGAACCGCTGACTCGTATGCGTTAGGAGATCCGACTCAGCTGCTGCTCATGTCGGCAGACGGGATGACTGATACTCAGATCTATGACGCTGTCGGGTCGCATAGGCGCCAGGAAAGATCCGAATACAGAAGCAAGAGAAGGGACGAAAGACCAGATTACAGATATGGTTCGAATCAGGTTGTGTCTGTGAGTCAAGATCATCCAGATGCTGGAAGCAGTCAGCGTCAAAGGAAAAATGGTCAACAACAATGGGTGCCAAAGAATGACGGCAAAAGGCCATACGATTAGAGGAAGCAGTATCAGGACCGACAAAAATACACCTATGAGATGATGCTGGATCAGCCATGTAAGTTTCACACGCCTAGTCCGAGTAAACCAACCAATCACACGATGAGGCAATACACTTGGTTTCAGAAGGGAGATAGAGTGGACGCCTAGTACGACCCACCACTGCCAGATCCGAATTACTGGAAAATGCATTTTGACGGGTCCAAGACGAAAATGGGTCTGGGCGCCGGGATAGTGCTCACATAAAATAGGGATCAACTGAGGTATGTGTTGCAAATTCATTTTGCTGCTTCTAACAACGTTGTCGAGTATGAAGCACTTGTCCATGGCATTAAAGTAGCCAAGGAAATTGGTATCAAAAGGATCATGTTTTTTGACGATTCGGATTTGGTGATTCAACAAGTGTCTGGACATTGGGATGCGCTGGACGCAAACATGGCATTATATCGTTTCCACGTGCAACAAATTTCGGGATATTTTGACTGTTGTGAATTTCATCACATTCCCAGAGCAGAAAATAAGGCAGTAGATGTATTATCCAAACTAGGATCATCTAGGCAAGCAATACCACCAGGGGTAGCGTTGGAGCATCTCAGTAAGCCATCGATCAATCCGTCACCGGAGTCCGAATCAATCAGGGTCATCCCGACGAGTTAGGAATCAGAGGCAGTGCCAATGGACATCGACTTAGGGGTAGGTTCGAGTCACTCGGGGACTGATCCGTTCAATTCAGGGATCGCCGAATCACACTAGGGGACTCCTCGGGTTATGTCGGCAGAGCATATGTCGGCGGAACCAATGGACATTGATGTTGAAGCAGACCCAGAACCAGTAATACCAATGTGGGCACAGCCAATATTCAGCTATTTGAAAGATGGGACCTTGCCGAGTGATGAAACATTGGCAAGGCAAACAGCACGGAGGGCAAAATCGTACACCATAATCAACAAGGAACTCTACAAGCGAAGTGTGACAAGTGTACTGCAGTGTTGTATCGGCTCAGAGAAAGGCCAGGAGATCTTATTGGATATCCATCAAGGAGAGTGCGGGCACCATGCGTCATCAAGAGCATTGGTAGCCAAGACATTCCGACATGGATTCTACTGGCCAAGCGCATCGGCACAAGCGCAAGAGTTAGTCGGTAGATGCAGTGGTTGTCAACACTATGCATCCAAGTCGCATTTACCAGCGTCTGAATTGATGACTATACCAATTACTTGTCCTTTTGCAGTATGGTGCCTAGATATGGTAGGACCATTCAAACCAGCAAGGGGAGGCATGACTCATATCTTGGTCATGATTGATAAGTTCACCAAGTGGATAGAAGTGAAACCAATCAAGAAATTGGACGGCAAAACAGCTGTTACATTCTTAAGAGATATAATCCTCAGATACGGTTACCGACACAGTGTGATCACTGACAATGGCACGAACTTTGCCGAAGGAGCTTTTGCTCGCTACTGTGGGAAACACCAAATAAGACTCAATGTAGCATCAGTCGTCCATCCAGAATCAAATGGACAAGTTGAACGGGCTAATGTCTTAGTTTTGTCCGGGATAAAACCCTGCTTAATGGAACCACTCCAGAGATCACCTGGTTGTTGGATAGAGGAACTACCCTCAGTATTGTGGAGCCTACGAACAACTCCGAATCGGTCAACTGGTTATACGCCATTTTTCGTCGTATATAGGGCTGAAGCAGTTTTGCCTGCCGACATAGAATATGACTCGCCAAGGATAAGGCAATACTCGGAAGCAGAGGTAAAAGAGGCCCGAGAAGATGGAGTAGACTTACTCTAAGAAGCAAGGGAACTGGCATTCTCTAGATCTGCTATATATCAACAAAATCTCCGACGCTACCATAGCCGGAAATTGCAACCTCGTGTTTTTCGAGAAGGAGATATGGTGCTAAGGCTGGTGCAGCGCACAGCAGGAATGCATAAATTATCACCTCCATGGGAAGGTCCATTCATTGTAAGCAAAGCATTGCACAATGATTCCTACTATCTCATAGACGCTCGTGAAGCGCAAAAGAACAAGGCGGACAGGTCAGGAGATGAAACCAAAAGGCCATGGAATGTGGCACTGCTTCGTCCCTTCTATACTTAGGAGAAGCAGTGCATGTATCACTCGAACTCTCATATGTCGGAAATGTTTGCCGGATATATGCTAATAATAAAATGGTATGATTCGAAAAACTGACTCGGGGACTACCCCTTAAGTTTCCATTTCAATTATCTTACGTCGGCTGGCGTGATACCCGAAATTTATCTCGGAACAAGTAGTGTTTACTCGGAACAAATCAACTCTTCGACTATGCTGTTGTCCGAAAACATGGCTTCATGGCAAGAAAGAGAAAAAGATGTAAGACGGGTAAACACGAACGCCGGATAAGTACAAAGGAGAAAAGCGAGTCGGCTTTAGTTTTTGCCTAACTCTCTGCATGTCGCGTTATACTATGTGTCGAGTAATCTCGGCCAAGTTATCCAAGTTTCATACCCGCTAACTATATCCTTCGTACTTTGATACCCTAATGTCGAACACCGAAAAAGGTAGACAAGGGCCAAATGCAAGGAAAGGTGACACGGCAAAATGAAACTCGGGGACTTGCCTTGAATGATTCGCACTTAGAAAATAACGCAAACATATAAAGCTTATCAAAAGGCACATAATCAATCTTAAAAGTGCAATTTATGTTACATATGTACCCGGCATACCGGGTATCTGATCAAAGTTTGAGTGTTGGTTAGCCTAGGGAGCGGAAGAACTCGGAGGAGCATTCTCGGAGCCAGTAGTGGTGCTTGGAGCATCGGCCGGGTGAGGGACATATGTGGCTGGGTCATCTGGATCATCTGACTCAGTTGCTTCGCTGTCGCCACCCTCTTCATCAGCAACTTCGACGAGCGGGTCTCCAAGGTCGAGGAAGCTAGGCCCTTCACACCAGGCGTGCACCATGGTGTACTTGATCATGGCATAAGCTATCTCCTGGCGCTTCTTGATCAGCTCCGGGTCATTCAGCCATTTTCCATCACCCCTTATGCGAGCAAGAACATCGAGGTTGATGTCCTCGTACCATGAAAGCACGAAGGAGAGAGCCTTGTCCGATGCAGCTCGACCGTCTGACTCACTCCATTGATGCAGCCGGTCCTCAGTAAGGAGCAATCTTTCGGCAAGTGGCTCGATGAGTTCGGGTGCATCTTCATCCGGCCAGAGCATGCGAAACGCATGAATAGCCGACTTAAGAAGGTCCACTCCGCAAGACTTGAGAGTCTTGACCGGTTCCGACACAGCCTCGAGCAGCTCCTCCATGGACACCTCACCGTCAACAAGAGCACCAGCTTCGGCTCTCACTTTCTTCATGGCTCGGATGGCAAACATATTGGCCTCAGGAAAATTCTCTGCAAGCGAAAAGAGAAAGTTAGCAAAATAACAAGAGAAGATGGCAGAAGTCCAGAATGACTTATATAGTGCAAAAAGAGTAAGGACTCACTACAGAGAAATAAATTTATAGCGGCAATCTTGTTGTGCCGAGTCTTGGTTTTGATTTGGGGGGCATCGAGGTTCAGATTTTCCGACTCAACCAATGACTCGGCCTCGTCAAGCAGCCTCTTGGTCTTCTCGGCGCTGGCGGCCTGCTCCTCATTATTCTCGGCAAGCTCTTCCTTCAGCCCTTTCACCTCGGCCAAGTGCTTCTGCTCCGTCTCGGCCATCAGTTTCTTCAGCCGAGTCACCTCATCGCGCTCCTTCTGGATATTCGGCTTGGTGCTTCTCTGCTTATTCAGAACAAATATTTGTCAGTACCAACAGAAAAATTTCAGCTATTGGCTTAGGGAGGCAATTTACTCTCGGCCTCGCTGATTTGCGAGTGAAGATCATTGATGGTAGACTGAGCAGTGGCTGTGGAACAAGAGTGAGAGAAAAAATGAGAAAATGAACCAAGGAAAATTACACCGATTAGAAAAAAGGAAGAGCAAAGATATTACCTTGGTCGTGGATGTCAGTCTGTAGCTTCTCATACGCAAGTTCGAGCTTGCGATGCGCCAGGACGAGAGCTTGGTGCACTTTGGTGCGCTCGTTATGCGTGAGCTAATCAAAGAAGACAGACAATAAGGAAGAGTCAATTCAAGCAACTTGCCGAATCAAAAAGCTTAAGATTTTACAGCCGAGTAAGTTCCTTACTCAACAGTAACCTTGAGGGCTAGGGATTAAAGCTCTAACACATGAGTTTGGCTTAAGGAAATCAAAGAGCTTAAGAGCTTACATCCGAGTAAGTTCCTTACTCAACAGTAACCTCAAGGGCTAGGGATTAAAGCTCTAACACATGAGTTTGGCTTAAGGAAATAAAATAGCTTAAGAGCTTACAGCCGAGTAAGTTCCTTACTCGACAGTAACCTCGAGGGCTAGTAATCGAAGCTCTAACATACAAGCTTGGAGTAAAGGATTTAAAGACTAAGTGACTATTGAAGAGCTTACAGCCGAATAAGTTTCTTACTCGGCTGCAACCTCGGAGACTAGGTGATATGTATAAAGGAAATACACAATAATACAAAAGAGTAAGAAGTTAATTTACCTTGTTCACCTCGTCGGCGCGGGCCATCAAAGCAATGGCCTGCTGGGTCATGTCGGAGACGGTCTTGGGGCCCAGCTTCAGCTTCTTTCCGACACGAGTGCTGACCTCCTGCTCGCCTGCTGCATTCCATGCCACGGCGTAAGGCTCAGGCGAACCTAGGCTCTTGCCACTGAGCGTCCGAGTGAGAACTCGACCCGTTTTCAGGGCCGTTCCCACAGTGGCACGAGTCACAGCAGCAGAAGTATGGAGGGTAACAGCCCTGGATCCATCACTTGACCCGGCAGCCGCAGATTCATCCCCCTTACCCGTTGAAGCAATCATTGTCGCCGACGTCGGAGGCCGGATCTGAGGAGCAGAACCCGGAGCGCAGACTAGCGTAGTTTTCTTGGAAGAGGTGGATTTGCCAGATGAGGGGCGAGTAGAACCAAAAGCCTTGGTTTGGGTCTGGCCCTTTGATAGAATTGGAGAGCAAGCAGAAGGATTTGGAGAAGAACGTGGAGCCGCCTGACTGGGCTCAGCAGTTTTGCTGGCTCCAAGATCAGGAAGTTGTTCATTCACATCAGCTTGAGGGCTGATGCCAGAGGAACTAGTGGAAGAAGCTTTCTCAGCACTAGATTCGCGGGCACCAAGATCAGAAAGTTTCTCCTGGCCAGCACCAGGGGCGTCAGCTGTATGACCCACCAGGTCTGACTGACACTGAGAGGCGTGAGCCTCAATAGTGGGAGCTTCGACCCGGATGGGGCTCGACACCGCCGAGTCAGTTGGAGGAGGCGCAGGCCTTAGCGGCGAGGCAATGCTAGACGCAGCCTGGCTTACCAACAAAGGTGCAGCGCCGAAGACAACGAGAAATATATAAGAGAACATCAATGCTGAAAAAGAAAAGAACGGAGAAAGCAGAGTAGAAAAATCTTACCCGATGATAACCGGGTCACGGACGACTTGGCGTGTGACTCGGCGCCGAGCAGCTTGGCGAGTCTCAGCCAGGCTGGCAGCAGCAGAGGCAGCAGGAGCTGCCGGAGTGGGCTTGTTCTTCTTGGCCGGTTGAGTGCTGGAGGAGGCTCCGCGTCGCTTCGGTTTAGCGATAGGAATCTTGCCAACTCCGTCCACGGCGAGAGGAGGAGTGTCATGTACCTGGCCAGCTGCATAAGTAAATAACAGGCTTACTCGGATAAGCAAAGAGATTAAGGTCACAAGGCATATACCTCCAAAAGCGTACAATCATCATCCTCATCATCGTCAGACCAATCTTGTAAGGGATTGCGAGATTGACTCTTACCCAAAGCTGAAGCAGCCGCAGTGTGCAGGATGGGCATGAAGCACTCCAGGTCATACTCGACCTCATACGAGTCAGAGCGGTCCCCATGATAACCAGCAGGAGGGACAGTACTGTCATCAACCTGGTGAAGGAGATTTTGTGGAGGACAAACAAAATGAGAAACTAAAAACTAAACTAAGAGTGGCAAAAGAGCTAAAGCCTACTCGGCTAGAAAGTAATTCGGAAAACTTACCCAGGGGACAGGCCTGACCCGGCTAAACGGTGGGAAGCTCCAAGCCCAATCATCCGCCAAGTTCAATTTGAAGATTGAGCTTACTCGGCAGGCAATGGAGTCATGGGTGAGCTCCTTAGTGGAGTGCCGAGTGGGATCGTGAGAGCCACTCATGAAGCACATCTTGTGGCTCCTCGCTTGGATGGGGCTTACCCGGCGTGAGACGAAGGTGCACATGAGGTCAGAGTCGGCAAGATGAAAATTTTCATCCGGCGACAGCAACCTTTCCAGGATAGAGTTAGCCTTGTTTACCGCAGTGTCTTGGTCGCGCAAGTCAAGCTGCCAGTGCTTCTTGTGGGGGACCTCATCCGAGAAAGGGGGAAGCCGGATGTTATCAGTGGACCCGCTGTTTTTGACATAGAAAAAGGTTCTATGCCACTTCTTGCAAGAATCAAGCCCAGCAACCCGAGGAAAGATGGAGTCTCTCCTGGGCGTGATGCTAGCAGCACCGCACCGAGTTGGCTTCTTCTCGGCATGGGGAGCACCGGGCTGGGGAACAACTTGAACCCTAAATCTAAAATACTTGGCCCACAGAAGAACCGTAGGCCAAATCCGAAGGTAGGCTTCGCAAGCAGAGATGAAGCAAGAAAGAGAGCCAATCGCATTGGCAGGAAGATGGTGGGTCTGCCGATGGAAGGTAGAAAGAAACGAGGAGAAGAAGGTGCTCACAGGAAGAGCGAAACCGCGCTCAAAATGGGAAAGGAAAACCACCCGCTCGCCAGCTTGGGTCTTAGGAGAGATCTCACCGGAAAGGAGATGGCAATCCACCTGCAGCGGAATGTGTCTGGTGGAGCGGAGCCACTCCACCTCCTCCATGGAGACCTCCGAGCCTTCCCAGCCGCCGCGCTCGCCGGCGGGAATCTCCTGCTCCTCATCACCATCAGCGCCGTCGTGAGCGTCCATGAGATCATCAGAGTCCGTCTCCTCCACGGTAGGAAGAGGCTTGGAACAGCGTGGACCCGTGCTGGAATGGAAAGAAGACAGGGGCAATCGCAACGCAAGAGCAGGAGGAAGAAGGAACTGCAAAGGGGTAGTTCGATTTTGTGGGCGCGAGGAAGAAGAAAGGCAAAGGGAAAACTGAACGGGCGTGGGGGAAGTGGAAAACCCCAAACCCTACTTAAGGGCAGTAAAAACCCCGGTCGTGGGATCGATCTGTGCCGTGCGGCCAGCGTGTGGCCGTGTACCAGGCCGGGAAAGCCAGTCATCAAGCGCCACGTAGCCAAGGATACACGAGAGATACCGTTCCACATCATGACTAGAAGGAAAAGAGGCGCAGGTCGATGGGACTGCCACAGTGACGGGGAATAACTACGCAGCCGTCACTATGCCGCCAGATCTTGGAACAAAAATTGAGGCAAGTAATCAGGATTACCAGCTGTGAGTGACTGAAGCGCGCCGAAAATTACTCGGAATCGGCAAAAGTAACTCGGCTCGAGGCAAAAATGAGCCAAGAAGTCAAAGAGTCTAGCCGAAATTGTGTGACTAACCCGGCAAGGTGCGAAATTGCGACAGATAAAGACAAAAGCTAAGTTCCACTCACACAAAAGGAACCTGGAGACGTCTAACAGCTTGAACTGCTAGACATCACCAGCTTCGGGGACTAATGTCGGGGGGATAACCCCTGGTAGGGTCACGAGAGGGGAAACATAGCGCAACTGTGTTGGCTCTGAGTAAAGAAAGAACCAGGCCGGGTAAGAACGGCCGGGTAAGATAAGCATCAAAGCCGACATACAAACTATGATGGCCCGCATAGGACAAAGTTGTAACCCTTGTAGGAACCAACGAGCCGAGTCAACCGAGGAAGGGCCGAGTCAAGGAGGACACGTGGCACCTTTCCGAGTAAGGTTCAGGAGGGACCATGGTAAAGCATGGTCAAAAGAGAAGGGCGACGCCGGGTGACACAAAAGGAGCCGGGTGACGCCCAAAGCATGCGCTGATGTACAAAGTAACAGCGTGACACTAAAAAAACAAGAAGCAGCGTACCAGAAGACCGTTAGCTGTCAAGCTTTATGGACCGGGCCTCTGGGCTTAGGTCAAGCCCATGACCCGGCCCATATTATAGGGACCAAGATCCAAACAGTAAACCCTAGAACCCAAAGGGGTATAAGCTAGCTAGCATTGCCTATATAAGGGAGGGCATAGCAGTAGTAGAAAGAGGTTGGACCAAGTAGGGAACTAGTGCTGTGAACTCTAGCCTAAACAGCTCAAGGAGCACTTGTAATCTTTGGGGTATCAATCGAATTACCAAGTCTGGAGAGTTCTTCTTGTTCTTCGTGCATGGCTCAACCGTGTACTCCCTCCCCGGTGACCGCAAGCACCCATTCGGCCCCCAACTTAAGCCTACCCGTGGCATCTGCCGTGCCACCACCACGACATGAATGGGACATTTGAGCATTAGTGACTTCAATCTCCCCCAAGCTTGGGAAATACTTTCTCCCTCATGAGTACCTTTTACCTTACCTCCCCGGCAACGGCGCCAGAAAATAGCTTGATTTCTACGCACTTCTATTCTTGTAGACAGTTGTTGGGCCTCCAAGTGCAGAGGTTTGTAGAACAGCAGCAAGTTTCCCTTAAGTGGATCACTCAAGGTTTATCGAACTCAGGGAGGAAGTGGTCAAAGGTATTCCCTTTCAAGCAACCCTGCAATCAAGATACAAGAAGTATCTTGTGTCCCCAACACACCCAATATAGGTGCACTAGTTCGGCGAAGAGATAGTGAAATACAAGTGGTAACGGTGCTAGAAAAGAGCTTGACGGTGAGGTAAAGACTAAAGCAAGCAAACATGCAACGGATCTAGATGCAAACGGTGTTTCAATGTTTAGAAACAATGCCTAGGGATCATACTTTCACTAGTGAACACTCTCTCATATAAATATCCTCTCTTCATGATACTACTCTTAACTACTCTCCGGTTGGACACTTTAATCATTGGTAGGGCTATAACAGCACTCCTCAAAGTCCGCCTTCCCCAATCTAGATAACCCCACATTGTCACCTTGAGCGCTAGATGGTACCAAAAAACACCACAATTTCATAGAGACACCCGAATCCAAATATAACTCATAACAAATATTCAATCTAGCCAAAGTGCCAGACACGATATGCACGCTGTCACTTTTACACACGTGGGGAAAAGCATAGATCTATTAAAGCACAAAGAGTATTTATGTAGTCTCAAGCCTAAGTGCCACCATGGAGTGCACGCTGTCACTTTCACACACATGGGGAGAGCAGAGATCTATTGAAGCACTTGAGTAGCAAGGTAGATCTACTTGATTACAAAGCTCATGAACACAACATGATCATGCATAGAGAGAGATGAACACATAGCTACTGGTAGAGCCCTTAGCCTCGAGGAAGAACTACTCCCTCCTCATCATGGGAATCAGCAACAGTGATGAAGACGACGATGGAGATCGATGGAGATGGCTCCGGGGCACTTCCCCGCCTCGGCAGGGTGTCGGAATAGAGACTTTCTGTCCCCCGAATCTCCCCTTTGGTGGCGGCGGCGCTATGGAGGTTTTCGTGGATTTCTTCTGGATCCCCCTAGGGTTTTTGGGTCGGAGGCTTCTTATAGCCGCAGGGAAGGCCGAGGAGGCGGCCAGAGGGCCCACACCCTCCCTAGGCACGGGGCAGGCTTGGCCGCGCCCAGGGGGGTCTGGCCACCCTCTGGTGCCTCTCCGTCCCTCCTTCTGGATTCGTGTCCCTCACGGAAAGTTATTGACTTTGGCTTTTTTCCCGTCCAATTCCGAGAATATTGATTTTCTGCCTTTCTGGAACAAAAAACAGAAGAAAATAGGCAACTGGCACTATGGCAACTTGTTAATAGGTTAGTTCTAGAAAAGATATAAAAACACCTGAAAGGAAGACAAAGCAAAGCAAAGTAGATACTAAACAAGCATGGAACATCAAAAATTATAGATATGTTTCCGACGTATCAAGCATCCCCAAGCTTAACTCCTGCTCGTCCTCGAGTAGGTAAGTGATAAAAAGAATAATTTTTGAGGTGACATGCACCATCACAATAAAGATCAAACCATTTGCAAGCAATGAAAGCTGGGAACAAAGAACTCTAAACATGTGCATGAAAGATGGAGTTCTAACAATAGGACATAGTAACAATGCATGCAACATGAAAGGCTACAAACAAAGATCATGAATAATATGCATTGAAAAACATTTGTTTGTTTCATATACAAAAACATAGCATAGTGGCAATCAGCTTGTCCCTCATAGAGTGGCAAATAGATGCATAGGACACCTTCAAAGTTCACAAGGGTGACTAGAAACAAGTAGCACAAGAACAAGTAATATCACAATATGCATCAATCAATAACTTTTGGGACACTGCACACAGAATGGCAACTATGCTCTCTTAATGGTGCCTAAAAGGTAGAAGGTGGAGACTAAATAGTGGTGGAAGAAAGACCTTTCATAAAGGGAAGCAGGGATTTCAATTTTTCAAAAGAGCTTCCACAATTTCATAGAGACACCCAACTCCAAATATAACTCATAACAAATATTCAATCTAGCCAAAGTGCCACACACGGTATGCACGCTGTCACTTTCACACAAGTGGGGAAATGCATAGATCTATTAAAGAACAACGATTATTTATATAGTCTCAAGCCTAAGTGCCACCATGGCGTGCACGCTGTCACATTCACACATGGGGAGAGCAGAGATCTACTGAAGCACTTGAGTAGCAAGGTAGATCTACTTGATTACAAAGCTCATGAACACAACATGATCATGCATAGAGAGAGATGAACACATAGCTACCGGTAGAGCCCTTAGCCTCGAGGAAGAACTACTCCCTCCTCATCATGGGAATTAGCAACAGTGATGAAGATGGCGATGGAGATCTATGGAGATGGCTCCCGAGGCACTTCCCCGTCCCGGCAGGGTGTCGGAACAGAGACTTTCTGTCTCCCGAATCTCCCCTTCGGTGGCGGCGGTGCTATGGATGTTTTCGTGGATTTCTTATGGATCCCCCTAGGGTTTTTGGGCCGGAGGCTTCTTATAGGCGCAGGGGGAGGCCGAGGAGGCGGCCAGAGGGCCCGCACCCTCCCTAGGCATGGGCCAGGCTTGGCCGCGCCCAGGGGGGTCTGGCTACCCTCTGGTGCCTCTCCGTCCCTCCTTCTGGATTCGTTTCCCTCACGGAAAGTTATTGACTTTGGCTTTTGTCCCGTCCAATTTCAAAAATATTGATTCTTTGCCTTTCTGGAACCAAAAACAGAAGAAAACAGGCAACTGGCACTGTGGCAACTTGTTAATAGGTTAGTTCCAGAAAAGATATAAAAACACCTCAAAGAAAGACAAAGCAAAGCAAAGTAGATACTAAACAAGCATGGAACATCAAAAATTATAGATATGTTTTCGAGTATCATAGGTGACAGGTTGTGTGAGCTTGCATGCTTGTTCTATGCTTAGAGATTTCATTTTCATGCATGTGTATCCCACTAGCAAGTTCCTATAGTAGTTTCTCATCATCTACTGATGGTGCTGACGTGGAGCACTTCGTTGGAAATCCCAAGAGCAAGGTGTGAAGCAGCAAGCAGCAAGTCTTCCCTCAGTAGATACCGAGGTTATCAAACCAGAAGGAGGAAGGAAACGTCACACAGGTGTTGCAAGCAACGCGAAGACCTGCACAACACAAACTCAAGACTTTTCCCCGATGAATCAGTGAGGTTGTCAAGCTCACCGGTTTGCTGTAACAAAGGATTAAACGTATGGTGTGTAAGGTAATGGTTTGCAGCAAGTAAACAGTAATAGTGGAAAATGTATCAATGGTAAAGATTGGACTGGGGTCCATAGTTCACTAGAGGTGCTCTCCTTAGATAAACAACATGGCATGAAGGGTAAACAAATTACAGCGAGGCAATTGACAGGAACTGAGCAAGGCATAACAATGCAATTACTAGTCAGAAAGGTCCTATGAGGTTGATTGGGCAATACAACAAGATACATAGACCGCCATCCAACTGCATCTATGACTAAAGTCCACCTTCAGGTTATCATCCGAACCACCTCCAGTATTAAGTTACAAGCAACATACAACTTCTTTAAGCAAAGTGTGTAAGGTAAACCGTCCACATGTTCCATGAACAAGAAACCGTTGTTTTCTCCCTAGTATCAATAGCACATCTACAACCGAAGAGATTATTGCCACTTCCCTTGGAAACTAGAGGCATGAACCCACTATCGAGCATAAATAACCCCTCTTGGAGTCACTAGCAACTACTTGGCCAAGATAGCTACTAACAACAGAGAGCATGCAAGATCAAAAACAACACAGACATGATAGAATCATAAAGACAAAACCATTAATCAAACCAACATAATAATCTCAATATCCATCGGATCCCCACAAACACAACATGCATGATTACAAATAGATTAGATCTTGATCATGAACGGAGCTCACAAAGATCTATACATGAAAGCACAAAGGAGGAGATACAACCATCTAGCTACTACATGGACCCATAGTCCAAGGTGGAACTACTCATGCATCATACCGGAGAGAAGGCCTCCGGGATGATCTCCCCTCCGGCAAGGTGCCGGGAAGAACTTCAGATCCCCCTGATCAATGGACGATGGTGGTGGCGGCTACGGACGGTTTCGTGGATTTCTGATCGGGTACTTAGGGTTTCTACATCGGGGGATTCTTATAGGCGAAAGGGGAGACCGAGGAGGCGGCCAGGGCCACCAAACCCTATCCAGGCGCAGGGTGGGGCCCACCCGCGCCTAGGGTGGGTCTGGCCCCCCTGGCCGACCCCTCCAGCTCTCCTTTGGACTTTTTGCTCCCCACAGAAAGTAATTGACTTTGTCTTTTGTCCCGTCCAATTCCGAGAATATTTCTTTACTAACTTTTCTGAAACCAAAACAGCAGAAAACAAGCATCTGGAACTGTTGCAACTTGTTAATAGGTTAGTAATAGAAAATATGTAAAAAGCACCTCAAAGTGTGGACAAGTAAAGCAAAGTAGATACTAAACAAGCATGGAGCATCAAAAATTATAGATACGTTTCCAACGTATCAGCATCCCCAAGCTTAACTCCTGCTCGTCCTCGAGTAGGTATGTGATAAAAAGAATAATTTTTTAGGTGACATGCACCCTCACAATAAAGATCCAACCATTTGCAAGCATTGAAAGCTGCGATCAAAGAACTCTAAACATGTGCATGAAAGATGGAGTTCTAACAATAGGACGTAGTAACTATGCATGCAACATGGCAAGCTACAAACAAAGATCATGAATAACATGCTTTGAAAAATGTTTGTTTATTTCACATACAAAAAACATAGTGATGGGGATATACCTACCGGGGTATGCCCAGCAGGACGATTCCGACTGGACCAGGCACCAGCGAGTGGGCCTGCGGTAACGGCGACTGGATCACGACCTGGCATGGACTCAAGCGACTAGAAGCTGAAGGCCCAGAAGCGTAGATAGGCCTAGTCGGATTAGGTTAAACGATTGCTGAAACCTTAACTGATTCGGTTGAGATCTGTAAACCCTAGGGGGTGAGTCTATATAAACCTCCCTAGAGGGCGTGTAGAGGATACGTTCCATCAACCACCCAAGCGACTCGCTGCCTAGCCGCCGAGCTCGCCCCATTGTACTTCCACCATAATACAATCTAGAAGGAGTAGGTCTTAACCCTCCGGGGGGCCGAACCTGGGTAAATCCTTGTGTCTCCGCCCTCATCTCGCACTGCAGATGGCTGGCCGCCCTTGCCCCATGTTCTACTACTTGCTGCCGATTGCAGCATCTGCCGTGGTCATTCCCACGACAGTGGCGCCCACCGTGGGGCCTGGCCGGTCTAGCCGGTGTTCTGTGTCGAGATCCAATCTGCCCATCAACGAGTTGGTCGCCACCGGCCGCATGATAGCGATCAGCGAGATGCTCCAAATCTTGCCAAGCAGCTACATCCCGGCGGCGCGACCCGTCACGCATAGCATGATCCTGCCGGTCGGCACGATCATTCTCTTAGTCGGCCTCACCGACGTCATCGTCTCGGAGGACTCGGCTCGCATCCGCCAGTCGCCGCCACGCGACCGGCTCTCCGAGAGGCAGGTCCGCACGATCCACCGCCTCGCCTCCGAGTACAACTCAGCCCACAGCGACGTGGCTGAAACCACCGCGGCCGCGGAAGAAGCGGCCCTCAACGACGACGCCGACTCGGCGACCCCGGCGTCACTCGCCGGATCCATCGTCGCTGCGTCGCCTGCGGGCTCCATCACCCAGGTCTCCAACGTCAGAGACTTCGAGGATCCCTCCATCCTTGGGATCTTCGACTACGACTCCGGGTCAGAGAACTCCGCCGATCTCCGCGACGGGGCCGGTCGCCACGCCGCGACCTACATGGAGACTTGCGCCGACCTGCCGGAGGATCCATTCTCCACACCGATACCTCCCAACGCAATAGCAACGGAGGTCGAGGAACTCCGCCTGAAGCTAGCGGAAAGTCCGCAAGGAGCAAGCCGAGCGCGAAAAATTTCGCCTCGAGCAGGTGACGGCACAGGAGCTATCGCGCTACCACCAGCAACGAATCAGGTCGCGCCTGAACCCCGCCATCCAGGGGCACGCCCTGAACTTCTATGACGAGAGCGACCCGGCCCGCGCGGCCGAGCGCGCGATCTGCGAGAACGCGCCACCAGGAGGAAGCGCCCGCCCTCCTCCAGGGTCGACGGCGAATGGCGCCCCACCTCCACCCAACCGCGCACCTCCCACGGGAGCGAGACGCGAATGGCCTACCACTGTTCTCCACCCCAATGGACAACCTCGTGACGGGTCGAGCAGCGGACGACAACATCACGGCCACCGGTGACGGTGCCCTACAGATCCAGTACGTCAAGGCCTTGCTTGCAAAGGCGGTCGAGCAACAAAATGCAAGCGTCGACTCACAAGGTCGGATGTACTCGCGTTCATCGGGCAGCAGAGCAGCCTCAAGCGGCCGCCCCTTGGCGGCAAACACCCTCAACTGCCCGCCACCCGAACCACTGCAGCTCCAACACCGACCCGCGAACGCGGCACTCTCCACCAACGACCCCCGGCCGACGACCAACTTCGTCGCCTCCAACGGTCAGCCCGTCGACGCCCGCACTCACATCATCAACAACCAGAGCTGGCGCGCACACCAGCCCGACGACCTGCGGCATACCTTAACCAACCGCCGCGACGACGAGCCGAGGGGGTCGCTAAGCCGACTCGGGCCCCGGTGCTTCGGACCGATGATCCGAGGCGAAAGATACCCGGCGAACTTCAAAGCGCCGAAGGAAATAGAGAAGTACGACCCCACATACGATCCCTCCGTGTGGCTGGATACTTACCTCATGGCAATGGGGATCGCCAGCCACACCGATCTACTCGCAGCCCGCTACCTCCCCCTGATGATGGAGGGGGCGTGCAGGCAGTGGATCAACACTCTCCCCGCTGATAGCATCGACTCCTGGGAAGAGATGCGTGACGCCTTCGTCAGGCACTTAGAGGGTTCATACACTCGCGCCACCACCATCGAGGACCATGAACGATGCGTCCAGGGACCTCGCAAGTCGACCCGTAGCTGGGTCCAACGATGGCAAGAACTGTGGTACAACGCGGTCGGTATCCACCCAGACACCGCAATCCACTGCTTCAAGACCTCGTGCCGTTACGAGCCCCTGGTCGCCAAGCTCAAACGAGCATACCGCACACTCGAAAACATACCGGACCTCCTTGAGATCGCCAAAAGATACCGACGACGAGTTGGGAGGACAATGCCGCACGAGCGGCAATGACAACGGACGATGATCCGACCTACGCTACAGCAACACTCGCCTCACCGGCAAGCGCCTCAGTGACGGGTGAGTCGACTTCGTCGCCAACGTTGGGCACGCGCAACGCGAGCCCAAGAGCTTCCGCCGCGACGGGGGTCAACGCCGCGACGGCGGTAACTACAAGGCGAAACCAAGGTTCGACCCCGCGGCCCTCCTTAACCAAACTTGTGCATTTCACAGCAGGGAAGGAAAGACCGCGGTGGCCCAGGTGGACGTTCCCCAGTTCCTCAACTGGTCGGAGCAACCAATCACTTGGAGCTGCCAGGACCACTCTCCACGCATTGAGTATCCAGGCCGAGTCGCCCTGGTAGTCTGTAAGATCCCTCCTTTGTAAAGGAAAAAAGGATCCCTGTGATTGCAATGCTAGTCCCTGGATCATTGCTAGCATCCACAGTTTAAGATGAAGTACACAGATACAAAGGTCATTTATTACATCCATTCCAGAGATAAACATAGTCCTTACAACTCAAGGCCACAGGCCTAATACAAGAGTTTGAATAAGTAAATAAATATAAGTCTTCATCTTCATGTGCCACAGGAAAACATGTTGAGTGTAGACTCATGACACCTAATCCTCATCAGAGTAACCTACAACATAACAAGTTACAGCCACAGTGGGTCAATACTTTGGAATAGTATTGGCAAGTGATACCTTAGTAAAATTTAGGTGGACTATACTACTAAATGCATTTTGGCTAAGTGTAGCTTGGCTTGCTTTGCTCAAAATAGGTTTTTCCTATTAGTTGAAAGCACTAAGTTTTTCTGTGTCAAAACTTTTCCCAAGAAACCATCAATAGACATTGAGGTCCTTCACCCTTGTTCACCCACAAGTTTTTACTTAGAAGTTGGAGTGATGAGATTCTTGATAGCTTCCATGTCTTGATGCTCAAGTTGTCCATTACCATGGACTTGGCTAAGTACTTAGATTTTTCCATCTGCAGAGGTTGTGCACTTTCCCCACCAGACTTGGTTTCCCAAGACAGGACCTTTCAGAAGCCTTTCCTTAGACCAAATGGACGCGCTCCAACCTATCATTCCCACTACCACCAACTGTCCAAATGGCTAAGTTCTAGCAACCTATGTGATCCAGGCAGAGCCCATATAGCCAAGTGGCTGCACTAGAAGCTTCTCAACACTTGGCCACTAAAATCCCTTTGTTCCTGGGTGGCTTTCCACAAGTGAGATACACAAGGCAAACCATAGCCATGGGCCTTGTGTAACCACTCAACCAAAATCCACCAATCAAGTCCCTTTCCACCCAGGTGATTCATTGACTTAGTTGTTTTATTAAGAAAAACATACGTCCAAAGACTTAGAAATATTTTCACCATAGCATGTATATTTTACCAACCCTTGTTTGCTACTAGCTAGGCTAAGCATGGCATAGATAGTAACTTAACTTAGAAATTTCCTAGCAATTCTACAACTACTTAGGATTTCCCAACATGGCATTTGGCAAAATAGTAACATGCAAGACTTAGCAAAATATTTCTAATGCTTGTATAAAAATATAGGGATAGAAATATTCATGAAGTACCACTTTCCTTGGTAGTTGGGAGAGTAGCACTCTTCACAATCACAATCACTAGCACCAAAGTCTACACAAGGAATATAGCCACAATCACATAAAAGTCATATACAAGCAAAAATATATATATGCATGCATGCAAGATTCTAAGTGATGATTTTTGAAACTCAACCAAGCAAGTGCATAGTACTGAATCATAAACAAGTCAAAAACTTGCTAAACCAAGTTTATTTGACACTAAAACAATTCCTAAACAATTCATATACTCAAAATAGTCCTAAACAAGTTTCTGCAATTAAAATCATTTTAACAGAAGCTAAACATTAAATACATTGCATAAACAGAAAGGGCTTGTTCTCCTGATTCCAACGGTATAAAATTTGTCAAAATCTAACGTGGAAATCAAAAGTTATAGCTAAAACAAATTTGGATACAAATCTGATTTCAAATTCTGTTTTGAAACCAAACCCTAGCCACGCGTCTGTTTCCTATTGGCCCGTACCGGTTCGGGCGGATCGATCGACGCTGATCGTTGGATTTAAGTGAATGTGCATGGCTCAGATCTAACGTACCGCTTCGTTTAAGTGATTCTATTACACGCGTTGGATCTAGATCCAACGGCGCTTGATCAAACGACCAAGTTCTGGCGACGCGCAGCGACGGCGAGCGGCGGAGCGCTCTGCCAGTGGCGGTGCCGGCATTATAGGTCTCCTGGGGAGGGAAGAGTCTGCTCACCAGAATCGCAGTGACGAAGCGAAGCTCAACGTGGCGGTGGCTTGGCAAGGGGCGCGCTGTAGTGGCCGTGGGATCTCGTCGGAGTGGATGACAGGGTCGGGTTCCGGTGGACGGCGACGTTGGCGACGTTCTGCTTCGCCTTAACGCAAACGGAGGGCATCAGTGTGTGCGCATAGGTCAGGCGAACAAGTCAGCGTCAAAGAGGAGGCACGGGGCGGTCGGATTTTACCTTAATCACTCGCCGGAGTTGAGTGGCGGCTCGGTCGGTTGCGGGCATGAACAGGGACGGCGTCCTGGGTCACAAGCAGACAAGCAAAGGGCATCAGAAGATGCACAAGATCATGCTGGACACATTTGTTTGAATCGGAGGCTCTGGGCGGTCGGAACTCACCGGAATTTGCTGCCGGAGATCGTCGGGACAGCGGCGACGTCGAGCGAGCAGCCTGGTGGCGTGGAGAGGAAATTGGGTGAGGGGAAATGGCCGCGAGAGGGATGGGCTTAAGTAGGCAGAGGCTCGACAAGAAACGCTCAGTGATTCAATGCCAATTACACCGCGTAATCAACGCAGCAACGGCCAGCGGCGGTGTTCGTGCGCGGAAATTTGGGGAAGACGATGACGACGTGGACGGGGCCTGCTTGTCAGAGAATAGAGCAGAGAGGGAGTGGGGTCCGAGCGTCAGTGACTGCGTGGGTGCGTCTGCGCGTGCGAGAGAGAGAGAGAGAGAGAGAGAGAGAGAGAGAGAGAGAGAGAGAGAGAGAGAGAGAGAGAGAGAGAGAGAGAGAGAGAGAGAGAGAGACAGAGACAGAGAGAGAGAGAGAGAGGTGGCCCGGGTGGGCTAGCTGGGCTGGTTTCACTGTTGGGCCCAAAGTCTGGTGCCGGCCCTTTTCTTTTTCTTTAATCTTTTTCTATTTCTGATTTGATTTTCTGGATTGATTTTCAAATGAATTCAAACTCTATTTGAATTCAAATGTTTTCAGGATTTTTGCAGTGTGCAACAGTCATAATCCTAGGCATAAAATCATGTGGTCATTTTGAGTTGGCTTGGTCATTTTTGGAAAGACAAAATAACAGTGACATTGCACTTGGTTTGCAAATGTTTGAAAGTGGTTTTGAAACCATTTTTATTTTGTAAAAAATTGTTCAAACTCTACACTCAAACCAATCAACAAGGAAGTAAACAAACTTGGTTTAAAACATTCAAGCTCTCAAATGGGGATGGCCATTTGATTTAAGTTTGCTCACATAAAATGATAGAACTATTTGCTTCTGTTTTCTTGAATTTGATTTGAAATTGATCTCAAAACTATATGCATGCATGAATGATATGCAATCTTTGAAATCATGATTTTTGGGATGTTACAAATCTAACCCCCTTAAGGTGAATCTCGCCCTCGAGATTCGGATTGGCTAGCAAATAGGAGAGGGTGGTCTTTCCGAAGATCATCTTCTCTTTCCCATGTTGCTTCCTCTTTGGAATGATGATTCCACTGCACTTTGCAAAACTTGATAGTCTTTGTCCTTGTGACTCTTTCTGCAGTCTCAAGAACCTTGATAGGTTTCTCTTCATAAGTGAGATAACTTTCTAGTTGAACTTCTTCCAAAGGTATAGTATCCTTCAAAGAAGTTGCTTCCATTTCTGGATGACATTTCTTAAGCTGACTCACATGAAACACATTATGGACAGCTGACAAAGATTCTGGGAGTTTTATTTCATAGGCAACTTCTCCTTTGCGACTCAGAATCTTGAATGGCCCGACATATCTTGGTGCCAATTTTCCTTTGACTCCGAACCTTTTCACTCCACGAAGTGGTGACACTCTAAGATAAGCTCTATCACTGACTTCGTAGGTGACTTCTCTATGCTTAGGATCTGCGTAGCTTTTTTGTCGGGACTGTGCTATCTTCAACCTGTCCTTAACCAACTTGACCTTCTCTTCGGCTTCTTTGATAAGATTTGGCCCGAATAAACTTATTTCTCCCACACCATTCCATAACAATGGGGTGGTACATTTTCTTCCGTAGAGAAACTCAAACGGTGCCATCTCAATGCTGGCTTGATAGCTGTTGTTATAAGAAAATTCTGCGTAAGGCGGACTTTCATCCCAACTGGCTCCATAGTCTAGGGCACATGCCCTCAACATGTCTTCAAGAATCTGATTAGTCCTTTCTGTTTGTCCATCGGTTTGAGGATGAAAAGCAGTACTGAATTCCAACCTCGTTCCCAATGACTCATGTAACTGTCTCCAAAAATGGGAAGTGAATTGAGTTCCCCTATCTGACACAATACTCTTGGGCACTCCATGTAGACATACAATTCTACTCATGTATATTTTGGCTAACTTAGCACTTGTATAGGTTGTCTTCACGGGTATGAAATGAGCCACTTTAGTTAGGCGATCCACTACTACCCAAATAGAATCGTATCCTGACCGGGTCCTTGGTAATCCGGTAATGAAATCAATACCAATCTTGTCCCACTTCCAATCAGGAATAGGTAGTGGTTGAAGCAAACCTGCTGGTTTCTGATGCTCCGCTTTCACTCTACTACACACATCACACAAAGCAATATGTTCGGCGATGTCCTTCTTGAGATTATTCCACCAAAATCTTTCTTTCATGTCCATGTACATTTTGGTGTTACCCGGATGAATGGAATACGGAGAGTTATGTGCTTCTTGCAAAATTAGTTTCCGCAATTCCGAATCTTGTGGAACACATATACGTTTCCCATGCCATAAAGTACCCTATTCGTCTTCATGGAACCCTTCGGCTTTTCCTTTGCCAATCTTTTCTTTAATCTCTTCGATTTCTTTATCAATCTTCTGGGCTTCTTTGATCTTGTCCAATAATGTGGGTTGAACATCCAAAGACATGAGATGTCCTTCAGGCACAATCTCCAATATGAGTTTTCTAAATTGGGTACACAGATCATCTGGCAATTCTCCTTTGGTAAGGCCATTCACAAAAACCTTACGGCTTAGAGCATCTGCTACAACATTTGCTTTACCAGGGTGGTATTGCAAACTTAAGTCATAGTCCTTGATAAGTTCTAGCCATCTTCTTTGTCTCATATTAATTTCCTTCTGAGTGAAGATATACTTCAAACTTTTGTGATCTGTGAACACTTCACAACGCTTTCCCAAAAGATAGTGTCTCCATGTTTTGAGTGCATGGACTAAAGAGGCTAACTCTAAATCATGAGTAGGATAGTTTACTTCATGAGTTTTGAGTTGTCTCGAGGCATAAGCCCCAACTTTACCGTCTTGCATAAGTACTGCACCCAAACCTTGATGAGATGCATCACAATATACTTGGAAATCTTTTTCCAAATCTGGCAGACACAAGACTGGTGCTGTCACAAGTCTCTTCTTCAACTCCTGAAAGCTGAGTTCACAACCTTCAGACCAAGCAAACTTCTTGTCTTTCTTTAACAATTATGTCATGGGCTTAGCTACCTTAGAGAAATTCTCAATGAACCTTCTGTAGTAACCTGCTAAGCCAAGGAAAATACGAACTTCTTTCACGGACTTGGGAGATTCCCATTCAGTCACATCTGAAACCTTAGCAGGATCGACTGCTACACCATCCTTCGTCATAACATGACCAAGAAAACCAACTTCCTCCAACCAGAACTCACACTTGCTAAATTTGGCATAAAGTTTATGCTCTCTCAACTTCTCAAGTATTAATCGTACGTGTCCTTCATGCTCATCTTTGCTCTTGGAGTAGACTAAGATGTCATCGATGAAAACGACAACAAATTTGTCAAGGAATTCCATGAACACCTTGTTCATCATATTCATTAAGTATGCTGGAGCATTTGTCAAGCCAAAAGGCATTACAGTATACTCATACAATCCATACCTTGCAGTGAATGTTGTCTTAGGTATGTCTTGTTCTCTTATCTTGAGTTGAAAATAGCCTGATCGGAGATCAATCTTTGAGAACACACATGCTCCTTCTAGCTGATCAAACAAGTCATTGATTCTAGGCAAAGGATATTTGTTCTTGATAGATACCTCGTTGAGTGAACGGTAATCTATGCATAACCTTTGACTTCTATCTTTCTTCTCCACAAACAAGACTGGGGCTCCCCAAGATGAAGAACTTGGTTGAATAAATACTTTCTGCAACTGCCCTCCAAGTTGTTTCTTGAGTTCTTTTAGTTCATCAACTGACATTTTGTACGGTCTCTTTGCTATTGGTCCAGACCCTGGTACCAAATCTATAAGAAATTCCACATCTCTATCAGGTGGCATTCCCGGCAATTCTTCCGGAAACACATCCGTATACTCTCTCACAATTGGCACACTGTCCATGCTAACCCCCTTAAGAGAATTTAGCTTACTTCCTTTGGACTCAAAGTTGGACTTGAATTTAATTCTTTTTCTTTCCGGGGTTGTGAGTGCAACAGTACGATTGGCACAATCTAGTACTCCTTCATACTTAGCCATCCAATCCATTCCCAATATTACGTCCAGTCCTTGGGAATCTAGGATTATCAGACTCACTGGAAATTTATGTTTTCCAAACTCTATTACTAGATCCCGGCATCCAAGACTTACTATCATATCTCCACCCGAAGAACTAACTTTTATTGGACACCCAGTGTTTTCAGTTGAAAACCCATTTCTATCAACAAATGCTTTTGATATGAATGAATGCGATGCTCCAGTATCAAAAAGAACAAATGCTGGAATAGAATTGAGTCTGAACTTACCAACAACAGCATCAGGCTCCTCATAGACCTCCTCCACACTGATGTGGTTCACCTGTCCTTTCTGGAAAGGATTGGGCTTGATAGGTCCTTCAACTTTCTTTTCAGGGCAGTCATTTGCATAATGCCCCATCTTCTTGCATTTGAAGCATTCAACCTGACAGATGTCTCTCTTAACAGGCTGACTTCCACTTCCATTACCACTATGGTGGCTCTTATGTCCACTCTTGTGGTTCTTGTACTTGTCATTGTCATGACTACGGTGATGCTTGTTGTCATGACGGTTGTGGTTGTGGTGCTTGTTGAATTTCCCATGCTTGTGGGATCCTGAGCTTCCACTGTCATCATAATGAGATCCTTTGTGAGACGATCCCGAGTTGTGCTTGTCAGAGTGTTTCCTCTTTCTACTCTCAACTTGCTTCATTTTGTTCTCCAAAATAGCAGCCTTGTCACAGAGCGACTGATAAGTGGGAACATATGCCACAGCCAACTGCAGATTCAGCTCATCATTCAAGCCTTCCAGAAATTTTTCATTTCTCTTGGAATCGGTGTCAACTTCATCCGGTGCATAACGCGCCAGATTGTTGAACTCCTCAATGTATTCAACCACGCTGCGGTGGCGCTGCTTTAGATTGTGGAACTCCTTCTTTTTCAGACTCATCACTCCTGATGAGATATGAGCAGTGCGAAAAGCCATCCTCAAAGATAGCCCATGTCACTTCATCCATGGGAGTGGTGATCTGGAAGTTGTCCCACCAAGTGGCGGCTGGCCCTTCTAGCAGATGTGCTGCAAATCTGACCTTTTCAGCATCCGTACAGCCCACGGTTACCAAGTCCTTGTTTACTGAGCGTAGCCAATCATTGGCCACCATGGGATCAGTCGTTCCTGAGAACTTTGCTGGCCTCAGTCTCAAGAATCTGGTAAGCATATCAAAGCCCGGAGGGTTGTTGTTGTTGTTGTTGTTTTGGTTCTGGATGAATATTGTCATCATCTGCATCAGTTGTGTTTGAGCAGTCATCATTTGCTGCATTTCGGGAGTGATGTTGTTGTTGTTGTTGGGGTTGGGGTTTGCACGACGGGGAGGCATCTGTGGTTTGTTCAAATAGAGATAAGAATGAGATACCCATAGATGCTTTCATGCACATTACATCACATAAGCAAACACATAGCATGCCACACAAAGATAAAAGTTCAACAACAAGATAACAAGTTCACAAGGTAAAACACACAAGTAGCAAGCCATCCACATGTCGGATGGTCCAATAACATGTTCTCAAATAACAAGTATGATAATAAAAGATAACGAGTAGTCAAATCTACTCATCGGCATCAATCTCCTCCTCGACAAAGGTAAGACCTGTGTTCTCCATCGCGGTCTTGTTCTCCTCAATGCTAGTGGTCAAGGACTCTATCTTGGCCTTGAGAGCCCTCTTCTGGGAGCGAAGCCTCTCAATCACCGACTGCTGCTGCTCTAGCTCGAATTCCTTGGACTGCAGTTCTTCAGTCATGTCCCGGATCTTCTTGTTCCTATCCTGGACACGCTTCTCCTGACTCTTGAACTTCCTGTCCTGGGTCTCGAACTTCGCCTCCATTTCCTTGACTATCTCGTCTTGCTGCACGAAGATCTTGTCCTTCTCGCAAAGCTGCACCTGGAGCTCATCATTGCTGAGCATGACATTGGTCCTGTCCATTTCCACGTGCCTAATGAGAGACTCTAAGTCCTGGAGGTACAAGCGTATCGGCTCTGTTCCGTCCCTCGAATCGTCCACGAAGTCGATGGACTCTCCATGCTCATCATGTCTTCCGAAGACGTCGAAGTGGGTACCTCTAACCTGTCAGGAGTGTCGCCCTAGCAGACGTCCTATCAGATCCTGCATCACTACCTCAAGGCCTCTCTCCCTGTCATCGTGCATAAGCTTGAAGACGATGGCCTCCATAGTAGGCTCTGTCTGGCGTTCGGGCTGGTTCACCTTGAAGCCCCAGAGGTCCTTCCTTTCAAACTTGGTGAGGGGATGCACCATGATGGTGGGAAGAGGGATATTGAGCAAGGTGGTAAGCTCAACGATACGAGGACCAAAGCGGGTAACCTGGAACTCCTCAACAGTGCTGATGGTAATAGGCATCTATTTATAAGATAGAAAAGTTAGAACCACACAATTCAAGATAAAGTAAAAGGCATAACAACACATACACATCCTTGGGAAGCAAAACACACAAGTCATGCATACACGAAACCATTACAACAACCAAGGTTCAATCTTATTTTAAGCAACATTTTGGAAAATAGGGTGATAGGTGGTGGTCCAACTAACGAAGTACGTTTACAATCCTATGTCACTTGATCTGTTGGCTAACACAATGTATCAGAAGCAATCAACCTATCTTGCTCACATGATTCCATCACTAAGTCTATAATATCTCCTCTTAAGGTTTGGTTGGTAGCTTCCAACTCTTGGGTATGTTCCTTCTCTTTCCTTAGTTCATTTTGGAGGTTGAGCATTCTGCACTTGACTCTATCACCAAGTTCTTTGATGGTCTTCCAAGCTGCATCCCTTGCTGATTCAAAGAATGTAGGGTGCACCACTGAATTGGTGAACATGCAGAATCCTTTTCCCTGATGGTTGTCTTCCTTGTTTTTATACAAATGAAGTTGCACCCACCAGTATTCCACTCCTTCATCCATCACTGGAAAACCCTTGTACACAGCTGCACCTTGTATCTCTAATGCAACCATGAGGTCCTTAAGAGCCTTGGGGAATTCTGTCTCACACTCCAAAGTCATTGTCATGAGTGGTCCTTTCCTTACGGCTTCGTTGATGGAGTTCATCTACAAATAGAGATGAGAGAGAAGATTAGAAAAGTTTACGAGAAGAATAGACAAGTGTAGAATTTGAAATTTTTTCCTTAGTGGTTTCCAATCCTAGGGTCATAATCCTACAGGCAACACAGTGCTCTGATACCATCAGTAAGATCCCTCCTTTGTAAAGGAAAAAGGATCCCTGTGATTGCAATGCTAGTCCCTGGATCATTGCTAGCATCCACAGTTTAAGATGAAGTACACAGATACAAAGGTCATTTATTACATCCATTCCAGAGATAAACATAGTCCTTACAACTCAAGGACACAGGCCTAATACAAGAGTTTGAATAAGTAAATAAATATAAGTCTTCATCTTCATGTGCCACAGGCAAACATGTTGAGTGTAGACTCATGACACCTAATCCTCATCAGAGTAACCTGCAACATAACAAGTTACAGCCACAGTGGGTCAATATTTTGGAATAGTATTGGCAAGTGATACCTTAGTAAAATTTAGGTGGACTATATTACTAAATGCATTTTGGCTAAGTGTAGCTTGGCTTGCTTTGCTCAAAATAGGTTTTTCCTATTAGTTGAAATCACTAAGTTTTTCTGTGTCAAAACTTTTCCCAAGAAACCATCAATAGACATTGAGGTCCTTCACCCTTGTTCACCCACAAGTTTTTACTTAGAAGTTGGAGTGATGAGATTCTTGATAGCTTCCATGTCTTGATGCTCAAGTTGTCCATTGCCATGGACTTGGCTAAGTACTTAGATTTTTCCATCTGCAGAGGTTGTGCACTTTCCCCACCAGACTTGGTTTCCCAAGACAGGACCTTTCAGAAGCCTTTCCTTAGACCAAATGGACGCGCTCCAACCTATCATTCCCACTACCACCAACTGTCCAAATGGCTAAGTTCTAGCAACCTATGTGATCCAGGCAGAGCCCATATTGCCAAGTGGCTGCACTAGAAGCTTCTCAACACTTGGCCACTAAAATCCCTTTGTTCCTGGGTGGCTTTCCACAAGTGAGATACACAAGGTAAACCATAGCCATGGGCCTTCTGTAACCACTCAACCAAAATCCACCAATCAAGTCCCTTTCCACCCAGGTGATTCATTGACTTAGTTGTTTTATTAAGAAAAACATACGTCCAAAGACTTAGAAATATTTTCACCATAGCATGTATATTTTACCAACCCTTGTTTGCTACTAGCTAGGCTAAGCATGGCATAGATAGTAACTTAACTTAGAAATTTCCTAGCAATTCTACAACTACTTAGGATTTCCCAACATGGCATTTGGCAAAATAGTAACATGCAAGACTTAGCAAAATATTTGTAATGCTTGTATAAAAATATAGGGATAGAAATATTCATGAAGTACCACTTGCCTTGGTAGTTGGGAGAGTAGCACTCTTCACAATCACAATCACTAGCACCAAAGTCTACATAAGGAATATAGCCACAATCACATACAAGTCATATACAAGCAAAAATATATATGCATGCATGCAAGATGCTAAGTGATGATTTTTGAAACTCAACCAAGCAAGTGCATAGTACTGAATCATAAACAAGTCAAAAACTTGCTAAACAAAGTTTAGTTGACACTAAAACAATTCCTAAACAATTCATATACTCAAAATAGTCCTAAACAAGTTTTTGCAATTAAAATCATTTTAACAGAAGCTAAACATTAAATACATTGCATAAACAGAAAGGGCTTGTTCTCCTGATTCCAACGGTATAAAATTTGTCAAAATCTAACGTGGAAATCAAAATAGCTAAAACAAATTTGGATACAAATCTGATTTTAAATTCTGTTTTTAAACCAAACCCTAGCCACGCGTCTGTTTCCTATTGGCCCGTACCGGTTTGGGCGGATCGATCGACGCAGATCGTTGGATTTAAGTGAACGTGCACGGCTCAGATCTAACGTACCGCTTCATTTAAGTGATTCTATTACACGCGTTGGATCTAGATCCAACGGCGCTTGATCAAACGACCAAGTTCTGGTGGCACGCGGCGACGGCGAGCGGCGGAGCGCTCTGCCAGTGGCGGTGCCGGCGTTCTAGGTCGCCCGGGGAGGGAAGAGTGTGCTCACCAGAATCGCAGTGACGAAGCGAAGCTCAATGTGGCGGTGGCTTGGCAAGGTGCGCGCTGTAGTGGCCATGGGATCTCGTCGGAGTGGATGACAGGGTCGGGTTCCGGTGGACGGCGACGTTGGCGACGTTCTGCTTCGCCCTAACGCAAACGGAGGGCATCAATGTGTGTGCGCATAGGTCAGGCGAACAAGTCAGCGTCAAAGAGGAGGCACGGGGCGGTCGGATTTTACCTTAATCACTCGCCGGAGTTGAGTGGCGGCTCGGTCGGTTGCGGGCACGAACGGGGACGGTGTCCTGGGTCACAAGCAGGCATGCAAAGGGCATCAGAAGATGCACGAGATCATGCTGGACACATTCGTTTGAATCAGAGGCTCTGGGACGGTCGGAACTCACCGGAATTTGCTGCCGGAGATCGTCGGGACAGCGGCGGCGTCGAGCGAGTTGCGAGCAGCCTGGTGGCGTGGAGAGGAAATTGGGTGAGGGGAAATGGCCGCGAGAGGGAGGGGCTTAAGTAAGCAGAGGCTCGACAAGAAACGCTCAGTGATTCAATGCCAATTACACTGCGGAATCAACGCAGCAACGTCCAGCGGCGGTGTTTGTGCGCGGAAATTTGGGGAAGACGATGACGACGTGGACGGGGCCCGCTTGTCAGCGAATATAGCAGAGAGGGAGTGGGGTCCGAGCGTCAGTGACTGCGTGGGTGCGTCTGCGCGTGCGAGAGAGAGAGAGAGAGAGAGGTGGCCCGGGTGGGCTAGCTGGGCTGGTTTCACTGTTGGGCCCAAAGTCTAGTGCCGGCCCTTTTCTTTTTCTTTAATCTTTTTCTATTTCTGATTTGATTTTCTGGATTGATTTTCAAATGAATTCAAACTCTATTTGAATTCAAATCTTTTCAGGATTTTTGCAGTGTGCAACATTCATAATTCTAGGCATAAAACCATGTGGTCACTTTGAGTTGTATTGGTCATTTTTGGAAAGACAAAATAACAGTGACATTGCACTTGGTTTGCAAATGTTTGAAAGTGGTTTTGAAACCATTTTTATTTTGTAAAAATTTGTTCAAACTCTACACTCAAACCAATCAACAAGGAAGTAAACAAACTTGGTTTAAAACATTCAAGCTCTCAAATGGGGATGGCCATTTGATTTAAGTTTGCTCACATAAAATGATAGCACTATGTGCTTCTGTTTTCTTGAATTTGATTTGAAATTGATCTCAAAACTATATGCATGCATGAATGATATGCAATCTTTGAAATCATGATTTTTGGGATGTTACATAGTCAAGCCCAAGGTGGGAGACTACTGGCTCCCGAAGACATTGATGGACGGCGGCAGCTCCATCAACATCATGTACCTGGACACCTTCAGGCGACTGCGGCTCCCGCAGTCGATGGTCGAGACGACCTACACCACGTTCCATGGCATCGTCCCCGGTCGGAAGGCGTACCCGATCGGAAAGGTCACGCTTCAAGTCACCTTCGGCCCACCGGTAAACTTCCACACCGAGTGGATCGTCTTCGAGCTGGTGCCCTTTGACAGCCCCTACCACTGTGTCTTGGGGCGCCAGGCGTTCGCCAAGTTCATGGCGGTGCCCCACTACGCGTATAACGCGATGAAGCTCCCCGGACCGCGTGGCGTCATCACCATCCACGGCGACCCCGACATGGCCACCGAATGCGAGGCCAAAGGAGCCGAACTCGCTGACGCCGTCATCGCGGCAGAGGCCAACCACGCCGATGAGCTCGCTAAGTACGCGAGCAGGGTCAACAACGACGACCCCACTATACTCAAGAAGCCCAACTCGGAGGGCGACAACACCTCAGCCTTCAAGGCAACGACGCATACCCGCACCGTCGAGCTCGTCCCAGGCGACTCCAGCTAGACGGTGACAATCGGGACGGGCATGAGCCCAGCATAGGAAGGCGCGCTCATCGAGTTCCTCCGTGAGAACAGGGACATCTTCGCATGGAAGCCCTCTGACATGCCTGGTGTCCCTAGGGAACTCGCTGAGCACAAACTCAACGCCGACCCCAAAGTGCGACCTGTCAAGCAGTCGCTGTGGCCCTTCAATGAAGAGTGCCGTCGAGCAATCGCCGAGGAGGTGCAGCGTCTACTCGCTGCAGGCTTCATCCGGCCAATCAAATACTCCAAGTGGCTGGCAAACCCAGTCCTGATCGAGAAGAAGAATGGGACCTGGATGATGTGTATCGATTACACAAACTTAAACAGCGCATGCCCGAAGGTGCAATTCGTCCTCCCGCGGATCGACCAAATAATAGATTCCACCGCAGGCTCGGAGTCGCTATGCTTCCTCGACGCCTACTCTGGGTACAACCAGATCAAAATGGCCGTTGAGGACGAAGAGAAGACGGCGTTCATTGTGCCATTTGGAGCCTTCTGCTACACCGCCATGACCTTCGGCCTTAAGAACGCTGGGGCTACCTACCAGCGGTGCATGCAGGAGTGCCTTACGAGCCAAATTGGCTGCAATATCCACGTCTACATCGACGACGTGGTAGTGAAGTCCGCCCGCCAGGGCGACCTACTCGCCGACCTGGCGGAAACATTCGCCAACCTACAGAAATACAAGATAAAGCTCAACCCAAGCAAATGCACCTTCGGTGTACCAGCAGGGCAGCTACTGGGATACGTCGTCTCCAAGCGCGGGATCGAGGCGAATCCCACCAAGATCGACACGATCGCTCGACTCGGCAAACCCGAGTGCCTGTGCGACGTCCAGAAGCTGGCCGGGCAAGTCGCGGCTCTCAGTCGATTCATCCCCTGATTGGGCAAAAAGGTGATGCCCCTATACCGCCTGATGCGCAAGAACCCCACCTTCCAGTGGGACAAGGAGGCGGACGACGCGCTCCGCGACCTCAAGAAGGTGCTACTCGCAGCACCGCTACTCGCTGCCCCCGTCGACAAGGAACCCATGCTGGTCTACGTCGCGGCTTCCGAGCGCGTCGTCAGTGCCGTCATGGCCGTCGAGCGACCAGAGGAAGGAAAGGAACGCCCAGTACAGCGACCAGTGTACTATATCAGCGAGGTCCTCACCGAGTCGCGCCAGCGATACCCGCAATACCAGAAACTGGTATGCGCGGTCTTCAGAGCGCAGCGGCGACTGCCGCACTACTTCCAGGAGCACCCGATAACGGTCGTCTCCTCAGCACCGTTGCAGGACATCATCCGCAACCGTGAGGCGACCGGGCGAGTCGCCAAGTGGGTCGTCGAAATCGGCGTCCACAACATCAAGTACGATCCGCGCAAAGCGATCAAGTCGCAGGCTCTCGCGGAATTCATCGCCGACTAGGAGGCCCAACAGCCAGAAAAGATGCCATACCTCCACTACTGGAGTTTACACTTCGACGGCTCCAAGAATGCGGATGGTGCAGGAGCAGGGATCGTGCTAACCTCTCCGAAGGGCGACAAGCTACGCTACGTCCTCTGCCTCGATTTCACCCCTTGCACCAACAACATGGCCGAATACGAGGCACTACTCCACGGCATGCGAGCCGCTAGGGAGATGAATGTCAACCGCCTACGCTGCTACGGCGACTCCGACCTCGTCACTGGGCAAGTCACTGGCACCTGCAATGCCGTTTCCCCCACCATGGCGGCATACCGCCAAGCAGTGGAAAAGCTGGGCGGACACTTCACAGGCTATTCCGTCGAGTGGATCGACAGGTGGACGAACGAGGAGGCCGACACACTCTCTCGTATCGGCTCGGCTCGACTCGCACCACCCGCCGGCGTCTTCCTCGACACCATCACCAAGCCTTCCGTCTCTCCCCCAAGGGAGATCGACATCGGAGTTCCGCTGCAACCAGAGGTAGCCCTGGTCGCACTCATCGCCGAGCCAGAGGATTGGACTACGCCGTACATCGCCTACCTGGAGGGAAGCACCTTGCCAGCATACGAAACAGACGCCCGGATGATAGCACGCCGCTGCAAATCTTTCATCATCATCAACGGCGAGATCCACAAGCGCAGCGTGAACGGCGTGTTCCAACGTTGCGTCCAACCCGCTGAAGGACGCAAAATCCTCCACGACATCCACTCCGGCGACTGCGGCCACCACGCCGGCGCCCGCTCTCTGGTCGCAAAGGCTATGCGACACGGTTTCTACTGGCCAACCGCACACGCAGACGCTATCGACATTGTCCAGCGGTGCGCCGGGTGCCAGAAGTACGCCAACCAGACCCACGTACCGAGCTCGGCGCTCAAGACAATCCCCATCACCTGGCCGTTCGCCGTGTGGGGTATCGACATGGTAGGCCCTTTCAAAAAGGCCCCCTCCGGCTTCACCCACCTCCTGGTCGCAGTCGACAAATTCACAAAATGGGTGGAGGCCAAGCCAGTCTGGAAATGCGACGGGAAGACCGCCACCAAGTTCCTACGCGAGCTCATCTATCGCTACGGGTTCCCAAACAGCATCATCACGGACAATGGCACTAACTTCGCCAAAGGAGCCATGGCCGAGTTCTGCGAAAAAAATCACATCCGACTCGACCTCGCCTCAGTCGCTCACCCAGAGTCCAACGGCCAGGCGGAACGAGCCAACCAGAGCATCCTCCATGGCCTGAAGCCACGGCCCCAAGTACCACTCGAGCGCACCGCCGGGTGCTGGGTCGAGGAGCTACCCTCCGTCATCTGGGGCATCCGCACCTCCGTCAACAGGTCGACAGGGTTCACCCCCTTCTTCATGGTGTATGGTGCCGAGGCAGTCATGCCAACCGACCTAGAGCACGACTCTCCCAGGGTTGTCCACTACACGGAGGCTGCAAATGAACTCGCACGCCAGGATGGAGTCGACCAACTCGACGAGGCACGTGACCTAGCCCGCTCCCGCACCGCCATCTACCAACAAGGGCTCCGCCGCTACCATAGCTGGCGAGTAAGGACTCACACGTTCCAGGAAGGCGACCTAGTGCTATGCCTCATCCAGGACAAGAAGGGCATGCACAAGCTGTCCCCCCCTTGGGAGGGACCATTCGCCATCGGGCGAGTCCTCGGCAACGACGCCTACTACCTCATCGACGTCCGAGGAGACGGGAAACTCGACGTCAAGCGAACGTGGAATGTAAACCTACTATGGAAATTCTACTCCTAGAATTCCATACATGAACTCTCCACCTACTATGAAATAGATCGGTTACCGCAAATTGCGTCTACTCGCCGTGCCTTGTGCCACTCGCAATCGTAATAACAGCGTCAAGCTAACCGCAGAAGTCAACCTCTGGTACAGCGATCGGCACGGCCAAGTAGTGCGTTCCGAGGGCACTGGGTTACCCCAGGACTCGTAACGTCCACGAAAAACGCCAACCCGGAGCACCATTAGAGTTTCCTAGCTCGACTGGCTCAACGAGCCAAGACAACTGCCCTCGTTTCTCACAGCGACCAAGGTCCTCTGCATCCTCGGCACAGCGACTCGAATGGCCAAGTACCACGCTCGGGGACTGACGACCAGTCGAGCACGAGCGACTAGGGAAAAACGCTAAGTATGAGAGCGTGCCCAGGACTCGCCATGCGACTGACCCTACGGGTCAGGAAGGAGTGACGCGCTTACTCAAACGCGCTCAGTCCTCACCCACCCTGGAGCTGCGACTCGAACCACCAAGTACCACGCTCGGGGACTCGACCACCCGACCTCGTTCGCGCAAGGGAAAACGGTCAAGTAAAGAGCACTCACGGGAGTCGCCCTGCGACTGGCTCTCCGAGCTCGGGCGAGTCAACCTCAATAACAAAACAACTGACAAACATTCAAAACCACAAACACATAACAAACGAGGTAAACCCCATAAAAAGGGCGGACGCGCTCGGGGACTCGTCCAATCAGCAATCAAAATCACGAACCAATTAGCAAAATAACACGAAGTTTCATTGCAGCAGAACAACGACGTTCCAACATACAAGTTGAGTCCAATGACTAATCGCTACTAACGCCCCAGGGCACAGTGTTTCTACTCCGCAAGTTTCGACGGCGACTCGCCGCCACCCCTGCGGTTGCGAATGAAGGGCGTGTACAGGTTCGACGGGTACGTCGTCAACTCACCCGCCATCGCCGCACGGAAGGGCTCCTTGACCTTGAAGTCCCCATGCGGCGGCTCAGGATCGTTGGGGGCGACAGTCGTCTCCTGATAGGGGAGGAGGTCGCCCATCGCCCAGACACAATCGGAATATACCGTGGCCCGGTCCGTCAGGTTCAGCACCTCGGCGATCTCCACCGAGCCCGTCGACGAGGGGTAGCCACTCGTCACGTCGTCGAGATCAAAGTCCTCCGGAAAGTGGGCAAGCCCAAGGCTGAGAGCCGTCGCCGCCCCGCGCCGAAACGCCGACCGTGTCATGAACTCAACGACTGACGGCGCCTTCTCCAGATACCGCCATACTTCGACGAGGTCGCTGGGAATGACTTTCGTGGGCGATATCTCCTGAAGATATGCCCGAATGCAAGCCGCGGACAACGTGGCCGAGTCGACCAGAGTGGTCACACACTGCCGCGCGTCGTACGACTGTGCTTCCTCCGAGCTGTCGATAATCCGACATGTGGACAGAGGGCGGCAGTGAGTATAACAACGTTTACATAATGCAGCTACTACAGGCAGAGGTAGAAAGTTCACCAATTAAAGGACGGCAGAGGCCCGTGATGAAGCTTTGAAGTGAGGATAAGTCATTCTGCAGCCCAATAACGAGGGCGTCAGAGACCTTTCGCTCTTCAGCGGCAGCCGTAACAGCAGCTTTTGCTCGCCCATCCGCGGAGCTCGCCTCCGCTTTCGCTTCCTTGAGCTCGCGCTCCAGATCAGCGATCCGCTTCTCAGCCGTACTCAACGCAGACTCACCCGCCGTCAGCTCACCCGTCGGGACAAGGCCCTGGCGGACCTCCTCTGCCTTGGAAGCGATTGCTTGGAGTCCCTTGTTCGTTTCTTATACGGCAACAAGTTCCTTCTCCACGCGACACTTCGCAGCAAGCCGATCGGCTGATTCACGCTGCAAGCCCTGCGCACAAATCAAACAGTCAACAACAATAGAAACCTAAGTGCCCACCCGCTTAAATTTAGCGACTAGGCACTCGGGGACTGGAGATCAAAAAATCCTAAGTGCCCACCCGCTGAAATTCAGCGAATAGGCACTCGGGGACTGGAGATCAAAAAAAAACCTAAGCGCCCACCTGCTGAAATTCAGCGACTAGGCACTCGGGGACTGGGTGCTACAAATAAAAACAAACACTAAAAGAATCTGACCACTGAAATTCAGTGGCCCGATCCTTGGGGACTAGACGTACATGGATGGCTGCGCCCAGCATGCCGTGGAGCTGTAGCGCGTCCACAGATGCGAGAAGAGCCGGAGTGTGTCCGCGACGCTTCTCGACTTCCGTTTCGGAGACCCCAGGCGTGCGGCTCGATGGAGCTATACCACTCGCTGCAGCCGCTTTGGCCATAAAGCGGGGGAAGGTCACGGCGGATGCTCCAACACCATTACGATCCGGCTCGGCCATTCCAGGCGAGGAAACAGCCTCCTTGGTCTTCAAGGACACCTCCATCGCCGTCGGAGGATCACTCGGAGCAACCGTCGTATCGTCAGAGACCGTGACGACATCATCGTCCTTCGCCCTCTTAGCACTGTCTGCGGGGGTAGCGACTTCATCAGCTTTCCTCTTCCGTGAGGGGTCCTCCTCGGCGATGATTGGCGGCACCTTGGCCACGGAAGGGTGGTCGATCTTCTTAACTCCAGTCCTATGAAACAACGATATGAGCAAAATTGTCCGAGTACAACGGAAGGCAAGCAGACGAACAAAACTTACTTGGCGACCGGTATGAACCGCAGTCCCGTGCGGATACTGGCCGGTTTCTCTAGCTCGGGACCCAGCTTCCGACTGAGGCCCATCTCGAGCACGTCATGTGCCCAAGACACGGAGGGCCTCTTCGAAGACAAGGCCGCGGCAGAAGCCTCCGTGACGACGTCTACGGGAGCTCTACTGGGAGGCAAAGCCGCTGCGGCTAGAATAGCCCCCAACCCAGAGACCAGGGCGAACGGGGGTGGAAGCGAGGCCAGAGGTACCTCATCAAGGAGGGCAGCGGCTTCCGGTGTTGCCATCGGGTGCGCCGCTTCACCCTTAGACGAGCTGCTGGCGTCAGAACTAGTCGCAGAGCGAGGCGGAGACGCCTGCTTCGCCGGCTTCGTCTTCCTCCTTGGTGGAGCCTTCACTTCCTTCTTCTTCTTCTTCGACGGCATAGCCTCACGAGGCGAGGTGTGCTCGGGGAGCTCATCGTCCTCGTCGTCGTGCCGTTCGAGGCTCTTACTCGCCTCGATCTCGCGCTGATGTTGTCCGCGAGTTTTGCGAACCATCGGGGCGGCGTCCTCCACGGGCTCATCTTCATCATCATCGTCGTCATCACCCGTGTCGCTCCCGGCGTCGCCTATGGCGGGTGGCGACTCGCTCCAGTCCCGAACGGACGAGATCGAGTTTTCGTCATCTGCGGGTGGGAGCCATCCTTCCACCACTTGGAACAGCTACAATAAAGATGAAACAACGTTAGCATAACCGCGACTGCATCATCTGCGACTGCGAATGGCGACAAACATGGCGACTTATCGTCGGAGCTGGGCGCCTTGCGGTATAGGGGGCGACCCCGGACTTCGCGTCCAGGTACGCCGCCTGGGTGATCTTCTTCAGAGCCAGGATATAGTCCTCAAGCTTCCACTCGACGAGGCAGCATTTTGTCGGGTCATCCCTACCCGCGTACTCATACATATAATGGTCGCGGTGGGCCAAAGAAACGAGCCGCCGCCCGAGCCAGCAGTTGTAAAGATTGATGGTTTGGAGGCCCTTCTTCTTTAGGCCGCGGATGGTTTGCAACATTTCGTCGACAACCATCCGCTGGTTTAGCGGGAGCTTGCTGGCCTGGAGCCGATGCGGTTCAGGCCGGTTGGCGGAGTACCTTGGAAGCGCCACCTCGCCATCTGGAGTCGCCTCGGTGACGTAAAACTAGGATTTATTCCACTCGCTTCCGCCTTGGCCGGCAGCATCAGATCGAAGAAGGACACCTTCGACTTCAGTTGAAACGTCAGGCCACCCGCTGCGAGCATCGGGCCGCCTGATTCTTCGCGGCTAATCCTCCCATGGAATAGATCTTGCCACAGGGGGAAGTAGGGCCTGCAGCCTAGATAGCACTCGCAGAACGCCACGAAAATGGCGAGCTGCTCGATGCTATGCGGGCCCAGGTCCGACGGCTGGATCCCGTAGAAGGCGCAGAAACGCCGGAAGAATAGAGAAGTGGGAAACCCCAGCCCCCGCTCCAGGTGGCTGGGGAAGCAAACGAATTCTCCCTCGCGCGGGTCCGGAGTCACCTCTCCGGCCGCGAGGATGCGCCACCTGCCGGCGCGCAGGATCCCGGCCTCTTCGAACGACGCCAATAGCGCTCTGGTGCATTTGGATCGGCCCCATGGTTCGGTGGAGGGGGCCATTGGTGGGAAGATTTGCGGAGGTCGGGGCTCTCTGGATCGGTTGGATCGCGATGCGGAGTGGAAACGGAGATGGGCGAGGTCGGAGGAAAGATGAAGGAGAGTTTCCCCGCTCGCCCGTCATTCCCCTTATATAGCGGTTGTTACCCGCCAATTTCGGGAGCCGTTACTCCGCGGTGATTACGCCAGAAAGTTACCGTTGGATCACCCCAATGGCTAGTTTGACCCCACTTGACGGTCCAACTTCATCCACTCGACTCGTCGTTCCACGTGACTTGCTAATTCGCCGACCCGTTCGCGAAGCTGCGACTGAATATTCGCCCTCGTGTTCGCCAAGCTGCGACTAAATTGGTCGCCGTTAATGCGACTAGAATAACTGGTTTTTCCTTTATTCAGGAGTCCGCCGCCGATTCGGCTGGGTGTCCGCAGTGGAGCCGTATACACCGACTGCCAGCGACCGCCTGCGACCAATCAACGACGGCCTCGGGGACTACTGATGGGGATATACCTATCGGGGTATGCCCAGCAGGACGATTCCGACTAGCCCAGACACTAGCGAGTGGTCCTGCAGTAACGGCGACTGGATCACGACCTGGCGTGGACTCAAGCGACTGGAAGCTGAAGGCCCAGAAGCGTAGATAGGCCCAGTCGGATTAGGTTAAATGATTGTTGAAACCTTAACTGATTCGGTTGAGATCTATAAACCCTAGGGGGGCGAGTCTATATAAACCTCCATAGAGGGCGTGTAGAGGATACGTTCCATCATCCACCCAAGCGACTCGCTGCCTAGCCTCCGAGCTCGCCCCATTGTACTTCCACCATAATACAATCTAGCAGGAGTAGGTCTTTACCCTCCGGGGGGCCGAACCTGGGTAAATCCTTGTGTCTCCGCCCTCATCTCGCACTGCAGATGGTTGTCCGCCCTTGCCCCATGTTCTACTACTCGCTGCCGATTGCATCATCTGTCGTGGTCATTCCCATGACACATAGCATAGTGGCATTCAGCTTGTCCCTCATAGAGTAGCAATATAATGCATAGGACACCTGCAAAGTTCACAAGGGTGACTAGAAAGAAGTAGCATAAGGGCAAGTAATAACACAATATGCATCAATTAATAAGCTTTGGAACACTTAAAACAGAATGACAACTATGCTCTCTTAATGGTGCCTAAAGGTAGAAGGTGGAGACTCAATAGTGGTGGAAGAAAGGCCTTTTTGTAAAGGAAGCAGGGATTACAAGTTTCAAAAAGAGCTTTCCAAAAATTATGGTACTTGTTAGCTTTTAGCCCTCATTGCCCCTATCATAAGCATCTTGAAGTGGTTAAGGTTAAAGTGGCAAAGTTGGAGTATATGCTTGACGAAGTATAAGTTAGCAATCTCATTCCCCTTGAATACGAGCGCCACACCTCATGCATACTCAACTTTGGGTCCAAGTAAGTTCTTGTCACTTTAAGTATTTGCATATCATTGAGAACCGCCAACAGGGTACCCCTTGCACATGGTACAGGAGCTTTCCCATAACCAAAATGACAAGGAAAGCAGACAATGAGCATCTCAGCAATCTTTTTATTTACCATATGCATAGCTTTTTATTGAGGATGCTTCATAGATAGCTCATTATGGTGATGCTGCAAGTTTCCACCATGATTAGGCATGGCTTAGGCTAGCGGCCCAAGCGTTTCTCTAACAAATAATACAAACTCCATGGACTTACAAGTTCCCTCTTTATTTCACACCGGTGACATCCATAGACAAAAGAACATGATATCAACTGAGTACAACAAGGTACAAGTGCAATGTTGAAAACGTTCCCCGTGACAACACGGTTCTGCTAATTCCAGCTTATAAGTGCAAGCATATACAACAAAGTTGTCACAATGGTTCAAGTTTATTAGGGGCAAAGAATAAAGTGTGCCATCAAGTTCGTGAGGGCTTTAATCACTAAGTTCACATAACAAAATAGTTTTTAATTGGAAGATAGTTGAAAGCAAGAATATACTTGGAATGGTGTAACACACCATGCATAGGAGTTTATAGTGGACACTTTGGAATAACTTGGTTTCTTGGGAGTTGGAAGCATGAGTAGAACTTACTCATACAAGTGGAGGCTAGCAAAAGACTAGGAGCAACCAACTAAGAGAGCATAATGTCCATAATCATGCAATGCAACAAAGCAAACTAATCAAGGCAAAGAGTGGTACTACAAGTCAAGAACTAAATGATCATAGAGGCTAGGTGACTTGCCATAGTCATAACATGGTGTGAGCATGTGCCAAGTCAACCCAAGCAAAGCATCAAAGGAGAATACCACAATACTATGATTTTGCATGCTAAAACAACGCATAATTTCTTCAAGGCACACTAAGCAATCCCAATTGTTTGGAACAAGACATGCTAAAGCAATAATCACTAAGCATAATGTTAAAACAACACCTACCATGTCATGCTAAAGTCTAAGTCACAGTCAATGCAAGCTCCTCTTGCACTTCAAGCAAGAACTTACTACTCCTTTCCAACACCAAGCAACTTATTTGCAAAACAACATAGCGAGAACATGGGTCCAAACTACTTTATTCAAGCAAACCAAACAACCTAAGCAAAGCAAACGAAAACTAAGACGCTCCAAGAACAACACAACTATGCATGAAACAATAAAAACGAAGTGTCTAGACAGACCTGAGCTTTTTATTGATGAAGAACGGGATGCCTTGGGCATCCCCAAGCTTTGACGCTTGTACCTCTTGGATATTTCTTGGGGTGACACCATGGTTGAATCCCCAAGCTTGAGCTTTTGTCCATTCTTCATCTCATTGCATCATTCTTTCTCTACACCTGAAATTTTTCCTTCATACCAAACTTCACACAATCTTCATTAGCAACATTAGTTTATTCAAAAGATATTATACCACTGGCAAAGCTTTGGAACAGCAAGGTTTTTCACTAAAAACATAACCTACTGTAGTAAATCCTTCAAAAATCTCAATTTACCTAAAGAGAACTCAAAAGGAATCAATAAGAAGCAAATGCAAATAATGGCAGAAATCTGTCAAAACAGACCAGCAGGTAGAAACCGATTTTTTCGAACATATTATGTTGCTCAAATCAAAAAGTATTGAACTAACTAAAGTTGGATAACATACTTGGGGATTTATTCGTAAAGTTTGAGCTCAATCCGAGTTACATAGCCTCCTCACGATTTTTTTTATGGAGGACAGAAATCTGTTTCGGGACAGCAACTCCCCAAATCTTAATTCCCTCTCATTAGAGGTCATTCTTGGCACAAAAAGCAAACAAAAAGGATAAGGAGAGGTCATTACAAAAATAATAACTTCCAAGACTCAAGGAAACTCTTGGGTTATCTCCCAACAAGTACTTTTCTTTAACGCCTTTAAGTTAGGCACAAGAAGCAAGAAGAATCAAGTATTTTCAAATGAAGAAGCGTTAACATTCATACTTGCAAAATCTTCAACTATGAAAGGTATCTCATCCAAATGGGTTTTGTAGGATCCTTTCTCATCTCTCTTTGGTCTACTACCTTCATCATAACGATTTTCAGGGGCAATCCAATCAAAGTTTTTTTTTCAAAGGCTTCATGCATTCCAACAAGCTTAAAGGGTATGGGTATATTGAATTCCTCTCTAGGCTTAGTCTTATCAGAAATACCCACAACATCTACACTTGAACCTAGCATATTGAAACGTTCAAAAACTTTTTGGCTTCCCTAGCAACATCATGGAATTCTTTTGATAAAGTTTCAAGGATGAATTCCTTTTTTTCAACATTCTTCTCTTATTTTAGTTTTAGGGACAAGAATTGTATGGAGGGGTTAAGGCTAACAAACCTAACCTACAACATATGAACTAAAGAAGCTGCAACAATCTCATAATTAGGAGAAAGCTCTGCTATAGATTTATCCTCAATATCCTCATGCTTGCTAACATAATTAAAGAATTCTTCAATATTATCTTTCCCAATTATGGAGCCACTACCTATTGCAAGATCTTTCAGGGCGAACTTTGGGAGCAACATGGTGAACTAGAGCAGGGACTAATTTTTTTGTGTTTTTGAATAAAGAAAGCAAACAAAACTAGACTAATTTTTTTGGGTTTTTTGAAAAGAGGCAAACAAAACCAAGAAAAAGAAACAAAGCAAACTAAAAACAAAGTAAAGAGAGCGGAAGTGAAGGACTCCCCTAATGACGACGTCCTTGGCCTCCCCGGCAACGGCGCCAGAAAACTTGTTGATGGTGCTGACGTGGAGCACTTCGTTGGAAACCCCAAGAGCAAGGTGTGAAGCAGCAAGCAGCAAGTCTTCCCTCAGTAGAGACCGAGGTTATCGAACCAGAAGGAGGAAGGAAACGTCACAAAGTTGTTGCAATCAACGCGGAGATCTGCACAACACAAACTCAAGACTTTGCCCCAACGAATCACTGAGGTTGTCAAGCTCACCGGTTTGCTGTAGCAAAGGATTAAACGTATGGTGTGGAAGGTAATGGTTTGCAGAAAGTAAACAGTAATAGTGGAAAATGTATCAATGCTAAAGATTGGACCGAGGTCCATAGTACACTAGAGGTGCTCTCCTTAGATAAACAACATGGCATGAAGGGTAAACAAATTACAGCGAGGCAATTAACAGGAACTAAGCAAGGCATAACAATGCAATTACTAGTTAGAAAGATCCTATGAGGTTGATTGGGCAATACAACAAGATACATAGACCACCATCTAACTACATATATGACTAGAAGTCCACCTTCAGGTTATCATCCGAAACCCCTCTAGTATTAAGTTGCAAGCAACAGACAACTGTTGTAATTTGCAACTTAAAGCAGTTTTCTGTTGCTTGCAACTTAATACTGAAGGGGGTTCGGATGATAACCTGAAGGTGGACTTCTAGTCATAGATGCATTTGGATGGCGGTCTATGTATCTTGTTGTATTTCCCAATCGAATCCCAAAGGATCTTTCTGATCAGTAATTGCATTGTGATGCCTTGCTCAGTTCCTGTCAATTGCCCTGCTATAATTTGTTTACCCTTCATGCCATGTTGTTTATCTAAGGAGAGCACCTCTAGTGAACTATGGACCCCGGTCCAATCTTTACCATTGATACATCTTCCATTGTTACCTGTTTACTTGCTGCAAACCATTACCTTCCACACCATACGTTTAATCCTTTGTTACAGCAAACCGGTGAGGTTGACAACCTCACTGATTCGTTGGGAAAAAGTCTTAAGTTTGTGTTGTGCAGGTCTCCGCATTGCATGAAACACCTGTGTGACCTTTTCTTCCTCCTTCTGGTTCGATAACCTTGGTCTCAACTGAGGGAAAACTTGCTGCTTGCTCTTCACACCCTGCGCTTGGGGTTACCAATGAAGTGCCACGTCGAGCATCATCAAATTGCTTGAGGACAAGCAATAAGCTAAGCTTGGGGGGAGTTGATACATCCAAAACGTATCTACTTTCTCAAACACTTTTGCTATTGTTTATCCTCTAAACTTGTGTGATTTGGATACAACTAACATGGACTGACGTTGTTTTCAGCAAAATTACCTTGGTATCTAGTTCTTGTGCAGAAAATCAACTATCAGGAAAAATCCCGGAAAATATGCCAAAAATTATATTTCACCAGAAGACCCATGGAGCCAGAAGATGAAACGGAGTGGAGGCCTGGGGGCCCACACCCCTGCCAGGCGGGTGCGGCCACTCCACGCACCCCCTCGGGTTCCCTATGCGCCTATAAGTTACCCCTTGATCTAAAAACCATGGGGGTTCGACGTTTTCCAGAGAAGAGTTCCGCTCCGCCGCCAGCATCACAAACCAAGATTCGGATCCAGAAACTCCGTTCTGGCACCCTGCCAGGACGGGGAATTTGGAGAGGATCATCGTCATCGTCATCACCAACGCCTCTCCATCAACCATCGATGTTTCCCTCATCCATGAGTGAGTAATCCCCCGCTGTAGGCTTGGGGATGGTAGGGATTGGATGAGTTTTATCATGTAATCGAATAATATTGTTAGGGCATAGTGCCTAGTATTTATATTAGTGCTATTTGACTTTGTTGCAACTTGTTGTGCTTAATGCTTGTCACTAGGGCTCGAGTGCCATGATCTCAGATCTGAACTTATTATTGAATCATTATGATAGTATTGTTTGTGATCTTATCTGCAAGTTGTGTACACATATCATTGTCTGGATCCAAAGGCCCCGAAGTGATAATAATTGGGACAACCGGAGGGGATGGCTATTGTGTGAGGATCACATGTGTTCACGGAGTGTTAATGCTTTGCTCGGGTGCTCTATTAAAAAGAGCACCTTAATTGCCAGTAGTTCCCTAGAGGCCCCTCTGCCACGGGCTGACTGGACAGAAGATGTTGTACAAGTTCTCATTGCGAGCACGTATGACTATATATGGTGCACATGCCTAGGATTATTTAGTACTTGGATGCTTATTATTATTTATCTGCAATGCCCTAGATCTTGAAGTTACATGTTTAGACTCGTTCATGCAACGCCCGTCCATCCATCCCTCTGCCTACCGCACTCGAATCCCACTGTTTACTGTTACTGTTACTATTTCTCCTGTTTCACTGTTTGTGGCATCCCGCAAAACCACTACTAGAAAATCGCGTCGTTTTTGTGCATTGCATCATCATGACCGCATGCTCATGTCATCATGCCACATTGCATTTGAGCATCGACATCATCTTGCATTTGCTTGCATATAATTATTTGCGGAAAAACCGGTTCATGTTTTCTAAACGCCCCGTCTTAATTCAAACGCAAACCCCGGGTATCCGGATTATTTTGTTTTGCCTGTTATCGGGTTGCCAAGGCCCTGTTTAAAATAAATAAAACTTTGAATTATTTTCAGTAGGGGCAGTCGAACGGGCCGGTTCGACCCGAACGACCATTCCCAGAATAAACGGTCCATTTAAATCGGTCCGCCTAAATTCCTAAACATACCCAACCTAGTCTACCCACACCCCCTCCACCTCACCCCCACCTATCACAGGCTGCCACATCACCTTGGCCATCCCCCTCCAACCAAAATCTGCCACGTGGCCCTCTCTCCCTTTTCCTCTCTCCCTCAGCCTACCCCACTCTCCACACCACACACGACGCACCCACGCACCCAGGTCCACCCTCCTCGCCCCTGGGCCCACCCGACGGAACCGCCTCCCCCACGCGCCTGCTCCTCTCTCTCCCTGGCTCTCCCCACCGCGTTCTCCCCCCCCCCCCGCCCCTTTTTTCTTCCTCAGCTCCGACGCCGGCCGCCTCTTCCCCCACCCTCTCTCCGGTCGCGCGTCCCCGCCGGCCACCGCACCTCTCCGGCTCCTCCTCCTCCACTCGCCCTCCCGCCTCCGCTCGCCGCCGAGCAACCTCCCTCTCCCCCGTCGGCCTCCACCACCGCCAGCCGCAGCCTCTCCTCCACCTCCCGCCAGCGGCCTCCGCGTCGACCGCCGCAAGCCCGCCCTCGCCCCGATGCAGAGCCGCCGGCGCAGCCGCCCCGCTCCCGTCCGCGCCCCGCATCTCCGCCCGCCAAGCTCGCCGCCACCAGGTGCCCCGTCGCCGCGCCCGCCGGACCCGGCCGCCTCCCGCGCGCGCCCGCCGGCCTCGGCTCGCACCCGGCTCCTCCAACCCCGCCGCCAGGACCGCCCCTCCCGTTCGCGCGTCCCCGCTTCCGACCGGCCCTGCCTGCCTCCTCTGGTTCCGCGAGGCCGAGCCGCGGCCGTCCCGGGCACCTCCTCAACGGCAGCGTCCCCCTCTGCTTGCGGGTCGCGCGCGAGTTGCCAAAGCATGGCCTCTGCTGCCTCTGTCCCTGGCCATGTGCACCGGCGGCGGTCCGACCGTCGAGGCCACGCGCCAGTTCCTGGTATCCTGTGGTGTTCGTGTGATGTTGTAGTTTCTACTACAGTGGATCATTTCCCCGGTGCAGCTCGGTGTAACAGCTGATGGTGAGGTGAATTGATGTTTTGGTGGCGTTTGGGGATGATGCGTAAAAGGATGCGGACAAGGTGATGTCTGTGAGAAAAATTGTGTGGCTTCGCTCAAAGATCCCGACACCCGAACCCAAGTCCGCCATCGACACCAAAGACCCTAGGAAGGCCGTCGAGGTGAAATCGACAAGATCTACCTCACGGTGCGGCGAACCCCGGACCCGGAGCATCCTGGACACCCAGATCTACCAGCGACCCGACCAAGACCCGAAGACCGATCCCGCCGAACGTCAAGATCTTCAATCGGAATTCGAGGACGCCGAGATCCCGGTACGACAAGCACTTTGCCGCGGACCCGACAAGAACTTCGCAACGTCAAGATCGACACCGACCAGGAGAATCCGATGCGCCCCGGCGCCGAACCAAGTCATGCTTCCCGGAGACGACAAGATCTACCTCAGTTATCCGAGAACGAGCCCGCCGAGACCGATCCGGAGCGCCAAGACCTCCGACAGGGAACCGACCAGTTCGCCGAGAACCGCACCCGAACCTGAAGCACGACAAGATCTGCCCCGTTGTTCGAGAACGTTCCCGCGAGACCGTTCCGTCGAACCCTGAACCCTGAGACCAACCCCGAACCCCGGAACCTCAAGACCGTCGAGCCCCTAATGTGTGACCCCTTTTCCTCGAGCCCTATTTTTATAAATGAAATATAAACTTGTCGCATATTAAATTGTCATTCTCGCATGCATATCATTGGTTTGGGGGCCTTATGCCGATTCATCTAATAATTAAATATGGGGCCATATGCGGGCAAATCTAGTCTCATATCGGCCTCATTTAAACTTGTGTAGCGAACCGGTATCTTATCTTGCCTTGTTATAACAACATTTAATTGCGGGGTAGCTAAACAACTTGAACCATCTAATTAATTGTCGGGACCCCGGTTCCGCTTAATATGACCTAATTGCATTGCACCTTTGCCATGCCATGCATCATACATGCATCATGCCGATCTTCTGCCGTTGTATTAAATATTGCATCCGGTGTTCATTCTAGTGTTTTGCTTCTTCGCGGATAAGGCCGTTGAGTTGATGTGAGCTTCGCCCCGATCTTCGGATGAACCTTCAGCAATGTTTTCAGGCGAGCATCTCCCCCTTTCTACCTATCTTATTTTATAGTATTTATTTCCCTCCTGTTGATCTTTGCTATCTGTGTTGCGATGCTCTAGTTTTCGTACCCGTTATATTCCTTGCAGCCATATATAGCCTTCGACACATCCTATTACCTATTGTTTGGTAGATAGTTGGACTTGCGCGTCGTAGTCGCTTGCTCAAGTGCTGTTGCGTGTCGTCATGTACCACAGTTGTTGGAGTATTGCCACCTGTTTGATGTTGGAGATGATCTCGGCTTTACTTTTCGTTCACTTTAATTACTGTTTAACAACTAAAATTGAAGTAAGTAAGCAGAGGCATCGGTGGGTGATAGATAATATTTGGTTTCCGACCGCCCACTTGTGTCCCGTAGGACCCCGAGTACTTGATACCTGTTCCTTGATTTATCGCGCTATCCACATACGGGGAATTATGGGACCCCCCTTAGCCAGAGCTTGATTCCGTCTTATTTCTTGGGGCCACAAACTAGTTTGAGGTTTTGTTACTATCCTGTACTTATGCCATGCTTTATTACTGTATTTACGATTGTGCGAGGAGCACACTGTACTGTTTAGGATCGTGGCACGATTCCGCGGTATCGACAAGCCCAGCCACACTTTCGGGTTCCCAGTCGTTTACAGCCGTCCCCACAACCTTGAGTCCGTCTCGGAGCCGGCCGTCTTCGTTGCGGATCTACTCTAAGGGGTGGCCCCCTGAAATATTTCTGAATCTTGTGATTGCTCCGTCGTGAAAGCCTCGTTGGGTTTTGATTTGGTTTTTCCGAGGTCGATCGTGTGTGTGTTGCTATTTGTGCACCTCGGCCGGGTTAAAACTTTCTGAAAGCCGTGTCCACGGTTATGGATGACTTGGAGCACAGTATCTCGATCATAGACAACTATAACTAAAGTTTACTGTTATAAATTGACTTGTATCTGATATGACTAGTAATCATCTTCAACTACAACGGAATGGCTAAATAAAACTGCCAACAATTGTTTGTTTGGGTTGTCGCTTGCAACCATTGTACCTGACTAGTAAGTATTGCAACTACAACGGAACGGCTTAATAAAAGTACCAACAACTGCTGGGTTTTGGGTTATCTCATTGCTAATTGTATCTGACTAGTAAGTGTTGCAACTATCACGGAATGGTTAACTAAAACTGCCCACTGCTTACTTTATCAGGATGATCATCTATACTTGACTAGTAATTGCTGCAACGATAACCGAATAAATAAAAATGCCAACTGTGTGAGTTCCTCGGTTGACTTCCTCGATCGGTGTCGAGGGGGAAACGCCAGGACGGGTTTGATTGGTGATAGTATCAGCTTGGTTCCGAGTAGGTCTTTCTTACCCCTCTCTGATTGCCGCCAGTTATGTCGAGTCTCTATAGGTTGTTTAGTGCATGCTGCCGCTGCCGCTCAGTCCACCATACCTATGTAGGCGAGGACCACCGAATTCTAGCCTCGCCGTGTACTGGCCTCAGTACTGACGCTCCTCTTTTTCCTTTGCCCTTTGTCGGCACCCCTTTTGTTTAAGCAGGTTTTGAGATCGACGTCGTTAGCAGGGATACCCTTCCGGCTTGGCCTGGGCAGGGTTATGGACGCCATTGGTTATTCTTCAGGGCTCTTAGCCCCATTTGCATCTTGTCCGTAGCTGGACGCTATATCGTTCTCAAGGTGTTTTGGATCTTTGTATATTATATCTATATTCTTGACTCATCGAGTCGCTGTTATATATATCTGTTCTGTGGGTCCCATCGAGGACTGTTGTGTAATGTTATTACTTCGTTTTCCACCCGCACGAAAGTGCCTGGTGGGCACCTTTGAATCGTTTCTATGCGGGTTTGGCGGGTTTCGCTAAAACTTGCATAGGATCGATTCTGAGGGTGTTACGCTGTTGTTGTTGCTTTGCTGTTCCTACTCCAAACTGTTGCTACTGATAAACTTCTATGAGAAAGAACTATTTCCACGTGCAGCTAAATTGACAACTCAGTTGTTAAGGCTTGCAAGTATTCTTTGGCTCCCCTTGTGTCGAATCAATAAATTGGGTAATACTACCCGCAAAGACTGTTCCGATCCCCTACACTTGTGGGTCATCAGTAACATAAGGAATTCCGACACTGATGGAATTCTTCCAAGTACCATAGTAGTACCAAAAAAGAGTAATAGTTTGCCTAATGCCAAGAAATCCCTCGGTAAGAGTTGCATGAGTGCTAATCTCTAGTAAAGAATTAGGGGGGAGATTTTGAAGTTGCACACAGTAGTATTGGAGACCCTCGGTGAGGAACTCCGACGGTGGGATACTGAGGCCATGGTCGACGTGCGTCCCGAATAGGACTCGCTCGCCATCGCGCGGTGCTGGAACATCATCTCCGACACCGCCCTGCCACGCGCCGGAGACGAGATAACCCTCATACTCCATGGGCTGCAGCTCGCTGCTGTCCATAACACTGGGACCCAGAGGCCTTACAATTTCCTCTCGTCCGTCGTTGTCGCGCCCGTCGCCGCCGCCGCTAAGGAACTTGATGATGGTCCATCTCGCCGGAGGAGGTCAAAGATTGGCGGCGCTGAGTTTTTTTCGGTGCATGGAAGATAAAGGATGCGGAGCGCTCCAGGAGTATGAAAGCGACGAGGAATGAATTTGGGAGAGAGATCTCTAACTTAATAACCTTCGCGCCAAGATTCGTGCCGGATCCACGCGATTTGCACCACATGTATAGGAGAGAGAGGAGGCTTCCTCGCGACGCCTCCTCCCCCTCGATTCTGGCGCGTGCATTGAAACGGTGTTCTGTTCCATGTAAAATAGACCCACGAACAGTTGTGCTGACAGGATGTTTTTCAGTGACACAACCTGACCTGAAAAGTTGTCAGGCAGAGTGACACTGTTCAAATCCAGCCCATGTTTTGAATCTAGCAAGGAAATGACTAAAGTCAAGAATATATATCTGACTCAGATGACTCGAAATCCTACATTGTTAAATGAAGTTTTAGGGAACCCTTAAAGATTCTCAAGTCGAAGAAACCATCAAGCTAGGAGATTTATCTGACTTTGGATCTTGGAGACTTCTGGGGGCTACTGTTGGGGATATACTTTCTGGGTATACCCACAGGACTTACTAACCAGGGTGGCCCATCAACGGGTTAGAGCTTTGCTTCACAGGCGGCCCAGTCAGGGAAAGAAGACGAAATCCAATCCGTCTACAACAAGGCCCAGAAGAATTACCGACTTAGGCACGTAGTATTACTTGTTGTCTAAGTTGTAGTACTTACTGACTCTGTAACATAGCTGGATAGGTTTTTCCTGTAACCCTAGGTCTTGGCACCTTTATAAGACAGACCTAAGGGAGCCTTTAGGGCACAATATCTACTACAACCACAACCAACTCGCACAGGTGAACCTATCTTATAATCCGTTATAATATTCGGCTCTCGCCGATATATTACTAGGTTGCAAGCAGAAGTAGGATCCGATCACCGCAGTCGAATATGAACCTGGGTAAACTTATGCTCACCGCTCCCGGAACACCGTACGTCTCACACCCCATCTTCTCAATGCCGCTAGGACCCACTATGGCGTACTTGTCATCAATCCGACGACAATATTGCCACACATAGATCACAAACATGCTCCAACACACCAAATAATTCACAAAAATAAAGTCATATATGTCCATAATAGTGCATATAAAAGCTCCAACACAACAAACAAGTGCATACACAACCTCCATGACCACAAATAGTGCATAACAAGTGCATATGTTCATAATACAAGTCCACACATGTCAACACATCGCCGGAGATCGACAAGTTCATCATTCATGCACATGCTACAAGTTTGAAAGCAAACACATGAGACTGACAAGTAATTTGGCATAGCATAGAACATAGATAGTAATTTTTGACAAGTCATGTGGTAAAAATAACAACAATTCATATGGAAAGAATAATGACATGATATTCAAATAAGTCATAGGTAACAATAATCACAATTTTGACAAGTCAATGAACAAAGGAAGTAAACTTTGACAAGTAAAGGAACATATATAGCACTATGATGTGGAACATATTTTGGCAAGATCTACCACATGTGGAATTTTGACAAGATCACGTTTTTCTCTACGGCTAAGTTTTTCTATGACTAAGTTTCTCTATGGCTACGCTTCTCTATGGCTACCACATGTGCACTAAGTTTCTGTATGGCTACATTTCTCTATTACTAAGTGTAGGAGATATAACCTAGATAAAAAACTTGCGGGCGATGTTTGGGTTGTTGAAGCTACTGTGTCCCGTCATAGGAGCTGTCATCTCATCTTGATTCGATGGCCCACCTTTCCTGTTGTTGTTGGTTCCACCCGAAAATTATAGCTACAAGATGGATAATTGTGATCCTTAGTCCATATGCACTTTCCATGTGCTATTTTGAGATTGGCACATAAAACACAAGACAACTTACCCATGCATTGATGTCAAAAGGAGGTGCATCAAACATAGGAAGAGGGACGCCACTCGGCTGAGTGGCCTACAAAACAAGCATGTGCGGGTAAGGTGTATGGAATTAGGATTTGTCTTAGGTTGTATGAGCAAGAACTTACCGATAAGTGAGTTTGCATGGCTTTCATCTACTGTGTCATCCACCCCACCAACATCTGCTGCTGTTGCATATTCACCTGTTATTGCTGCATCCACTGGGCCTGGGCCATCTCCCTCTCTCTCTCTCTCCTCTCGGCCTCCAATTCCATCTATGTTGTGTTATTATAAGTTCATGGATGTTGCAATGGAAAACATGGAATAAATTGTGGATGACCAAGGAAGAAGAACATACCCGGATTTTGCCTATGGCTATAGACGACACCGTCGTGAGGGGCTGTATGGAAGGGGAGGTGCTCGTGTTTGGAACGCCTCATCTATCTCATAGACGGTACGGTCTTGGGATCGATGGAGGCTGAACATGCTATAACACTTAGCAGAGTCATGAACGTGTAAGTGAAAATGTCCCGTTGCGGGTATATTGGGGGCTATAATGTGGCACATGGTTCTAAACTTGGTTTTCTATGTATCTATGGCCTAAATAAACCTAATTTAATAAAACTGTATATTGATGGAACCTCGTGTGGAGAAAGCTAGAGGGTAGACCTTCTCGGGTCCATAGACTGGTATTTTCATTGAAGAAAGACCCCCAGAGCGCTGAAATCCCGCAAAAAATTTGTATATGGACCTAGAACATGTGCGCAACTTTTCATAGATGAAATATGGGTGATAATAGAAATGAAATGTTTCTTGAAAGAAAATGTGTGCTGAAAGAAAATAGAGATAAAAAAGAACCGGAAAAAAAAACTAATTTGGTTTGTCGTGTGCCGGAGAGCGCAGATTTTTCAAGAAAAAATAGAAATATTTGTTAATAAAATAATATGGCAGAAAAATTCACGCGTAGTAATATTATTTGGGAATTCGAATCTGTGTTGTGTGTAATGTTTCGAACACGGCAAAGTCGTGCCATCATGACGACACCGTCAACTACGCCGAGGTGGTGGGCCCCGCTTGACAGTGTGCCGTGTGTTGTCTTTGCCGTGGGTCCCTTTTCCCCAACCTGTGATTTATTCTTTGTCGTGGGTCGTCTCTTATTCGTTTTGCCATGACATTTTTCTTTGTCGTGGTGGTGGCACGGCAGATGCCATGGGTAGGCTAAAGTATGGGGCCAATGGATGCTAGTGGGATCTGGGAGGGAAGATGTAGTGATTTCTACACACAACTGACTAGAACTTGAATCTTTATTTCTCCTTGAACGAGTTACAAGTGCTCCTAGAGCTATATCATGGAAAGAAAGAAAACCACAATGTAAACCCTACGGTCTCAAATGAATCGATCTCCCCTCCAGGAACCCGTGCCCCTCCTTATAAAGGGGTCTCTTTGTTCATCCTAGGGCTGACGTGGCAAGCATATTCCTGGAATATGCTTGTCCGAAAGTAGTAACTCGGCGGACTCCTTTCCGTGTCCCCCTTCTATCGGTGGCAAAGATCTAGAGACCCCCGCATGTGATCCTCGGGCATCCCCACTGTCACCTCCGTCACGCTGGTCTGCCCCTCTGTGGCTCTGCTCTTTGTCCTTACTGCTTGGCCTTGTGTAGATTCCTCCTAGCTAGTAACTAGGGTTTGACTCTAGGATCCTTCTTCTCCTGCAAGTCTCCCTTTACTCGGCCTCGTCTTACTTAACTCGGCTCGGCCTTCACCTGCATACGAACTGATTAATCTTACTCGGTCGACTTAACTAACACGTCGGCCGAGTAAGGTGTTACTCACTCGATTCTTGCGCTCATTCGGCTGAGTCTCAGAAGACTCGGCCGACTTAGCTTATAATTCGACCTATGGTAAGAGAGGTTCCTTCCTTCTTTCCGCTATCTTGACCATACCTGGGGTCATCCCCCCAACATTAGTCCCCGAAGCTGGTGCGGTCCTGCCAAAAACTTCGGCCGGGCCACATAAGTTTCCAGACATTCATTCTTTCTAATTTCTTGTCCAAGGTATTTCTTAGTTGATGCTCTTTTTTAGCTGTCCTCCTTCCCTTCTTCCTCTTTTACCGAGGTATGAATTGTGCTCTGAGTCATTCTCTCTTTTCCGAGGTATATACTTGACTTCTAGAGTAAGCCTCGTCTTACGTGCACCAATCATCACTCCTGCCTAGTTTTTTGTTCCGCTACAGTGCTAGCTGACATGATACAGTGATTACTGCGCCCGTCGCGTCGGCGCAGTGACGCTTCGATAAACTCAATGGTTAGATGGTATGATCTCCTCTCGCACCGTGTGACCCTCGATGTGGATCCACTCTCTATGCGCGGTTGGTTGATACACGCGATTATGCGATTACCGCGGCACAGCCATGATCCCACTACCGCTTACCGTACGTGGTTATAAGGAAGGGAGTGGGGGTGGGTCGATTCACTTTTCCCCTCCCCACTCTCTCCGTCTTCCTCCTCGTGTTGCCGCCATCGTTCGTGCCTCGGTAGCTGCGCCATCGCAGTTTCTCCTCGTCGGTCCCGCTGCAGCTCTCTGGCTCTTGCGACCTCGCCGCCGCGCCCCCGCTTTCGTGTTGTCGCCGGTGAGCTTTTCTACAGCTCCGCCGCTAGGTTTCTGCGTCAGGGGTTCTTCTAGTTTTCTTCGATTTCCTACAGTGGTTCTTTCTCTGTTCCGCCACCGCGTTCGTCGCCGTCACGACGGGGCCCTACACTTCTAGGCCTCTCTCCGCCGCCAGTTATTCTTCCGTCGATTCCTCCGACGAGCCCATGTCAAGCTCCGCTAGCGGCGCTCTCGTCGGGGAAGAAGATCTTGCGGCGGGTCCAGAACGGGGTTCCTGGCAAGGTTCCACGGTTACTCGCTGGGAGGTTGAGTGGCTGATCAAGACTCACCGAATCCCTGCCGAGGTAAATTGTCGCTTACCCAGCAAAGAATCCTCCCCCGTGCTTGATGAGGGTGAGTTTGTAGTTTTCATGTCCCATTTTTCTCGCGGATTCGGTCTCCCTCTTAGTGATTTCGCTAGGGGCTTCTTAGATTACTTCGGCCTTCAGCCGCATCACCTGCCGGCTAATGCCGTTGCTTCTCTGTCGGCCTTAATCTCGGCTTCGGAGGGGTACTTCGGCCTTTGGCCTTCTGTAGATGTATGGTCTAAATTCTTTCAAATCCAGGCTAACGTGGTGCCGGATAAGTCTCTCCATCCCTCTGAGAAATCTCTCACCCAATGCGGGGCCACCTCCATTACACCTCGAAAAAACTCCGTGTTCCCCCGCGTTGCGGGCCTCGAGTCTTGTAAGAAGTGGCATAGATCATTTTTCTATGTCAAGAATACCGGAATGAGGGATAAGATTCGGCTCCCCGCTTTCTCTATCGGTCCTCCTTCGAAGAAGAACTGCTCTATAATCCGAGGAAAACTCATGCCCTTGCCGAGGCATTCAAGCTCCGACTTAAGGAGTTGACTCATGCTGGGCTCCGGGGCGAAGATTTGATGACTGCGTTTATTAGCAGCCGGATCTGCCCCTTCCAGCTTCGCTCCCACAAGCTCTGCTATATGAGTGGTCCTTTGGATCCCAACCGAGTCTCTACGGTTGAGCTTGACGATTACCAGATTTATAAATGTGTCCGGGCTATTTTCAAGACTGAGATGCCCGAGGAATGGACGTGGGGAATGAAGCCATTTACTCGCGGGAATCCTCCTCCTCAGGTAATTTAAACTTAGGTGGTTTCTTCCGAGGTATTCTTCCATTATCTTTTCACTAACTCCCGTCTGCTTTTCCCGCAGAGGTTTGTGGAGCAGAACACGGAAGAATCCGAGGTTTTGGCTCTTCCGTGGACCACTGACCGCAATACCCGGACAATGGAGAACCTAATCCGGAGGAGTTCATTCCTAAGCCGGAAGCTGCTCCTGTTCGCGCCCGGAGCAAGACCTCGGCCCGTGCCGATGAAGGTGATTCGGACGACGTCCAAATTCTCGAGGTAGTTGCCGCGGTGCCTATCTCTTATGCATTTTCGGCTCCTTATTTCCCAGCTAATCAAGCTGGTCAGGTGCACGATGCCGAGCCTCTCGCTTCCGAAGCTCCTGTTGCTTCGAAGAAGCGCACCGCTTCGATGGATCCTTCCGATGCTGCCCCCAAGAAGCGAACCAAGAAATCTTCCCAGCACATTCCGAGGTGTAAGACCATGCCTGGGGCTACAGGGGTAGTTAAGTTATCTATAGTTGCCTGGAGGATATTCTCCGGCCTCTCCAGTGGTGGCCACCTTACCCTTGTCGCTTTTGGAGTTACCTCCTGCTCCTCGGTCGCCCTGGTCACCTGAGGATCTGCCGCGGCTGGCTTTGGAGTGGCTTGTTTCGTTGTTACCTGTCCTCCTACTGTCGGGTCCTTGCTTGCTCCTGCGCCTGCTCCTGCGGCTAGTGCCGGAGCCGTCATCATCACCTCAACGCTACCTGCGGGGCGAACGCCACGCTGACCGCTGGCAGCACTGAGGGGAGGATCTCCTGCGTGGATGACTCGGCATGGGTAGACGTAGGAGGTGTCTATGCCGACGTAGATCTTGTGAGCGCCCAGGTTGATGAATACGCCGTTGCGCGGGGGCGCTCTGCTCCTGAAGCTGCAAGCGTTGTCACTGACGTAGTCCCAGATATCAAAACTCCGGACTAAGCCAGAAACAACCCGCTCTCCGGTGTGGATGAAGTTTCCCGTCCATATCTTGACGCCAGCTAGCACCGCTGCTGGCGCCACGGTAGGCGCCAACTGTCGTGGTGGTGGTACGGCAGATGCCATGGGTAGGCTAAAGTATGGGGCCAGAGGATGCTAGTGGGATCTGGGGAGGGAAGATGTAGTGATTTCTAAACACAATTGACTAGAACTTGAATCTTTATTTCTCCTTGAACGAGTTATAAGTGCTCCTAGAGCTGTATCATGGAAAGGAAGAAAACCACAATGCAAACCCTACGGTCTCAAATGAATCGATCCCCCCTCCAGGAACCTGTGCCCCTCCTTATAAAGGGGTCCCTTGGTTCATCATAGGGCTAACGTGGCAAGCATATTCCTAGAATATGCTTGTCCCAAAGTAGTTACTCGGCGGACTCCTTTCCGTGTCCCCCTTCTATCGGTGGCAAAGATCCAGAGACCCCCGCATGTGATCCTCGGGCATCCCCACTGTCACCTCCGTGAGGCTGGTCTGCCCCTCTGTGGCTCTTCTCTTTTTCCTTAGTGCTTGGCCTTGTGTAGATTTCTCCCATCTAGTAACTAGGGTTTGACTCTAGGATCCTTCTCCTTCTCCTGCAAGTCTCCCTTTACTCGGCCTCGTCTTACTTAACTCGGCTCGGCCTCACCTGCATACGAACTGATTAATCTTACTCGGTCGACTTAACTCACACGTCGGCCGAGTAAGGTGTTACTCACTCGATTCTTGCCAAGCCATGGCTCATTCGGCCGAGTATCAAAAGACTCGGTCGACTTAGCTTATAATTCGGCCTATGGTAAGAGAGGTTCCTTTCTTCTTTCCGCTATCTTGATCCTACCTGGAGTCATCCCCCAACATCTCTTCTCTTTGCCGTGTGAGTTTTTTTTGCCTTGTACCCTTATAGGTTTTGCCATGCATCCTATCTTTGCCATGTGTGCCCCTGGAGCGCGCAAGGCATACTGTTCTTTGCCGTGCGAGGACCGGCAAAATCTAGACGCACGGCAACGTCAGTTTTTCCCGTAGTGTTTGCACTCTTCTCTTTCGGCTGATTTGACGGCCTCTCTTCCTTCTTGCTCTTCATATCGAGGTGCCACATTTTCTTCAGCATGTAGGCTCCACGCTTCATCAGCCCAATTGCTAACCAAATCGCTCCAAAACTTCAGCAATGTCGCATCATGACCTGACCGTTTAAATGGCAAACTTGGCGCATGGATAGGAGTGCATAGTTAGTGAAGCGCATACCAATGAACCACCTGCAGCCTTGTGGTGAAATTTTTTTGGACCAAAATAGCCTCCTCTCCTAGTGACATGCATGCAACACTGCCCATCCTCCTGGGGCTGCCCATCCCCATGGCCGTGCACCTCACTGGGGCTGCCAGGAAGCTCGCCGCGCACTTCGTCGTGGCCGTCGCGCACCTCGCTACGGCTGCCATGCAGCTCGCCGCGGCCGCGCACCTCGCTGCGGCTGCCATGCAGCTTGTCGCGCACTTCCTCGTGGCCGCCGTGCAGCTCCCCGCCTCCATCTTCCTCCTCCACTGCTACATAGTCCAGCACCTCCTCCGTGTTCATATCATCCAGGCAAAGTGGACGGCGCAACTTTTCTTCGTCGCCGACGAGACCACGAGCTCGAGAGAGCAAGTCTTCTTCATCCCAAACTTCTTCTTCCTGCGCTATCCTCATACCAGGACGGATCGAACCGGGGATCCATGCCAGCACCGTCGTCTAGTGAGAGGGGATTAGGAAAGGACGAGGTGGAGATGTGTCACGGGAGAGTAGAGAGATGGGATGGAAGGACGAGGAAGACGAGAAGCCAACGCTTCGGGAATTAAAGTATCGAGCGGCTAGTTATCAGGGGTAAAAGAGTTCACTTATCGCTAACTTCAGCTCCTAACTAGAATACGCATCCTAAATCGGGAAATCTGTGAAAAAATAATACGGAGGGAGTAGTACTAGGCTAGTGCCTCCTCGCTGGAGCGCCGGAGGTTTGTTACGGTAAACAAAAGGTTCAAACTGTCCGTCTTGCCAGATAGTACTCCTTCAAGATCAAAGGCATTGATTACGGCCACTTTGGGAATGCACAGCGTGTAAATGTTTGGGGCAGAAGTCGAAGAACCAAACGCATGCAGCGTAAAAGAGGCAGAGAAGTCAAAAAATGCTCTCGGGTATCGAGGATTTGGGAGGCGGATAGGTATCCGTGAATCGTGACACAAAATCGATATATTTATACTGGCCGCGGCCGTTTTGGAAGAAGATACGCAAAGGGTTTTGCTACTTCTGCGGCCCTCCTCTGTTCGACTTCTCCACTCTGCAACATGGCAACACCGTCGCCGACGTGCGCGGCGCTCGTGAACGTGACGGTGGAGAACACCGATGCCCTCCACTGCGTTGTCTGCTGCTGCCCTCTCAAGCCGCTAATCTTCCTGGTACCTCCCTCATCATGTTCTACAGTTCCAGTCTAGCCAGTGATCCATATCATAATTCTGCAAAGCCATTTTCTTGTCTGCGTGCAGTGTGACGAAGGGCAATTTTTGTGCTCGTCGTGCCTCGAGAACGAGCTAGACGAAGTAACGTGGTCCGAGGACGAGGAGTGCCCGGGCCGAATCACAGGCGGGTACCGCCGTTGCGACGCCATGGAGAAGCTTGTGGAGTCCATCCGGGTGCCGTGCCCCAACGCCGCCTACGGCTGCGACGCCACGCCGGCGCCCTACTACGACCACCACGACCACCTCAAACGGTGCCCGCACAGGCCGTGCCACTGCCCCGTGGAGTCGTGCGGCTTCGCCGGCTCCGCGTCTTCGCTGCTGGGCTATTTCACCACCGTGCACCAGTGCCCGTACACCGAGTTGACAGGCTCGGTGTCGGACGTCATAAACCTCCGCGACGGCTGCAACGTCCTGGGTGTCGTCAATGGTGTCAGCGAGAAGAACCTGCCTGGGTCTTTGCATCTGCTCGTGCTAACTGTGTCGCGCGAGCGCCTTGGACGCGCCATCTCCGTCACTTGCGTGGATGTCGGCGCTTATGTGTGCAAGCTCAAGCTCGACTTCACGCGGTACAAGGAGGCCGATCGTTTTAGTCCTCTCTACTGCAGCGATCGCGAGAATTTGACACTGGCACTAGCCGGTCTATCCCATGGGCTGCCCGAGTCAGACGACTGCGCCCATTTCCTCGTGCCAAGGTCTTTTTATCCAGATAAGAAGGAATGTATCCGTATCGTAGCCAATGTTGAATATCGCTGACCCGTCTTGGCTTTCCTTTAGACTAAAGTCCTCTTTCTTTAATCTGCCGTTGGTGTCCTTGTGACAAGTTTCACATGGTTTTGAAACTCTGTGTCTCGTACTGTCCTGTCGCCAGATTCAAAAGCCATAATTTTTCAAACTAGCATGATGAAATGTGAGGGCATTTTCTTAGTTGTGTCGAAAGTGAATGATATATTATATTCACATTTTGCTAAAGTAATACCAATTCATACTCATAAAATGCTTCGTAATATATGCCACGTGTGAGTAGAACATTTATATCATCTCTCTGTAGGGGATTTTCCTATGTTATTCCTGGCAAATATTTTTATCATATTTTGTATAGAGAATGTCTGTCATAATGTTATACGTAAAGACACTATACTATTGATGATGTGTGTCATTTGTGTATGGTAATACATCAATACATTGAATTAAAATTTTGACCATGATTTGTCCATAGGTCTTATGTTAGATGAGTAGGCAATGTTAACTTCTAATTTGTTGGTTCTTGATATTAGATGTGAGGCTACAAAAATATTAATATATCGGTTCACACCATTTTATTCTTTCTAGGTAGAAAATATGTAGTTGATTAGAACATGATATTATCACGGAATCTAACAAAAATTAAAATAGAAAGGAAAACCGTGTGACCATAGGTCTTATAGGGTTTGTGTTTGGACCAAGTAATGTAGGTATAGGAGGTGTTTTTTTCCATGATCTCTATGTGTTTCAAATGTTAGAGTACGGATTATAACTGAGTGTATATTTCCATAATTTCTACATGGCTATAATGAAATTATATCAACCTAATTAAAACTGAGTGCTAGATATTATCTCCTTTTATGAGGAATGTGCCCATTGAATTACGTGACTTGCTCGTGTTCTCCAATTAAATCACTTGACATTGTTGGGAATAAAATTCAGGTTCATAGGCACGGCAATTATTATGCTAAATAAAATATCCCTTCCATCGTTACAGTATTAATTATGATCCTCTTATAGTTAAAGTTCTAGAAGATAAATAGAGGTTTGTTACAAAATTTTACAACACACTGACTTGATTATCAATTGTAGAATGTAGTCGAGTTGTTCCATTTGATTTGGGGGGTGAGTTCTACTTCCTAGTAGATACAATTCAATATAATTAAAAAATTGGTCCGTAAGCACATAATTAAGATGACCATGGAGAATCGTACATGCTATATGTTATATACTTCCTCCGTATTGAAATAGATGTCTAAAATTTATCTAAATTTGCATATATCTATATACTAAAACACGTCTATATACATGTGAGTCTAGACAATCTCCGACATCTATTTAGAAATGCAGGGAGTATATGACTTGCATTAGAGGGGCGGACTGACCTACTTTCTAGTTCTAGGTCAATGAAATCTCACTTCTTGAACAACACCAATAATTATCCGAGAATAGCAGAAGCTATTTTTATTGGCATACTCATGCATATATATAGCCTATGCACGGGTGTTTTCGTCTTTTTCTAAAAGGTACGTATCTAGACGTCTTTTTTAATGCATATGTTTGGAGTAACATGAATGAATCTACATAATAAAAGATGTCTAGATAAATATGTTTTAAAAAGGTAAAACATATATATTTTAGAACCAACGGAGTATAAATGTATTAAATACTAATGTACAGAGATGATAAATACTTTTTTTTTTGGAAATGGAGACGATCAATACTTACCTGAACTTGCTTTATTAGTAGGGATCCCATCGATTCATCTATGTATATGTGTATGGATGAATTCTAAGCAGAGCGATATGTCCTGCTGCTTGCCCTGGGTGCACATAATCACATGCATCCCAAAACTTGATATTTTGATGCGTGATTAGTGTTCGCTTCTTGTATTTCGTAGACCCACGTGATGATCCACACATGCACACATGCAGCTGGTCATTCCGTCAGTGGCAGCGTTGCGTTGCAGGTTCAGGACATGCGTGCGATGGAGATATATGAGTGGTCTGGCTCGCGGATAGGAGAGGTATGAATTACCAAGTCTTTGAGTTTGGCCCAAGGAGTCAAACTGTCGAACCAAAGAGCCCGTCTACTATGTCTTTTCTATGTTTGCACTTACGTGACATGTTGTACCCGATTAGTTTACCTAAGTTTTTCTAACTTTAAATCTGATCGGTTGTAATTAAGATGGACGAATGAAAATAAATTAGTACATGTAGATCAACCTGGTGCCTCGAAAAACATCCTTATATTTTTTTTAAGTATATAATAGAATAGAAGATTAGTAGGATCGTGACCGATTTGTTACTTTGTCATATTCAGTTTGTGTGCACTTGACAATCAAATGAGTTCAATTTATTTGTGCTTGTGTTCGCAGCGCCATTTCACCCCCGAGCACAAGTGGCCGTGCGCCAACCTGATAGACTCGGTGTGGGACGAGATTTACCACCATGACGGCTGCAACCTGCTCGTGCTAACGATGTTGCCTTGGACGGGCCATCACCGCCACGTGCGTGGATAACGTCGCTTACCCGTGCTGCGAGCTCAAGCTTGACTTCTCGTGGTACAAGGAACCCGATCGTCAGAGTCCTCCGTACCACATCGATCGCCGGAGAATTATTTTCTCTCGTCTATACGATGGCCTATGCAATCTTTCCTTTTTGTCAGAGTCCTTCCTTTTTGTGTTCCTATGGAAGATGACATTGAGAGGAGGCACAAGAGTGATTCTGACGATGAGGAGTACACGACGAATAAAACGAAAAAACAAGCGGTGTACAAGTTCAAGCCATTTAACACTGCTGGTGACATGGATAGTCCTCAATTTAAAACAGGCATGATATTTGACTCCGTGGAGGTTGTTAGGAAAGCAGTGTCGCAATATGCAGTCAATGAGAGAGTTCAAATAAGGAATAAAAGGAACAACAAGAAAAGTTTTGAGGTTTTTTGTGAAGGATAAACAAGCACAGGGGAGTTGTGTACATGGAAATTGGTTGCTGTTAAGTATAATCAAACAATGGATTTTGTTGTGAAGTGTTATGTTGGAGAGCACACTTGTGAGAGAGTTTGGGAAGTCAAGAAATTGACAACACCTTTTTTAGCCCAGCAGTATGTTGAGATGTTTAGGGACAATGACAGGATGTCACTAAAAACCTTTGCCAGGAAAGTGAGGAAGAAATACAACATGGAGCCTAGCAGGTTCAAACTAGGGAGAGCTAGAAAAGCAACATTGGCGGTGGTACATGGTGATGAGATCAAGCAATTTTCATCTTAGATGCTAGAGAGCTTCCAGTCATGTCCATGTTTGAGAAAATTAGATCACAGATTCAACACCGATAGTACACAAAAAGGAAGGAACGTACTGAGAAAATGGTTGGCAATATAACTCCAAAGATAAGAGACAAGTTGAGGAAAAATACAGAATTATCAAGAGATGTTGAAGTTTCTCCAACTACCAACAGAGTTTTTGGAGTGGAGTCACATGGAAGGAATTATGTGGTGGAACTTAACTTGAGATCATGCACTTGCAGAAGATGGCAACTTACAGGTATACCTTGTAGCCATTCAATTGCTTGCATGAGGCATCAAAGAATAAAGACAGAGAGCATGGTCTCTTGCTGCTACTCTTTGGCTACTTACATGCAAGCATATGGAGGACAAATCTTTCCTTTGACAAATAAGGATGAGTGGGCACCGGTAGATGCAACTCGTATATTGCCACCTCTTTATGAAAAAAGCGCCGGGAGGAGGAAGAAAAATAGAAGGAAGCAACCAGAGGAGAGTGAAGATGGCACTAGGTTGAGCAAGCATGGAGCTATAATGCATTGTGGATATTGCAAAGCAGCTGGCCATAACAAGAGTGGTTATGGTGACCTTAAAGCTGCAATATTGAGAGAAACTGATGAACCAGAGGCACCTGATCTTGTTGCACAACAGCCATCGGCGCAACTACATGCACATCAGCAAGAGGAGCAAAAGGGAAAATATCCCGCTACACAAATGGAAGCAAAAAGTACAAGTTCAAGAGGAAAGGAAAGAAAACAGAGTTCCAAGATGAGGGAGCATGTTGAGCAACTAATGGAGGCAGCGAGGAGGAAGAAAACAAAACAGGTGATAGATGAAAATGGTGATGTTGACTTTCCTGTCATTAGAACTGTAAGTATTCTTCATGATTTCTATTTATTTTTTATTTCATGTCGAACCATTGTCATACTAAATTAGTATATCCACCTCATAGCACATCCATCAAAACCAAGTGAGGCTAGATCTAGATCCTGAACACCAAGAGGATTCTATGGTTCACATTCTAGGACATGACGTAAAGAAAATATTAGTTTATTTAATTATGTGACGACTTGACTGTTCATTCCATAAGTAGGAATTTAAATGTTCATTCCATTTATGCTATAATAGGGAGCAACTACAGGAATTCCTTTGATAATGGAGGAAATGCCCGAAGAAAATTATTTCATAGCAGCAAATAGAGCCAATGTACCTGCAGCAAGAGGGCCACTTGTGACCACAGCTGGGAGAGCACTAGGAGCTACAAGATCAAAAGGATCAAGGGGAGATACAGGAGCAAGTATGATCAATCAAAAATTATTTGATAGAAGAAACATCCACTAATTATTGCAATACCTTTTTCTACAGGAGCTAGGGGACCAAGGGGAGCAAGAGGGACAAGTGCAACTGGAAGGAAAAGATCAAAAAAAGATGCGCATCAAGAAGAGTTTCAGTCCACTCAAGGAGCTCCAATAGATGATGCATGAGGATCGATACTTTATTATTGTCAAAACTGATTGTGTATCACTACTAGTTGTTTTTGGAGTGGTTTTGACTTGTCAAAAATGATTTGTGTATCAGTACTACTTGTTATCAGTACTAGTGGTTATGGGTTTGAAGTGTCAAAATTGTGTTGTCAAGACAAAGTATTGTCTTCTTATGTTCTGTCAAAAAGTGTCCGTTGATCCATATTGCTGAATGCTGATACATATATTATGCTCTTTTTTATTTGTTGTCAAAAGTGATACAAAATGCTATAGGAATGCTATCCGAATTGATACAGAAATGTTGTCCTTATTGGTACCGAAATGCACCATAAATGGCTACAGAAATGCTATCTAAATTCCTTTCAAAAGTGACGCAGGGATGATTGAAAACAACCATGTCACATGCATGTTGCGTGCCGGTTTTTGTCAAAAACCAGCCAGCAGACCGTTTTATGATCTCGGGTGCACCAAAAGACAAGTTGAATGACCGGTTAGTTCAATTTGCAAGATGTGTGACTTAAGTTTACATACGGGACAAGTTTAGTGACTCGCGGTGTCATTTACTCCAATCTAGACGACTGCTTCCATGTCGTCGTTCCAAGGTCTTTTTATCGAGATGAAAAAGTAGCTATCAAGGTCTAAGCCTATGTTAAATTTGGCTGATTGATCTTGGTCTTGGAAGTCCGATTTTCTTTCTCTTGCGTTTCTGTCTTTGTGACAAATTTACCAGGTTTAGAACCTTTTGTCTCGTTTCTCCGCATTCAAGACCTTAACTTTTTAAATCGTTGCTTCGGTGAACGATTTTAATACTTTGTGACATTCGATCAGTTTGTGTGCACTTTAACGGAATTCCCACTTACACTACCAAATGAGTTGAATTTATGCGAGCTTATATTCGCCGTAGCCAATTGTGAGACACATTCCATACGATTCTTGTTTGACACACCAAACCAATATGTCCATGTAGATCAGGAACATTGAAGCATACCATAGGATTTTTTTTGCGGGTGCAACATACCACAGGGATGTTGCATCACAAGGATCGGACACGTGGAGTGTGGAGTAGTTCGGCTGAGAGATTATATAGTATGGTTTTCACTATGGGTTCTGTAAAGTATATCCAACATTACATCATAGACTTACCATTGCTTCTAGCATTCATTTTAATCAACATATATGCCCCAAAATTATAGTACCATTCGTCTGTGTTGGGCATGGTGACACAGATGGATGTTGTGGCGGTGGCCTAAAAGTATAGCAGTGTTAAAAATGTTGACATCTTGTCATGTGGTCGATGAAATTCCCCTCAATGTTGGTCACCGAAATGTCAGCTGTTAGAGATAGAACCGCTTTTGTTGTTTATGTATCAATGTATATCTTGTATAGTAGGTAAAATCGGTTTGTGATCTACCTCGCCATTTTAGTTGCAACTTTTATGTGAATAAAAGAGAGTCCCCCCCCCCCCTCCCACATTTGGGAGGTTACGGCAAAAAATATTTTTAACTTGGTATCAAAGCATGTGTTCTAGGTCTAGGATTTCTGCTAGTCACAATGCAACATCCGCGTTGCAAGTCTACATCATCGCCGGTGCTACCTTTTCTGCATCCCACTCCATCATCGATGGCGCGCTCACCATCCTCCCCACCTCCTTGTGGTCCACTTATACCAAAACCATCATCATCAACCCGATCGTGCGCATGAACTTGCTGTTGTGGAAGACTCAGGTCTCATGCCTAATATTGACAACCAGAGCTGGCTCAGCTTCCTTGATGCAAGTTGTGTCACCCACGACGATCACCACCAGAGAGGTGATGCCGCTACCTCAGTGGCCAATTCCTCCTACGCCCTTTGGTGCTACATCAATCAACGAATCCTTGCTATTCTTTTGGATCCATGACCGAGGATATCCTCGTCTAGATGGTTAGCCGCACCACTTTTGTTGCCTTCTGGGGGTGTCTCGCCTCCATGTTCTCCGCCCAAAGCTGCAGATGTTGGAAATATTCCCCAGAGGCAATAAAGTTGTTATTATCATATTTCCTTATTCAATGATAAGTGTTTATTATCCATGCTATAATTGTTAAAACCGGAAACTAAATACATGTGTGGATACACAAACAAATAAGGAGTCCCTAGTGAGCCTCTACTGGACTAGCTCGTTGATTAAATGATAGTCATAGTTTCCTAACTATAGACATGAGCTGTTAATTTAATAATGAGGTCAATATGATTAAGAGAATGAGGAATTATTGGTAGGTGGGATGAGCTGAAATTTGTTTCTAGACCACTTTTGTTAATAGTGAAAAACACCTACATGCCAACTTCAAGTTGGTAGACACTGACAAATTCTTTCGAAGCACCGTCAATAATAATGGTTACACCATTGCCATTAGTTACCCTAAAGATCAACTATAAATGTTTTTTTCTCGAAAATATCGATGTTATATTTTTTTTCTGGAAAGATGCACTTGCATAGCATGGGATGACCCGAGCAAATAGAAGGGTAATACAATTTGGTTAACAAATACTAAAACATTTAACATAACAAGAATTTGTTAGTTTACTCTATATAGAAAATACTTGTCAAGAGAATGTGTCCTACTTTGCCTATATGCAATGCATTTGCTAGATAACTCTATAGCAAGTTAACAAAGTCTAGATACTATTAAATGGACACTCAGTTTTATATAGAAAATTACACCATACATATAATTGAAACTATGAACTAAAAATGAACCAGTAGATAAAACATAGTATGTATTATGTTCAGTCATTTATATGGATACCATGTTCACCACCTAAACCACATAATTAATAAATTTCATGCTGACCCTACTAATTAAGATCAAATCTCACACAACATATTCAGAAGTAGTACCATGGGAATCTCTAGCAATCAAACATAAATGAAACAAATATAATGAAGCTTGAAGCTATAACCTACCATGCAATCTTCAGATCCCTCGCGATCGGATTAGATAAAAAAAATTGTCTCGAGATATGCGGCCCCACACAACCCCTTAGTGTCTGAGAAATTTCGATAGGACTAAGAACTCAAATACTCAAACCAGTACAAAAATAAGGAACATTGAATGTATTATTCATGTGAGAGATGAAGAATTTACCTCTATGTTATGGACTGTCGACCTTGTCCACTTATCCATGACAACCGGATGGACCTGTGCATTTCCCGCAGGGATTGGGGAGAGGAGGGGAGGGGAGGAGAGAGAATGATGGATGTGTGGATAAGAGGCGGCGGTTGGAGGTGGATGAAGAGTAGTGCCGTAGGATGAGTGATGGGGTTCTTTGGGTAATGGTGGATCTGGGGATGAAGAGCTGAGTATAGTCCCATGGGGGAGTGGAATAGGAAGTAGATATCACTGAACCCACACGTCACTAATATGTCTGTAAATTAGTGTCATTTCTAGAGGTGTTTAATGGGGAGAAATAGAAATACATAAATTGCAACTCGTCAAAAATAAAACTTATATGTTGTCCATATGAGTAGCAAAAAGAACAAGTACGTGAATGTCCAAAATAACCTGTTTAGCTTTGAAGTGATTTTTCCCATTAATATAGGCTCTCTAGCTCTCTATACATATATAGTCATATTTCTAACTTTATATAATTTTCCTCTTTATTTGGATTGAACTAGCTCTTAGTATCAGTATCCAACTAAATACGAGTACAAATTGTGACAAATGTTGATTTTCGTCGCTTCGAACTACGATCTTTTGAATTTAGTCCTTAGAGTCTTGTGGCATCCCGCAAAACCACTACTAGAAAATCGCGTTGATTTTGTGCATTGCATCGTCATGATCGCATGCTCATGTCATCATGCCACATTGCATTTGAGCATCGTCATCATCTTGCATTTTGCTTGCATAAAACTATTTTCGAAAAGCCTGTCTTTATTTTCTAAACGCCCCTTCTTTGTTCAAACGCAAAACCCGGGTCACCGGATTATTTTGTTTTGTTTGCTATCGGTTTGCAAAAGTCTGTTTGAAACAAATAAAAATATTTAATTATTTTTAGTGGGGCAGTCGAACGGGCCGAATCGACCCGAACGACCACCCTCAGAATAAAACGGTCCAACCTAAAAACCTTTTTTCTACCCAACCTAATCTACCCACCCAACCAGCCACCTCACCCCACCCAATCCCTGGCTGTCACCTCACCCTCTCCCTCCCCTCTAACCAATCCCATGCCGCCACCTACCCCCACTCCCTCAACCCCAAACCACTGCCACCCCCACAGCCCACGCCCTCTACTCACACGCCACTCCCCCACCCTCTGGCCCCGCGCGGCCCACTTCTCTCCCCCACCTGCCGCTGACCCCCCGGCCCCACTCCCTCTCTCCCTCCCCCCACGCGTCCCTCACCCCTTCCTTCTTCCTCTCTCCCCCCACCTCCCGCGTCGGGCTCCTCCTGCCCCGCCGCCGCGCCCTCCTCCCGTCAGCGCGCGCCCGCCCCTCCTCCCTCTCCGGCGCCGGCCCGCGCCTCCCGGCCCTTCTCCTCCTCGCCTGAGCCCCGCCTCTCCTCGCCGGCCACGAAACTCCCCGACGCCTTCCTCCGCTCGGCCGCGTGGCTCCTCCCCTCTGGGCTCGACCCGCCGCCGCCGCCTGGCTTCTCCGCCTCGCCGGACCCCACGACGCCACCGTCCCTCCTCTTCTGTCGGGGGGTTGACCCCGGATAGGTCAGAGACGGGGAAAGACAGAGGGACAATCCCCGTCTAGTTTCCGAGTTACGCTCTAGGTCGGCCGAATCATGAATGTGTCGGCCGAGGTACGGAGGCGAGAAGCCCGTGTATGTGTATCGAGCAGCTACCCGGCCGAGTTACTGCGAGGGTCGGCCGGGTTAGCCAGAGTGATCTTGAGGCAGGTGAGGGACAAGCCGAGTTACGCAAGGTAAGGTAAGGCCGAGTGATACGAAGCTTGCAGAAGAAGGAGAAACCCAAGGTCAAACTATAGCTGCAGGCTAGAAGGAATCAGAGCGGAGCCAAGCAGAAGAGACAAAGATGCAGGGCGTCAGAGGGGCAGAAGGAGGTCACGAGGGTGACAGTCCTGGAGCCCGAGGCACGCAGGAGGGGTTCTCTGGAGCCTTGCCGTTGTTAGAAGGGCGACAGGGAAAGGAGGCCGCCGAACTACTATTCTGGGACAAGCATATTCCTGCCCCGTCAGCCCTAAGGGCGCCCAAGTCACCCCTTTATAAGGGGAGGCTTGGACCCTGAAGGGAGGATCGACTCCTTTTCAGTACCGTTAGGCTGGGAAGATTCATTTGGTCTCCCTGTATACATCTCAAGGAGCACTTGTAATCCAAAAGGAAGAGAAATAAAGATCTTTTCCTTACAATCTTAGTGTAGAATCAGTTGCATCTTCCCTTCCCAGATCCCACTAGCACCCATTGGCCCCAATCTTTAGCCTACCCATGGCATCTGCCGTGCCACCACCACGACATCTTCCCCGCGTCGCCGGCCGCCCTCCGTCCAGCACCGGCCGAGCTCCGCCCCGCCCCTGCCGTCCAGCGGCCGCCTCGTCTCCCCGCCGGCGCGCCCTCTGCGAGCCCGCGCCGCTGCCCCCTCTCGGCCGCGACGCCTCCTCCTCTGCCTAGCTCGCGCCCGCGAGCTCCGGCCCCCTCCGCTCGCGCGCCGACGCTGCCGGAGCCGCCGGAGCTCCTCCCCACCGTCGGTCTCCGCCACCGCGGCCTCCTCCGGAGCCGCCTCCTCCTCGCCGGCCCTACCCTCCGTCGTCCCCGCCGGCCCGTCCCCGTCGGCTTCGCCCTCTCTACCCCGAGCCGGCCACGTCCTCCCCGCCCTCTGCAAGCGCCTCCGGCCCCACCGCCGGCGGTCTGACGCGCGTCCTCGGGCTCGTCTCCGGCCGCCGTCCTTCTCCCCTCCGGCGCTGTCCGTCTCGTCGACCTCGCCGGCCCCGCCCGCGGCCCTCTCCCGAGCTTCCCCTTGGCCTCGCCCGCCGCGCCTGGAGGCCCCGCCTCCTCCGATCCCCGATGTCCAAGACCGGCCTCGATAAGAACTATGTGTAAGCCGTGTACTCGTGAGGTGACAAGATACTACAAGATCTTCGCATCGGGAGGGTATCAAAAGAATGAGCATGGTGACGCTTGATGGACCATCGACAAGTAATTCGACATGGAACCCGATGACACCGGTACCCCCAAGATCTACCACACGGACGCATCACGGACTCGGAGAAAAACCCCTCGAAACGACAAGTTCGCCATCCCGGAACCAAAGTGCGAACCCCGGTATCGACTTCATGTTCTCCTTTCCCGGATGCGAAGTCGAGAACCCGAACGCCAAGATCGACGATGCGAATACGCCAAGTTCATCTTCCCCGGACCCGTGCGACAAGATCTACTTCCCGGATCCGAAGACCCCGGTACCTGAACCACTCAAGTTCGCCATCGACGACAAGATCGGCACCGACCAGGGCGAGTCCGATGTGCCCCGACGCCAGACCAAGTGCTTCCTCCCGGAACGCCAAGATCTACTCCGCTATCCGAGAACGTTTCCGTCGAACCCTGAACCCTGAGACCGAACCCCGAAACCCGGAACCCCAAGTTCGTCGAGACCCCTAATGTGTGAACCTTTTTCCCGAGCCCCTATTTTATAAATGCCAAATATAAAACATGTTGCATAATCATCATTCATCTCGCATGCATATTTGTGTGGTTTGGGGGCCTTATGCCGATTCACCTCATAATTAAATATGGGGCCCATATGCGGGCAAATCTAGTCTTATATTGGCCTCATTTAAATTTGTGTAGCGAACCGGTAACTTATCTTGCCTTGTTAAAACAACATTTAAATTGGGGGCATCTAAATAACATGAACCACCTAATTAATTGTCGGGACCCCGGTTCCGCTTAATATGGCCTAATTGCATCGCATCTTTGCCATGTCATACATCATACATGCATCATGCCGATCTTCTGCCGTTGTATTAAATAGTGCATCCGGTGTTTATTCTAGTGTTTTGCTTCTTCGCGGATAAGGCCGTTGAGTTGATGCGAGTGTCGACCCGATCTTCGGTTGAACCTTCGACAAGGTTTTCAGGCGAGCATCTCCCCCTTTCTACCTATCTTACTTTTATAGTATTTATTCCCTCATGTTGATCTATTGCTATCTGTGTTGCGATGCTCTAGTTTTCGTACCCGTGATATCCCTTGCAGCCTTATATTGCCTTGGACACCTCCTATTACCTGTTGTTTGGTAGCTAGTTGGACCTGCGCGTCGTAGTCGCTTGCTCAAGTGCTGTTGCGTGTCGTCAAGTGCCACAGTTGTTGGTGTATTGCCGCATGTTGATGTTGGAGATGATCAGGGCTTTACTTATCGTTCACTTTAATTCCTGTTTAACAACTAAAATTGAAGTAAGTAAGCAGAGGCATCGGTGGGTGATAGATAATATTTGGTTTCCGACCGCCCACTTGTGTCCCGTAGGACCCCGAGTGCTTGATACCTGTTCCTTGATTTATCGCGCTATCCACATACGGGGAATTATGGGCCCCCCTTAGCCAGAGCTTGATTCAGTCTTATTTCTTGGGGCCACAAACTAGTTTGAGGTTTTATTTACTATTCCGTACTTATGCCATGTTTACTGATTTATTTAAGATTGTGCGAGGAGCACACTGTACTGTTTAGGTAAGCGGAATGTTTTTGCGGTATCGACAAGCCCAGTCACATTTTCGGGTTCCCAGTCGTTTACAGTCATTGACGCAAACCTTGAGTCCGTCTCGGAGCTAGCTTACTTCGTTGCGGGTCTACTCAATGGGGTGGCCCCCTGAAATATTTCTGAATCCTGTGATTGCTTTGTCGTGAAAGCCTCATTGGGTTTTGATTTGGTTTTTCCGAGGTTGATCGTGTGTGTGTTGCTATTTGTGCACCCCGGCCGGGTAAAACTTTCTGAAAGCCGTGTCCGCGGTTATGGACGACTTGGAGCACAGTATCTTGATCATAGCCAACTATAACTTAAGTAGTGCTATAAATTTGACTTTATAATGACTAGTAATCAGCTTCACTATAATGGAATGGCTAAATAAAACTGCCAACAATTTCTTGTTTGGGTTGTCGCTTGCGACCATTGTATCTGACTAGTAAGTATTGCAACAACAACGGAATGGCTGAATAAAAGTACCAACAACTGCTGGGTTTTTGGGATATCTCATGCTATTTGTATCTGACTAGTAAGTGCCGCAACTACAACGGAATGGTTAACTAAAATGGCCCACTGTTTATCTTATCAGGATGACTATCTATACCTGACTAGTAATTGCTGCAACGATAACCGAATAAATAAACATGCCAACTGTGTGAGTTCCTCGGTTGACTTCCTCGATCGGTGTCGAGGGGAAACGCCAGGATGGGTTTGATTGGTGGTAGTATCAGGTTGGTTCCGAATAGGTCTTTCTTACCCCTCTCTGACTGCCGCCAGTTGTATCGAGTCTCTATAGGGTGTTCAGTGCATGCTGCCGCTGCCGCTTCAGTCCACCATACCTATGTAGGCGAGGACCGCCGAATTCTAGCCTCGCCGTGTACTGGCCTCAGTACTGACGCTCCTCTTTTTCCTTTGCCCTTTGTCGGCACCCCTTTTGTTTAAGCAGGTTTTGAGATCGACGTCGTTAGCAGGGTTACCCTTCCGGCTTGGCCTGGGCAGGGTTATGGACGCCATTGGTTATTCTTCAGGGCTCTTAGCCCCATTTGCATCTTGTCCGTAGTCGGACGCTGTATCGTTTTACAGGTGATTTGGATCTTTGTATTGTATATCTGTATTCTTGACTTTGAGTCGCTGTTGTATATATCTGTTCTGTGGGTCCCATCGAGGACTGTTGTGTAATGTTATTACTTCGTTTTCCACCTGCACGAAAGTGCCTGGTGGGCACCTTTGAATCATTTCTATGCGGGTTTGGCGGGTTTCACTAAAACTTGCATAGGGTCGATTCTGAGGGTGTTACAAGTCTTCCCGCGAGATAGACATGAATAAGTGTAATAACTTCAAGGTTGTGTATTTGGGTTTTACTCCTTAAACTAAACTTGCATAGCATATTAGGATGCCATGTGCAACAAGAGCCGGTTTATGGCGATAAGGTATATTAATGTGGTGAATTCATGTGTGTCCCCTTTCTATGCCACCCCCAGAACCAAAGGCACTAGATTTTTCTCAGAAATGGTGATTTTATGTGATTTTCTTATTTTTTATGTTAAGATGAGTCATAGGAACAAACTAACTAAAAATAGGTCAATTTATGACAATATTTGGTCCAGATGCTCCAAACTAGGAGTTTTTTCACTTTAGTCCCCGAAATCTTTCCGTTATGTATAACCATGTGAGTTTATGAATAAGTGTCACTTCAATGTTCTGTGTTGTATTTTAATCTTTATACTAACCTTTAATACCTAGGTTAGGATTCCATGCCCGAGAAAGGCTGATTTTTGCCAGTATTCTTCTTGAATTCATGTGTGGTGCATGCCCTCAGATCGATAGACATACGCTAGATTTTAATCAGAAGTACTTTTGATTCTTTGTGAATTGCCTCTTTGTGTATGTTAAGCTAACCCACAAGAACCACACATTCCATTAATTTCAAATTGTTTTGACATAAGATCCTTTCTATTTTTGTCTCTGTTAGTTTTTGTTTTGGGAGCCATCACATATTTCATTAATTGATAATTAAGTTGAAAGAAACAATACACGTGGAAACCAAAAGACAAACCGGGATAAAGTGATTATCCTGAAAACTTTGCAGACAAAACTATAAGAGATCGAGAAATACAAATCGATCCCTAGGGTTTTCGACAGCCAACAAAGCCAGCGGCCGCCGCCCAACTCCGGCGTCATCGAGACGCATACCGGAAGAAATGACGAGCCTCTACCATTGCTAGATCCAAGAAAACACCATCGCCAATGAGACTTTGTGAGTCGATGAACATGCCCGCTGCACGCAGTGAGGCGCATGACGTTGTGGCACGTCGACTGGTGGATGTCCACATGTTGTCTTGGACCAAGATCCACAACCTCTCATCGACAAAGTCGGAGAAGAACCATAGATCCACCACCTCTGGACCAACATCCTCGCTCTATAGTCCAGAGAAACCACCTCTTCCTGGCCGCCATCATCATCGTAGATAACGATGAACGTCAGCAACACACCGAGAAACAGATCTCACCACGTCTAAAGAACTGCGAGAATACCAAGCTGTCGATTTGAAAAACTGAACAACACATGTTGCCATCACCTCTGAGGCGCTACCGTGAATATCAGCACCGGTGTGGGAGTAGAGTTGTGGCAGATTTATTCGTTCGGGTGCTGCTCCCACCACCCCAACGACGCACCACAGCAAAAGGTCCCTAACCCTAACTACTAGATGGAGGAAGAAGGCCCCCTTCCTCCCGCCGCGCCGCAAGAGCGGCAAGCAGAGGGAGAGAGAACCAACGCCCTCGCCGACTAAGAGCTAGGGAGGGAGATTGGATCACCGCCGCCTGTTAGAGGAGGCGCGAACGAGGACCTTCGGTAATTTGTGTATGTTAGTTATTGGGTCGGCTGGTGTTGTGATGCAACAAATGCTACAAAGCCTGATGTTGGGTGCAATTTTCTCATTTATAGCAGAACCGTTCGGACCAAGATGACAACAAGGGAACCTTTTCTTTTTTGACCCCAAATGCTGAAAATTCAGTATATAGATTAATGGTTTTTTGGACTATAGAATTAACACTAAAAAATATTACTCCATGCCTCCCAAATTAGTTGTCTCACTTTGTCTAGATACACATATATCAAGATGTGTTTAAGTATACAGGTACTTTTTTTTAACAGGGTGAGGGTGCCAGGCACCCAATTTTCATTCCAGCTTAGCTTAAAAGCATTGTACATCCGTGATTACAACGCCAGGTACCTGCAGATTGTGCAACACTGCATGTACAGGGCACTCTAAGCTTGAATGGTTTATGTTCCTGCATGAACTAGTCGGCTCAGATCCGAAGGATCTTTTTGCCTGATGAGCACAACAGTGGGCTACTCCATTGATTGATCTGCTAACATGATAAATTTTAGCCCCTAAAGGTTTTATGAGGTTCTGACAGTGGATAGCTTGCCTTCTTATCTCCCAAAGTATGTCTTGATTCCTTCCAGCCGCATTTGCTACTGTTTTTGCTAGATTGACTGGGTCGGTGAAGAAGATCGCATCTTGTAATTTGAGCTCTTGTGCTAGCTTTGCTGCAATCAAAAGGGCAGTAGCTTCAGCTTCAATAACCGAGTTAGATTTAGCCATTGTAGCCATGATGAAGACATCCGTTTCCGCTCCTGCATTTTGCTCCTTATGATGCAGATAGACTCCTAGTCCTGCTCTAGTGTCGGAACTAGCCCTGCCAACCGTTCTTGCAGCATCTGTATACAGCTTTGGTCCTGCAAAAAGAAAATCAGAGGAAATAGTTTCTCCTTGGGGTGTTGTGATCAACTCTGAAGCCACCCTGTTGCCAGTAGGCTGCTCTGAGGTTTGCACCTCCTTGTGTGGCATCACCTCTTGATTTTTAAGAAGAGCAAACATGCGGATGGCAGGCTGGTGAGGTCGGTCTTCCTTCTGATTAAACAATTTTTCGTTCCTGCATTTCCAAAGGTGCCAGAGGAATGTGGAGATGTTGACAATATTAATATGAGGGTTATCGATTTTTGCCAGATTTGTTATAGTGTCAGATAAGCTTGTTACATTTTCAGTAAGAATGTCAGAGAGAATACCCTAAGGTGAGCCGAACCAAGCTGCTCTAGCAAAAGTACATTTAAAGAAAAGGTGTAAATCGTCTTCTAATAATCCACACCTGCAACAGCCTGCCTGGATATGAGTAGAGAAAGCTGCACCTCTTGCTCCTGTCAGTAGTGCTCTCCTGAGAAGCCTCCACATGAAAGTTTTAATTCGTGGAATCATTGTTTTTGAATCTCAGATCTTCTTTAGAAGCAGCTTTGTTGGGTGATCGATACATTGTGGAGTGGGGAGACCTGCAGAGTATAAATTCTGTAAGCATGTTTTGTAAGCTGACTTAGTAGTACAGTTACCTTTTGGAGTAAGCTTCCAGCAAAGAATGTCATTATGATCATCTGTTTGCAGAATTTGAGTGTCCTTTATGGCCTGAGCTGCTCTGGGAGTAAAAATTTTGTCTATAAGCTCACAGTTCCACACTTTTTGATTAGGGACCCAAAGATCAACTACTTTTGCAGGGTATATGAAGCCAGTATCCTGGACAATCAGGTCATCATAAATGGATTCCCAAAAGGGAAACCATGGAGTGCTCCAAACAGAAATATCTCCTCTTGTAATTTGATAAAACGAGTTTTCTTTGAGAACATGCATAATTCGCAGAATAGAAGTCTAGAAAGCTGACTTGGGGATGTTTCCTTTGGCTCTCCAAATCGAGCTATCAGGGAAGTATTTAGATTTTAGAATTTTTTACAGCATGCTATCAGGTTTCTGAGCTAAGCGCCAGGCAGCTGACAGAATTAAGGCATGATTGGCAGCTTGAATATTACGAATGCCTAAGCCCCCATCTTCTTTTGGGGTACAGATGTTGTTCCAAGAAACTAAACAGATGGCTTTCTTATTGGTGCTTTTGTCTGTACCTGACCACCAGAAAGATCTGATGATGGCAGTGATTTTTGAGAGGAACTTTTTATTGAAAATGATGTTGGACATATAATACACTAGGATGGATGAAAAAACGGATTTAATTAGTTCAACACGAGCTGCATGAGACAGGGAGTTTTATTTGTAAGTCGAGAGCTTGGTCTTGAATTTTTCTAGGATGAAATTGTAAGCTTGGGTTCTGTTTTTTGCAGGAAGGATGAGCGGATGACCCAGATGTGTAAAGTTTTCTGAGATGATTGGTACAGGGAAAATGCTCATGATGTTTTGTTTTTCAAGTTCATTCACCTTCTTACTAAAAATAATGCCCGATTTGCTCCAGTTTGGCATCTGTCCTGAGGCTTGACAGAAGAATTGAAGAATGTTTTTCATTTCAGTAGCCTCATTAGTAGTGGCTTTACCACATAAAAGAAGGTCGTCCGCAAAAAGGAGTGAGTGAATCGGAGGACAATTCATGCCAAGAGTGATGCCTGACAGGTTCTGGAGAGTTAAAGCTTGCTGAAGAGCAAGAGAAAGTTCATTAATGGCCATGACAAAAAGATAAGGAGAGAGAGGACAGCCCTGCCTAATTCCTCTAGAGCTTCTGAAAGTAGCAAAAGCTTGACCATTTACAATAACAGAAAATCTTGGAGAAGAGATGCAAGCATTGATCAGGTTAATGAAATGAGGATGTAAACCTTTTCGCATTAAAGCTTGTCTAATAAAGCTCCATTCAAGCCTGTCAAAATATTTGGCTAAATCAATTTTGAGCATAAAGGCCTCATGATTCCAAGAGGAAAGTTGAAAGGAGTGGGTTATCTCTTGGGCCACAATAATGTTATCACTGATTCTCCTTCCTTCAATGAAGGCTTGCTGCGAATGGTGGATGTAGTCAGGAAGGTGAGATTTTAACCTGTTGGCTAGACATTTTGCAATGATTTTGTATATAACGTTGCAGAGGCTAATCGGTCTGTAGTCAGCAGGGACTAAAGGAATAAGCTTTTTAGGGATCAGAGCTATGTGTGTATCGTTAATACAATCAGGGATGGATGCAGAAGAGAAGAAGTTGTTTACCAAATTAAGAACATCTTCAGAGATCCAATTCCAAGTTGCAATGTAAAATTCCACATTGAAACCATCTGGCCCTGGAGAGGCATTCCTTTTCATGTCCTTCAGAACTTCTAAAATTTCATTTTTGTCAGGGTAGGAGTAGGTGTAGTCATTACTTGGAGGATCTTGAGGGACCTGCAGATTATAGTTGATGTGCCTAGAGGAAGCAAAGATGGATCTAAAGTAGTTGACAAAAGTATTAGCAATTTTGTCAGGCATGAAGTGAGTGACCTCATTCTCATCTTTTATTGAAAGAATAGTGTTCCTTCTTCTTTTAGCAATAGCCCTATGGAAGAAAGAGGTGTTTCTGTCTCCATCTTTGATCCAGTTTTTCTTAGCTCTTTGCATATAAAAATCATTCATTTTTGTGATGGCTTGTTCATACCTGGTTATGAGTTGCATCTCCTTTGACTGATCTTGCATCCTAAGAGGTTGAGTCTGGATCTTTTCAATCTCCTTTTTTGTTTCCTTGATGACATCCTGTAGGGGTTTCTTTTTCCTGCACCACACTTTAAGATCTGAAGCAAGCATTTTAGTTCTATAGGAGAAGGGTTTTGTAGCTGACCGACTCCAACTTCCTTTCGCAAAATCCTAAAAATCAGTTTCCTTGAGCCACCAATTTTCAAATTTAAAGTTATTGATAGGTCTGTTTTCCTTTCCATTGGTAGACATTAGAATTGGTGCATGGTCACTGAAGCAGTAGATGAGAGGCATGTTGTAAACATTTGAAATTTGAAATTGGACACACCACTCTCTATTAACAAGACAACGATCTAGCCTCTGATACAGAGGCTGAGAAGAGAATCTTTTATTTGACCAAGTGTAAGCAGGACCACTGAATCCTAAATCGAACAAACCACAGTTTTTTACAATCAAACGGAACGCTTGCATATGACTACGATTAATATTAGCACTACTTTTATCAGAGTCATACAGAATATTATTCATATCGCCAATACAAAGTATGGGCAGATTACGGTTATCATACACAAAATTGGCAATCTGCTCCCAGATGGCAGTAGTTTGGCGGTGGTAGGGGTCACCATAGATACAAACTAGACCAAACTTAACACTAGTGGTAGTTTCAGTAGCTATAGCTAAGATAACATGAAAGCTAGAGGCCTGAACAGAGATTTGCAGCTCATCATTCCACATCAACCAGAGACCTCCTGATTTCTTCAAAGAGGGAACTACAACAGCATTGTTCATATTAAAGCGAGTAGAAATATTAGCAGAGGAGAACTTAGAGGTTTTAGTTTCAGATAGAAATATTACCTGGGCTTTAGTGGACATGATCATTTTAGCAAGGTGGCACATTTTTGGATTTCCAAGGCCCCTGCCAATGCCTTGGCAATTCCAAGCCATGGCTCTCATGGCGACCGTGGCGCCTACAAGGCTGGCGCCAGAGCCTGTTCAGAGAGGATACCAGTGTGTTGTTCATCATGTGCCTGCACGTCCATCGGCATAGCAGCAGCAACATCTGCAGATTGAGCCTGGTCTGTAGCATCTCGGATGTGACTAGTGCGACCAGAGCTATAATTGTCATTGCTAGCCAAGTGGAATTGGCAAACCATCCTAGGATCTGGGCTACCCCTGTTATGAGGATCCCCTGAGCCCAGCGTAAGAGACGACGGAGTACCGCTTCTGAATGGGTCGAAGTTGGCAGTGTCTTCAGAGACTGTCGGAGATCGTGTGCGCCTTGATGGAATCGAGGACCTCCAAAAGTTTCCCACAATAGGGCTCCCATTGCGTCTAGTATTCCTGCCAACCCCCACCTCACTGGCTCCGCCACCACGTCTCCAAGTGTGAGCACCTGGCTTATTGACAGTAAATCCCACAGGATGTCCGTGGTGATTTCTACTTTCAGTTGCTGGAGTGACATCCCACCTAGTCTGTCTGTGGCGAGACCGAGACGTTGGAGTGGGGGACCGGCGATGGGGTTGGGGTGCTCCTTCTCCCGCCGCTGCTTCGTTGTCTTGCATCCACATCTTCTTGGCTTGTTCTTGCTGTTCTCTGATACCACCTGCCCCACCTCTGGTTCTACTGGGCTTCCCTTCCAATAAGTCTCTGGCATGGAGTTCCATCTACGTGCCTTCCCTTCCTTGGCCTGTTGCTCGACTCTGTGGTGGATTACTGGCTGCATTGTCTTGGAGCGTAGCATTCCTTCCATCCTCTCCACCTCCTATCTCCACAGCTACTCTCTTGGCAGAGTGGATAAGATGGTTATCTGTTATTTCAGCTCCTCTTTTTTTACAGGACTGGGGAACAGTTGTCCAGGTGTCCATTTTTTCAGTGAGCTGTACATCTGTCCTCACTTCTCTGCTTGCCAAGTGTTGCATGCTTTCTTTTTCGGTGGGATTGGTGGCAATGCGCTGTAAACCGCGATCGATGCTGGTAGGATTTAATGCAGGGATGGCAGCAGTAGGCACCTGCAGATGGCTACTGTCGCCCGCGAGAGGAGCAGATTCAGATCCAAATAGAAGCTCCCATCTTCTTCGAGGGATCAAAACCAGGCCTTCTTGCGGTTGGGAGGATTGTCCTGAGTGCAGCTGGGCCTGGGTCAGTTGGCCAGATATATTGTTCTCTATTTGCATGCTTTGCTTATTCTTATCCGTGTTTTCCAGCTGTATTGATTCCTTTCCTTCATTATTCCTCCATTGTGTGAATACCTGCCTATGTAGTCCTGGACTTTGCTCCATTCCTTTGTGAACAAGTGACTTCCCAGCATTGACCTCAATGTCCATTACCTCTGCCGCCATCGTGTTTTCTCGATTGTATTCAGGGTTTGTCAGTTGTAGCAAGCACTCATGGACTTCTTGGTGGCTCAAATTTTCCATACCTGTCAGTTGTCTGCTGGTGTTAGGGGCGACGTGTGTATATTGCATGTCTTTCTTCTGTATCTGCGTTCCCAAGGTTTGACATGTTGTTTCTCCATGAACAGTACATTCATAGACTTCTTCATGATCCCTCATGACTGTAGAGCTAGTCTGAAACCTATCACTTTCCTTCCTCTGTTATCCTCTAATTTTTTGAGCAGTTGTTCAGGGGTTTCTGTACTTTCTTTTCCTTTGTTGATCTCCTGTCTCTCAAAAACCTTATTGAATCTGGATATTTCATTGCTCTGAAAATTACTGAATATTGGAGAGGAATGAACTCCTTTTTCTATAGGCACCTTATCTGAATCTATAATCCATGGACCATATCTCTGAAATGGAACTTCCTCTGCTTCTAATCCTTTTGTCATCCTGTCAGTTATAATGCTCTTCCTCAGATGACAGTTTGCTGATATATGAAACATTACTCCACAAAACAGGCATATTCTTCCAATCTTCTCATAATGTAAATAAGCCATACTTTGCTTTCCCCGATTGAGATTCAACTTGATTCTGTCAAACACTGGATTGCATACTCTATGCTTCGTTACCCCCATATGTAATCTGGATGCCCATACAGCATATTCTCTTTTGGCTTGTGAAATTCAGAGGGTGTACCAACCAATTTGATGATTTTCTCTAGTAATTGCAGAGACCTATTGTTCCAAGGAATTCCATATACTTTGACAGTAACATAAACATACTGAAATGTGTACCTTGGCCTGCCCAACTTTTCCAGTGATTCCTCCTGTTCTTTGACATATCCTTCACCATCAGGATTAGCTAGTTCTATGAGCATAGTATCTGGGCCTATGAGCCAGGGCTGCCTCTCAAATACCCACATCATAGCTTGGAAAGATGTAAAAATTGCTTTGAAAACATGCTGATGTACCTGAATAATATCCCCATAATTTCCTCTCCATGCTCTCTTAAACTATTGTTGGATCGTTGTGAGGGAGATGATCCTTGGTGCTCCTCTGGTTGTGGCCACTTTTATGTAGATAGCAAATTTCCCCTTTCCTTTCTCATGCTGCTCACTGGAGTCTTCATCAGCTATTGACATAGCATCCATATCGATCGCCAGCTGCGGAACCTCTGGCGCTTGAAGAACAGGCGGATTATGGGGAGCTAAAGCACTCCCTTCATGCCGAATTGGCGAGAGCGGTGGTGAAGCCATCATCCCACTCGGCTCAGTACACACACCAGGGATACCGGTGTAGTCTGCTCCTTCAAACTGAGCCTGTAAGAATTGGCCGGGTGTTGGGGTTGGTGGCTGGTGTAGATCTGGTGTTGATGGTCTTGCGGGAGTGGTGGAATTTGGCGGATTTGATGATGGATTCATGGTGGTTTGGCTGGGTGAGCTCAGAGAGGGGAGGGGAGAGAACGACATAGCGCCAGACGCCACTAAGGGACTAATGGCCGTGTATACAGGTCCATGAAAATCTAGATAAAGTTGAGACTTCACTCCGTCTCAACTTGTATCGATAAAAATAACTACTCCCTCCATTCTAATTTATAATGTTTTTAGCCTTTTCTAAAACATATGTATCTCGACGCATTTTATGTATAGGTTCACAACATTTATTTTAGAAAAAATCTAATAGAATGGAGACAGTGTAATATGATGTTGATTTGGTAGTCATTGGATCTATACAACAATATTCGAACCATATGTTTGGTATGTATGAGCGATCTTAGATGGATGGGTCTTTTACTTTTGTACATACTATAGACCGGCTTTGCTCCCATGCATGTGGGCCTCATTTTTTTCGTAAAGTGCCAGCTCTTATTTTCCGTGTGTGTTTTCTCTTGTACTTGTCAGGATACCGAGATAGATTTATTTTTTCTTTTCTTTTGTTGGTATTTCTTTTTTTGTATTTCTTTGTATTTTATTATTTTTCATTGCTTCACTTATATTCTATATATTATTATTTTTATTTGTTTTCCTTTGAATGTTTTCACATTTTTCACCAACTAATATAAGTGTTGTGTTTTCTCAGTTTATGACTTAGTTGCATGTGCCATATGCTATATGATTAAGATTGCCAGTATATCTTTTCACTTTTCTACTATTATGAATAAAAGGTGATTTGGATATTTGTCATATTATAGTATTATAGTAAGACCTCAAAATAAAATTTATAGTATAAAAACTTAATAATCATGTGTAACACCCTCTGAATCGACCCTATGCAAGTTTTAGCGAAACCCGCCAAACCCGCCAAACCCGCATAGAAACGATTCAAAGGTGCCCACCAGGCACTTTCGTGCGGGTGGAAAACGAAGTAATAACATTACACAACAGTCCTCGATGGGACCCACAGAACAGATATACATACAACACGACTCAATGAGTCAAGAATACAGATATACAATACAAAGATCCAAATCACCTTGAAAATGAGAGAGCGTCCGACTACGGACAAGATGCAAATGGGGCTAAGAGCCCTGAAGAATAACCAATGGCGTCCATAACCCTGCCCAGGCCAACCCGGAAGGGTAACCCTGCTAACGACGTCGATCTCAAAACCTGCTTAAACAAAAGGGGTGCCGACAAAGGGCAAAGGAAAAAGAGGAGCGTCAGTACTGAGGCCAGTACACTACGAGACTAGAATTCGGCGGTCCTCGCCTACATAGGTGTGGTGGACTGAAGCGGCAGCATGCACTAAACAACCTATAGAGACCCGATACAACTGGCGGCTATCAGAGAGGGGTAAGAAAGACCTATTCGGAACCAACCTGATGCTACCATCAAACAAACCCATCCTGGTGTTTCCCCCTCGAGACCAAACGAGGAAGTCAATTGAGGAACTCACACCGTTGGCAGTTTTATTTATTCAGTTATCGTGGCAGCAATTACTAGTCAAATATAGATGATCGTCCTAATATAATAAGCAGTGGGAAATTTTAGTTAACCATTCCATTGTAGTTGCAACACTTACTAGTCAGATACAATTAGCATGAGATAACCCAAAACCCAGCAGTTGTTGGTACTTTTATTTAGCCATTCCATTATAGTTGCAATACTTACTAGTCAGGTACAATGGTAGCAAGCGACCACCCAAACAAGCAGTTGTTGGCAGTTTTATTTAGCCATTCCATTATAGTGAAGCTGTTTACTAGTCATTATAAAGTCAAATTTATAGCACTACTTTAGTTATAGTTGTCTATGATCGAGATACTGTGCTCCAAGTCGTCCATAACCGCGGACACGGCTTTCAGAAAGTTTTACCCGGCCGGGGTGCACAAATAGCAACACACACTCGATCAACCTCGGAAAAACCAAATCAAAACCCAACGAGGCCTTCACGACAAAGCAATCACAAGATTCAGAAATATTTCAGGGGGCCACCCCATTGAGTAGATCCGCAACGAAGCTAGCTGACTCCGAGACGGACTCAAGGTTTGCGTCAATGGCTGTAAACGACTGGGAACCCGAAAATGTGACTGGGCTTGTCGATACCGCGAAAACACTCCGCTTACCTAAACAGTACAGTGTGCTCCTCGCACAATCGTAAATAAAGCAGTAAAGTATGGCATAAGTGCAGGATCGTAAATTAAACCTCAAACTAGTTTGTGGCCCCAAGAAATAAGACGGAATCAAGCTCTGGCTCAGGGGGGTCCCATAATCCTCCCGGATGTGGATAGCGCGAATATTCAAGAAACAGGTATCAAGTACTCGGGGTCCTACGGGACACAAGTGGACGGTTAACAACCAAATAACATCTATTGCCCACCTGTGCCTCTGCTTACTTACTTCAATTTTACTTGTTAAACAGTAATTAAAGTGAACGATAAATAAAGCCATGATCATCTCCAACATCAAACATGCGGCAATACTCCAACAACTGTGGTACTTGACGACACGCAACAACACTTGAGCAAGCGACTACGACGCGCAAGTCCTACTAGCTACCAAACAACAGGTAATAGGATGTGGCCAAGTCAATATAAGGCTGCAAGGGATATCACGGGTACGAAAACTAAAGCATCGCAACACAGTTAGCAATAGATCAACAGGAGGAAATAAATACTATAACAGTAAGATAGGTAGAAAGGGGGAGATGCTCGCCTGAAAACATTGCCGAAGGTTCATCCAAAGATCGGGGCGAAGCTCACACCAACTCATCGGCCTAATCCACGAAGAAGCAAAACACTAGAAGAAACACCGGATGCAATATTTAAGATTACGGCAGAAGATCGGGCATGATGCATGTTTGATGTATGACATGGCAAAGGTGCAATGCAATTAGGTCATATTAAGGGGAACCGGGGTTCCGACAATTAATTAAACGGTTCAAGTTATTTATCTACCCCGCAATTTAAGTGTTGTCTTAACATGGCAAAAGATCGCACCGGTTTGCTACACAAATTTAAATGAGGCCAATATAAGGCTAGATTTGTCCGCATATGGGCCCCATATTTAATTAGAGGTGAATCGGCCTAAGGCCCCCAAACCACACAAATATGCATGCGAGTATGACAATTTAATATGCAACAGGTTTTATATTTAGCATTTATAAAATAGGGGCTCGGGAAAAGGGGTCACACATTAGGGTTCGACGATCTTGGGTGTTCGGGGTTTGGGGTCTGGTCTCAGGGTTCGGATCTGGGGTTCGGTCTCGGCGGGAGCGTTCTCAGATAACGGGGTAGATCTTGGCGTATCCGTGGTCTTCGGGTCATGTCGACGGTCATGGCGTTCGGGATGAAGTACTTGGCGTCCTGTGTCGGTGTCCTTATCGTCCGGGTTCTCGAGCATCGCATCCGGGAAGGAGTACTTGTCGTTCAGGGTCTCGATGTCCGGGGTGAAGTACTTGGCGTCCGCGGCGAAGTGCTTGTCGTACCGGTGGCGTTCTTGGCGGTCTTCGGGTTCGGGCCTTGGCGCTTCGGACCGGTCTTCAGGGGTCCAGGAAGGCGATCTTGGCGCTCGGGTTCGGCGGTATCGGTCTTCGGACTCCGTGAACGGGGCATCGGAGTACTCAAGTCCGTGTGGGCGAGCTTGTCGTTCCGGGGGTTTTTCTGAGGTTCGGTCTACGGATCCTCGGAATTGTTTCTTCGGGGTTCCGTGAAGGAGGATTACGCGTTCTGAGAAGATCTTGATGACACCGGTTTGAACCTTGCGATCCAACTGCCGTACTGCGACCTGGGCATCAGCAGCAAAACGCTGGCCTGAGACTGGGGAACAGAGGGCGGCGACCAGGATGCGGGGAGCGTGGCATCGACCCACAGCCCTGCGTGCGTCCAGGAGGGTGAGGACGAGGCCGGCACGCGGGCGCGAGGCAGAGAAGGGGGCGCGAAGGGGGGGCTCGCCGGCGGCGGTTTGCAGCGACGGCCGGAGGGGGTCGGGCTCGGCGGAGTACCGCGGGTGGCGGAGGCGGCGCAGATGGGCCGTGGCCGGCGAGGCGGGCGTCGGCGCGGCCGGGGCCGGCGCTGAAGGCGGAGGGCGCAGGCGAGCTTGGAGGTGAGCGGAAGGCGCGGCCGGGGCGACGGGGCGGTATGAGCGGCGAAAGGCGGAGGACGGCCGGAGAGGGACCGCGGCCGGCGGCGCTTGCGGGCTCGGGCCGCGGGGCGGGGGACGCTGGAGGAGGCGGCGAGGAAGGCCGGAGGAGAGGAGGACGGGGCGACGCGGAGAGGTTGCGGGCGAGGCAGAGGATGCCGGAGGGGGAAGCAGCGAGGGAGAGGGGACGCGAGGGAGGAGGGCGGCGGTCGGGAACGCGGGAGGGCGGAGGTGCCTGGCGGCGCAGGCGCGCTCGGGAGAGGGAGGCAGGCGGGGAGGGAGGCGCTCGACCGGAGTGCCGGAGGGCGAGCGGAGGTGGGAGGGAGAGACAGGCGGCGCTCGGGCGAGCGGCGGCTGCCGACGGCGAGGCAGAGGGCGGAGGGAGAGGGAGGAGGCCGGGCGGTGGCGGGCGCGGGCATGAGAGGGAGAGGGCGCCGGCGGTGGGGTGGTTGGCGGAGGAGGGGAAGCGGGGCGAGCGCGGCGTCGGACTAGCGCTGCAGGGAGGCCTGCCGGCGGCGGTGAGGAGGAAGGCAGCGCGCGGTGAGGTGGGAGGAGGGAGAGGACGCGGGGAGAGAGAGGGTAGGTGGGAGTGGCGGGACCCGCGGGCCAGGTGTGGGTCAGGTGGGGCCAGGGAGGGGGGCGTGCGTGGTGTGCTGTGTGGGTGGGTTGAGGGTGAGTGGGGGTGTGAGAGGTTGGACAGGTGGCGGGCTGGGATTGGGTAGAGGGAAGGAAGAGGGTGAGGTGGCAGCCAGAGATTGGTGGGGGTGATGTGGTTGGATGGGTGGGTAGAATAGGATTGGTAGGATTAGGAATTTAGGTGGACCGATTTATACCGGGGGTGGTCGACTGGGTCGAATCGGCCCGTTCGACTGCCCCGCTAAAAATAATTAAATATTTTATTTGTTTCAAACAGGGCTTCTGCCAACCGATAGCAGACAAAACAAAATAAATCCGGAGACCCGGGTTTTGCGTTTGAACAAAGACGGGGCGTTTAGAAAACAAAAATAGGTTTTTCCAAAAATAATTTTATGCAAGCAAATGCAAGATGATGACGATGCTCAAATGCAGTGTGGCATGATGACATGAGCATGCGGTCATGATGATGCAATGCACAAAAACAACGCGATTTTTTAGTAGTGGTTTTTGCGGGATGCCACATCATGCAAATCAATTGGTGTTTTTGTGTCGTATCATAACAAAAGTCCTCAAATTAGCTATTTTTTTTATTATGAATGTAAAACTTGAGCCGGCACAACTTAAGATGTGTGCATGTACACACATGTGTCTTTATGTACATGTGTCTTTATGTACATGTGCCGGTTTGTTTGTGTGCGCACATATGTATGCATACTCTTTGTTGTTTATGCACTTTCTTTATATACAATTCTCTCTGTTTTGAAAGATTAAGTTTTATCTTTGTGTTGTTAACATTTGTTTTAACTTGACCCCATCTATCCCCTTTTGTTTTATCTCTTTTCCTTAATTTTCCATTGACCGAGTCTTGGACCATTGGATTGTGTGGTAACTGTGCTTTTTAGGAATTGCAATTGTGATTTTCAGCTGCGCATGGGTTGCAACCGAGATTCTCTCAGCTGCAAGTGACGTTACGACTATAAATTTCTCAGTTGCTAGTGGAGTTACAACCGAGATTTTCTAGTGACATATCGGTTACGCCCGAGTAATTTTGCAGTTGCAAGTGGGATTGCAACTAAGATTTTCCTATTACAAGTGGGTTTGTATTTTTTCCAGTTGCAAGTGTGATTGCAACTAAGTTTTTTTAGTTGCTAGTGTGGTTGATAATGGTTTTTTTAAGTTACAAGTGAGGTTGAAACTGATTTTTTTAATTGTAAGTGGGGTTGCAACTGGGTTGTTCCAATTGTAAGTGGGGTTGTAACTGAGTTTTTTTAATTGAAGTGGGGCTGCAATAGATTTTTCAATTGCAAGTGGGGTTGTAGCTGAGTTTTACGGTTGCAAGTGAGGATACAACTGAAATTTTATATAGTTGTAGTTGGAGTTGCAACTTAGATTTTTACAGGTTGCACATAAGATGCAACTAATATTTTTTTTTACCATTTCTATTATGACTGTCATTAAAAGAGTGCCAAAAATCAGAGCGAAAATGAATGACAAACATTCAAGATGAAGACACCAATGAGGAAGAGAGAAATTATCGTTTGCGTCTCTTAGTCCTAGCGTCTAGTAAAATATCAAAAAAAATATATTTATGTACATTACAAGTCATACCAACTAGATACATGAGAAAAAAAGCAAAAGCCCATAAACTAGAAAGCCTAGCAGACTAACAAGACATGAAGGGACCACATTCAGCAGTAGCGGGTGGTTACCTCAAGCCCATCGACCAGTCAATGTAACAAAAAACATCGCATATTATGTCAAATAATTCTTAGTCAGCTGAGAGTTAGATGGTTCGATGTAATACATGAAAACTATAGCTACACAACAGATTGCTTTCTTAGGAATGAGGCAGACATTTTTTGTTCGGTTTTGTTAATTCTCGGTCGAACGATATTAAGTTAGAGATCATTTAACTTTATAATTGTTGGGTTTTCATAACAACTATGTTCCCTATAAGTTTTAACTGTGGTTGCAGTTTAAGTTTTTCACTTGCAAGTGGGGTTACTACTAAAATTTTGAGTTGCAAATGGGGTTGCAACAAAAATGTTTTTCTAGTTGCAAGTGGGCTTGCAACAAAAATGTTTCATGGTCTCATGAAGTACGAAAAATATTCACATAATAAAACAATTGCTTACTTACTGAAAAGTCATGGGTACAAATGGATGACATCACTAGAACGAGAATTTGCCACACTCTTTTTTTATGTAAAACAACCTCATCAAAACTTCTTGCATAGAAGAACTTGTAGTTCTAATTTGTTTGATTGATCCTTTTCTCAACTCTACCTTTTCATCCATCATTTTTCTTGTCTTTATCACTACCAGGGTAAAAACATCCTAGAAGACTTGGGATCAATAAACTTTTATATAATATAAAATAGTGGACATAGGGAACAAAAGTCACCTCGATATGCTCGATGTAGAAGGATTCATCTGCATGCCGCAACCGACACCAAAAAATAGAAGACTACACCATTACTTCAATTCACTTTTACCATTCCTCCATTTTCTTGACACCCGAGGACTCTCGCATTGACCTCCATAATCAGTCACTAAACAATATCAAGTGAGGCCATGGTTTTTCATTTTTTTATATATACAGATCATGAGCCATAAATAGGAGAATTAAGGAGCTTGAAGGATCGAGGATGAACACAAACCAACTATCAAACATCTATTAGGTGGGGGCCGGGGGAACAAGTAGAACCTTGGAAATTGAAGAAGATCTCCCTTCGGTAGTGATGAAATTATGGTGTTTGGCTCGATCAGTGGTTGACCTTGACCCTAGAAAGGACCCAAAGGCATGGGGCCATATATCTCTAATATGTAATTATGAATTTGGCGGAAACAAAGGAGTAGTGAAATCGATTCAACGAAATATGGAGGAGAACGGTAGAAACATACTACCCCCGTTCCAAATAAGGAGCACGTTAATTTCAAGATAAAATTTGACCAAATAATTGAGCAATAATACCCCTATTATGTTGTACATAATTAGTATTGTTAGATTCATACTGAAAACACTTTATAATAATGCTAGTTTTATACCAATATTTTTTATATATTTGGAGTATTTTTTGGTCAAATAAAAAACACTAAACAAGGACGATGTATTATTCATCGAAATGGAGTTTGATTATTGTATTCCAAGAGTGCTCCTACCAGGGTCCATCTACTCATCATTTCTTTTAGAATCATTCCATTCAGGGATACAGATGTTTGTCGGCAGCCGGGAGAGCCAAACCGACCTATCAATGTCTAAAGACATGCAATAACGAGCTAAACTATGTGCTTCACCATTTGAATCTCCTCCTTCATGATAGAAATGATGTATTAAAATTGATTCGACCAATGGGAGCAGTCTTTAAATATATTGCCAAACCTTACTCTGCCCAATTTTGTAAGTTGTATCCGGTAGGCTATTTTCCCCTTCCGAACAATCAATCACTAACTTCAAACCATGGATATGTATGTCACTTGTAAGTGCAAACGCTTCTTTGCATGCCATGCCTTCCAAAATTCGATAGTAATAGTGGAGCTCCCCATAAAAATACCACCAGCCACTATTACCAACATAGCTCCTTTTTTGACTATTTTCATCGTCGATGCATCTATGTTTATCTTCACCATATTCAATGTCGGTGCAATCCATTTTGACCCGTTTTCCTCACTCGGAGCATGTTTAACTAGTTTCACTGCTTTTGCCTTGTACAATCTTCAGAGAAAGCTAATGATGAAATTTTAGGTTGACAAAGGGCTATGGAATTTTTCATCGAACCTGGCCTTCCTTTATGGCTTAAAGAGATGCGGTGTGCCCTATCGCCACAAGGCACCGTTGTATGCATTTACGTGGCCCATTAGAGTTTGTTTCATGTTTTATTTTAAAAATCATAAATTTGTTATCTATAATTAATTTTTTACTAAAAAGTGTGTATCATAGAAATACATATGTTGAAATATATGTCCATATGTATAAATGTTGGAAAAATCTATTCACAGGCGCCGCACACGCGCTGTTCCGTGCGGCGCGTTGTCCACCGTTTCGATCCGTGACTTATACCGCACACAGTACACTCCAGTAGGTGCGTTCGATTCTTTTTTTATATGTATGGACCATCACGCGGGACAACACGAGCACATATCCTGTGTGGCGCTACAGGAATCTGCTGCAGTGCGTGCAACAGTATACTAGTAGGTCTGCTATGTGTACGTGCTAGTAGTACTTGTGCTACTCGTGTGTGTTGTACTATGCTAGTATAAGTGTACTAGAGGATGCGAAGAAATTAGAGCAGCTACTGCTGCTTCATAGTACAAATTAATTTGGCTGCAATTAACCTGGCAATAAGCACCAATTAATCTGGCAATTATCAATTTCGCGAAGAGATATAAATTAGCTTGAGAAATATGCACTAATTAATCTGGCGATTAAACTTGTTTAAACTTGGCCATCATTCCTAATTAATTAGGCAATTATGGCATAATTAATTTGGCAAATTGTAAGTATGGCAACTATGAACTAGTTAATCTGGCAATTACTCGTAATTAATCAGGCAGCTGTGACTGAATTAATTTGGCAATTAATAATATGACTACTATGATCTAATTAATTGGGTAACTAGGATCACATAATTAGTTCCTAGTGTTTCTCATGCATGCATTATTGCCTACTATAGTATTACTGTAGTATGCACATGTCACGCTCAATTGTTTCTGCGTATTGACATAGACATGATAGGCATTAATAATAAAGAACACCTTTTAGCAATGTCTGTAATATACTACTACATGTGCGTACCGCTAGCTTTTAGTGACTTTTTTCATTTGAATCGATCCTATGCATTACTAGCATGTCAGCCTACCATAACATGGTACTCTAGGCCTGCCACACATGTATGGGAACACGCCAACAGTGATGAGTTGGCTTAGCGTGCGTCACACAGCTCGAGTGCAGGACCTATGGATGTGCATACTCATTAGTCTTTTCGCCGGATGCAGACATCGCTAAGCCGTGATTATCGATTTTACCGGCCGACGCACGGGAGGCAACTTTTGCGGCGCCGCGCTATAGCACGGTCCATAAATGTTTGTTTGTGTTGATATAAATGTGTGTACATTACTAAATAATTATTCATTAGTTAAATATATGTTTCTATGTAATATAAATTTTCATAAAAAAGTTTATTCGTAAAGAAAATAAAACATATGTTACTTCCAAAATATACATGTATTTAAAAGGGAAAAAATAAAAATATGTGAAGAAAGAAAAACACACTAAAAATGAAGAAATCAGGAAAAAATTATAGAAGTCAGAAAACCCATAGAGAAGAAGCCAAAAAATAAAATTAATTTTTGTGTGGAAGATAATGGACCAGTCCATTCTTACAGTAGGGGTAAAAAGTACCTCCCTAGTTTCGGAGTGAGGAATGAATAGGATTCAGCCCTCTCTTGGGCCTGATTGTCCTGTGGGCTTGTCATGTCTGCACCATGTACCCTTCTAAATTAACACTAATATTGTGCCTGAAAGAAGAATATATTAGCACCAATATACAGGTACTACTTGGCCCAAGGGGCAGTGATGACCCACAAGTATACGGGATCGCAACAGTCTTCCTGGGTAGTATTACCCAATTTATTGATTCGACACAAGGGGAGCCAAAGAATACTTGCAAGCCTTAACAACTGAGTTGTCAATTCAGCTGCACCTGGAAATAGTTCTTGTTCACAGAAGTTTATCAGTAGCAACAGTTTGGTAATAGCAACAGCAAAGCAACAGCAACATGGAAACATGAGCAATAGTAACAGTAGCAACAAACAGTAGGATATGAGTGCGGTAGGCATAGGGATGGATAGACGGGCATTGCATGGACGAGTCTAAATATGTAACTTCAAGATCTAGGGCATTGTAGATAAATAAGAACAAGCATCCAAGTACTAAACAATCATAGGCATGTGCTCCATATATAGTCATGCGTGCTCGCAATGAGAACTTGCACAACATCTTTTGTCCTGCTAGCCCGTGGCAGCGGGGCCTCTAGGGAACTACTGACAATTAAGGTGCTCCTTTTAATAGAGCACCGGAGCAAAGCGTTAACACTCCGTGAACACATGTGATCCTCACACCACATCCATCCCCTCCGGTTGTCCCAATTTCTATCACTTCAGGGCCTATGGATCCGGACAATGATATGTGTACACGACTTGCAGATGAGATCACAAACAATACTATCATAATGATTCAATAATAAGTTCATATCTGAGATCATGGCACTCAGGCCCTAGTGACAAGCATTAAGCATAACAAGTTGCAACAAAGTCAAATAGCACTAATAGAGATACTAGGCACTATGCCCTAACAATCTTATTCGATTACCTGATAGAACTTATCCAATCCCTACCATCCCCATAGCCTACAGCGGGGGATTACTCACTCATGGATGAGGGAAACATTGATGGTTGATGGAGAGGCGTTGGTGATGACTATGTCGATGATCCTCTCCAAATTCCCCGTCCCGGCAGGGTGCCAGAACGGAGTTTCTGGATCCGCATCTTGGTTTCTGATGGTGGCGGCGGAGCGGAACTCCTTATGGAAATACGATGAACCCCCATCGGTTTTTAGGTCAAGGGGTGACTTATAGGCGAAGAGGGAGTCCAAGGGGGTGCCTGGGGTGGCCATACCCCCCTTAGGCGCGGGCTAGGCCCACCCACGCCTGGTAGGGGTGTGGGCCCACCAGGCCTCCACTCCGTCTCGTCTTTTGGCTCCGTGGGTCTTCTGGTGAAATAGGATTTTTGGCATATTTTCCGGGATTTTTCCTGATAGTTGATTTTCTGCACAAAAACTAGACACCAAGGTAATTCTACTGAAAACAGCGTCAGTCCGTGTTAGTTGTATCCAAATCACACAAGTTTAGAGGAGAAACAATAGCAAAAGTGTTTGGGAAAGTAGGTACGTTTTGGACGTATCAACTCCCCCCAAGCTTAGCTTATTGCTTGTCTCAAGCAATTCAGTTGAAAACTGAGTGCGATAAAAGAACTTTCACGAACACATTTGCTTCATATGATATATATATTCTCAGCACATGAGTAGATACTTAAACCATTCATAATAAGAAGTATGCAAACAAGTCTATTCAATAGTCATTGCAAGCTATGAAGATAAACCAACTCAATAATAATAAGTAGCATGGAACATAAACATAAGCAACATTGCAATGCTCATAATAAGGTATGATAGAGTGGTATCTCGCTTGCCTTTGTCTGTAGAGCACAATATAAATTTCAAGGTACCTCTAAAGTTCAAGTGAAGACTAGAAGTAAAAAATATCAGAGATACAAGCATCAAAGTCATGACATAATTAACCAAGTTTTGGAACAAACACAAGAATGACAACTATGCTCTCAAGAGGGTGCTCATAGAATAAGCGGTGACTCAACAAGGAAGTGAAAAGGTTTTGAAAAGTCTGAAAGGCTTCCTAATGCTGAAAGGAAGGTACTCATTAGCTTTGAGATCTCATTGCCCCTATAATAGGCATCTTCATATGGTTAAGGTAAAAGTGAGGTCCAATATGAGTTATATGCTTGACAGACCATAAACTGAAAATCCCAAGTCCCTTGAGTATGAGGGCCGCTCCGTATTGTAAGATCCCTCCCTTTTAAAGGTAAGAATCCCTGTGATTGCAATGCTAGTCCCTGGATCAATGCTAGCATCCACAGTTTAAGATGAAGTACACAGAAACAAAGGTCATTATTACATATCATTCCAGAGACAAACATAGTCTTTTACAACTCCATGGCCATAGGCCTAATACAAGAGTTTAACCATAACAATATAAATAAGTCTTCATCTTCATGTGCCACAGGCAAGCATGCTGAGTGTAGACTCATAACCCCTAATCATCATCAGAATAACCTCCAACATCACAAGTTACAACCACAATGGGTCAATACATTGGAATAGTATTGGCAAGTGATACCTTAGTAGAATATTAACATATCGTTACTACATGCATTTGGCTAAGTGCAGCTTAGGTTTGCTTTGCTCAAAATAGGTTTTACCTATTAGTTGAAAACACTAAGTTTTTCTTTGACAAAACTCTCCCAAGGAACCACCAATAGAAATTGGTGAACCTTCACCCTTGTTCAACCACAAGTTTTAACTTAGAAAATTGGGATGAGGAGATTCTTGATAGCTTCCATGTCTTGATGCTCAAGTTGTCCAATACCAGGGACATGACTAAGTACTTAGATTCTTCCATCTGCAGAGGTTGTGCACTTTCCCCACAAGACTTTATTTTCACCAAGACAAGGCCTTTCTGAAGCCTTCCCTTAGACCAAATGGACGCGTTCCAACCTATCATCCCACTACCACCAACTGTCCAAATGGCTAAGTTATTGCAACCTATGTGATCCAGGCAGAGGCCATATTGCCATGTGGCTGCACTATAAGATTCTTAACATTTTGGCATCTCAAATCCCTTTGTTCCTGGGTGGCTTTCCACAAGTTTGATACACAAGGTAAACCATAGAAATGGGCCTTGTGTAACCACTCAACACAAACCATTCTTTCCATTCCACCCAGGTGTTTCATTCACTTAGTTGTTTTATTAAGCAAAACATAAGTCAAAGACTTAGAAATATTTCTCATAGCATGATTTTATAATCCACCCTTGGTTGCTACTAGGTAGGCTAAGCATGGCAATAGCAAGTATCCAAAATTAGAGAAAATTCTAACATTTCTACAACTACTAGAATTTCCCAAGCATAGCATATAGATACTTAGCAAAATAATCATGCGAGTCCTATACAAAATATTTCTAATGCTTAGGTAAAAATATTGGGATAAAAACATGAAGCACCACTTTCCTTGGTAGTTTGGGGAGTAGCAACAATCTTCACAACCACAATCACTATTAGCACCAAAATATACACATAAAATAATGGCACCAATTTCACATATCAAAATATACAAGCAAAAATATATGAATGCATGCAAATGCCATGTGATGATTTTCTACACCAAACAAGACAAGTATACAGTACTGAATCATAAACAAGACCAAGGTACACTAAATAAACTTTATTTGATCTTTAAATCATTTTTCAAACACGACAGGGTCAAAGAGGATGCGCAAGGTTGTGGCAAACACGACAGGGTCAAAGAGGAAGCAAGGGGCGCTCGGAGGTTACCGGTATTTCTCGTCGGAGTTGAGCGGCGGCTCTGTTGTTTGCAGAGGTGGACGGAGGCGACGTCCTGGTGCATTACAGAACAAACGAATGGTATGAGGTGATGCGCAGAAGCTAGGCGTACACGCTCGCAGGAACCAGAGATGAAGAGGGGCGCCGTACTCACCGGAATGCGTCGCCGGAGGCGCTCGGTACCGCGAAGGTGCAAGTGGATTTGTGGGCAGCCTGGTGGCGGAGAAGAGGCGCTGAGTGAGGGGAAAGATACGGAGGGGAGAGGGGGTTAAATAGCCGGTGAGGGGTGAGGATATCGCGCGGCATTGATTGGCAATTAAGCCCGCTTCATTCACGGCAGTGATGGTGGTAACGGCGGCGTCGATGGGGTCGGGCGGTGCGGGGTTTGGGGACGATGACCGCGTGGCGTTTTGGGTCCAGCGGTCAGTGAGCGCGGGGTAGGTCTGCGACGCGTGAGAGAGAGAGGAAAGCCCCGGGTGGGTTGCTGGGATAAGTCTGCTGTTGGGTCGAATGGGTGGCGCCTGGCCCAATTCTAATTCTTTATCCTTTTTCTTTTTCTAATTCGATTTTCAGGAAACATTTTCAAATAAATCCAAATGTGTTTGAGTTCAAACCTTTTCTGGATTTTTATAAAGTGAAAATTGTACACATGTGGTTGCAGAACAATGTTGTACACTTTAAAATAATTTGGCAGTTTGGAATTTTAAAATAAACAATGCTTTTACCCATTGTTTATTAAAGACAAAGAAATGGTATAAATTTGTTTCTTTGTTTTGAAATCTTTGTCCAAGCTTTGGAAATTATCAAACAAACATCATTGGTTTAAAACAAACAATCTCCCATAAGAGAGCAGCATTGGATCAATGCTTTGCTTACATAAAATAATAAGCATTCAAATGCTTCTGTTTTTGTAATGACTTTGAAAATGATCCCTAAATGATTATGAATGCATGGATGGTATGCAAACTTTGAAAACATGATTTTAGGGATGTTACAAATCTAACCCCCTTAAGGTTAATCTCGCCCTCGAGATTCGGATTGGCTAGAAAATAGGTGAGGGTGGTCTTTCCGAAGATCATCTTCTCTTTCCCACATTGCTTCTTCTTCGGAATGATGGTTCCATTGAACTTTGCAGAATTTGATAGTCTTAGTCCGAGTAACTCTTTCTGCAGTCTCAATAATCTTGATGGGTTTTTCCTCATAAGTGAGATCACTCTCCAATTGGACCTCTTCCAAAGGTATAGTATCCTTCAGAGAAGTATCTTCCATCTCTGGATGGCATTTCTTTAGCTGACTCACATGAACCACATTGTGAACGGCTGACAATGATTCTGGAAATTCAATCTCATAAGCTACTTCTCCTTTACGACTCAGAATCTTGAATGGTCCAACATATCTTGGGGCCAATTTTCCTTGGACTCCAAATCTCTTCACTCCACGAAGTGGTGACACTCTAAGATAAGCTCTATCACCCACTTCATAGGTGACTTCTCTACGCTTAGGATCTGTGTAGATTTTCTGCCGGGACTGTGCTATCTTCAATCTGTCTTTTACCAACTTGACTTTCTCTTCAGCCTCTTTGATTAGTTCTGGCCTGAATAAATTTCTTTCTCCCACACCATTCCATAGCAATGGGGTAGTACACTTTCTCCCATAGAGAAACTCAAACGGTGCCATCTCAATACTGGCTTGATAGCTGTTATTATAAGAGAATTCTGCGTAAGGCAGACTTTCATCCCAACTAGCTCTATATTCTAGGGCACATGCCCTCAACATATCTTCTAGAATCTGGTTGGTCCTTTCTGTCTGTCCATTAGTCTGAGGATGAAAAGCAGTGATGAATTCCAATCTCGTTCCCAATGCCTCATGTAGTTGCCTCCAAAAATGAGAAGTGAATTGAGTTCCCCTATCAGACACAATACTCTTGGGTACTCCATGCAGACACACAATCCTATTCATATAGATCTTGGCCAACTTAGCACTTGTATAGGTTGTCTTCACGGGTATGAAATGAGCCATTTTAGTGAGGCGATCCACTACTACCCAAATAGAATCATATCCTGACCTGGTCCTTGGCAATCCGGTGATGAAATCCATGCCAATCTTGTCCCACTTACAATCAGTAATAGGTAGTGGTTGTAGTAATCCTGCTGGTTTCTGATGTTCCGCTTTCACTCTACTACATACATCACACAAAACAATATGTTCGGCGATGTCCTTCTTGAGATTATTCCACCAAAATCTTTCCTTCATATCCATGTACATTTTGGTGTTACCCGGATGAATGGAATATGGTGAGTTGTGTGCTTCTTGTAGAATCAGTTTCCGGAGCTCCGGATCTTGCGGAACGCATATACGTTTTCCATACCATAAAGTACCCTATTCGTCTTCATGGAATCCTTTGGCTTTTCCCTTGCCAATCTTTTCCTTGCTCTTTAATTTCCTTGTCTGTCTTTTGGGCTTCCTTGATCTTGTCCAACAATGTGGGTTGGAACATCCAATGTCATGAGATGTCCCTCAGGCACAATCTCCAATCTAAGGTCTCTAAATTGGGCACACAGATCATCTGGCAACTCTCCCTTAGTAAGGCCATTCACAAATACCTTACGGCTTAGAGCATCCGCTACAATATTTCCTTTACCGGGGTGGTATTGCAAACTCAAGTCATAGTCCTTGATGAGTTCTAGCCATCTTCTTTGTCTCATGTTGATTTCTTTCTGGGTGAAGATGTATTTCAAACTTTTGTGATCTGTGAACACTTCACATCGTTTTCCCAAAAGATAGTGTCTCCATGTTTTGAGTGCATGGACAACAGAGGCTAACTCCAAATCATGAGTAGGGTAATTTACCTCATGAGTTTTGAGTTGTCTCGAGGCATAAGCCACAACTTTCCCTTCTTGCATTAGAACTGCACCTAATCCATGATGAGATGCATCACAATACACTTGGAAATCTTTCTCCAAATCTGGCAGACATAGGACTGGTGCTGTCACTATTCTCTTCTTCAACTCTTGGAAACTGAGTTCACATCCTTCAGTCCAGACAAATTTCTTGTCTTTCTTTAGTAACTCCATCATTGGCTTAGCTACCTTGGAGAAATTCTCAATGAATCTTCTGTAGTATGCTGCCAAGCCAAGGAAACTACGAACCTCTTTTACTGACTTAGGAGATTCCCACTCAGTTACAGCTGACACTTTTGCGGGATCAACTGCTACACCATCTCCCGACACAACGTGTCCAAGAAATCCCACTTCATTCAACCAGAACTCACACTTGCTGAATTTTGCATACAACTTATGCTCTCTAAGCTTCTCAATTATCAAACGTAAATGTCCTTCATGCTCCTCTTTGCTCTTGGAGTAGATCAAAATGTCATCGATGAAAACAACAACAAACTTGTCAAGGAACTCCATGAACACCTTGTTCATCATATTCATGAAGTAAGCTGGTGCATTGGTCAAACCAAATGGCATCACGGTGTACTCATACAATCCATACCTAGTGGTGAAAGCTGTCTTAGGTATGTCTTGTTCCCTTATCCTAAGCTGGAAATAACCTGACCGAAGATCAATCTTTGAGAACACACATGCTCCTTCTAGCTTATCAAACAAGTCATTAATTCTGGGCAAAGGATATTTGTTCTTGATAGTCACTTCATTGAGTGAACGATAATCTATGCATAACCTTTGACTTCTATCTTTCTTTTCCACAAATAAGACTGGTGCTCCCCAAGATGAAGAACTTGGTTGAATAAATCCTTTCTGCAACTGTTCTCCAAGTTGTTTCTTGAGTTCTTTCAACTCATCACCCGACATCTTGTAAGGTCTCTTTGCTATTGGTCCTGATCCTAGCAGCAAGTCAATCAGAAATTCCACATCTCTATCTGGTGGCATTCCCGACAATTCTTCCAGAAATACATCTGGATATTCACTCACAGTTGGCACACTGTCTATGCTAACCCCCTTAAGAGAATTTAGCTTACTTCCTTTTGATTCAAAGTTAGTCTTGAATCTAATCCTTTTATTATCCGAGGTTGTGAGTGTGACAGTATGATTGGCACAATCTAGCACTCCCTTGTGCTTAGTCATCCAGTCCATTCCCAAAATGACATCCAATCCTTGGGAATTTAGGATTATCAGATTGACGGGAAATTTATACTTCCCAAACTCTATGACTAGGTCATGGCATCCTGAGTTCACTATCATTTCTCCACCAGGAGAACTTACTTTTATAGGACACCCAATAGTTTCAACTGGAAGTTCATTTCTTTCAACAAATGCTCTTGATATGAATGAATGCGATGCGCCAGTATCAAAAAGAACAAGTGCTGGAACAGAATTGAGTTTGAAATTACCAGCCACAGCATCAGGTTCCTCATAGATCTCTTCCACATTGATGTGGTTCACCTGTCCCTTCTGGAAAGGGTTGGGATTGTTGGGTCCTTCAACTTTCTTTTCTGGGCATTCATTTGTATAATGCACCATCTTCTTACACTTGAAGCATTCAACCTGACTGAGATCCTTCTTGACAGGCTGGCGTCCACTACCACTTCCACTTCCATTGTGGTGGCTCTTTTATCCACCCTTGTGGTTCTTGTACTTGTCATTGTCATGACTACGGTGATGCTTGTTGTCATGATGACGGTTGTGGTTGTGGTGGTTGTTGTACTTTCCATGCTTGTGGGATCTAGAACTCTCACTATCATCATAATGGGAACGTTTGTGAGACGATCTCGAGCTGTGCTTCCTCTTTCTGCTTTCCACCTGTTTCATCTTGTTCTCCAAGATGGTAGCCTTGTCACAAAGGGATTGGTAGGTGGGGACATAGGCCACAGATAACTGCAGATTCAGTTCATCGTTCAGTCCTTCGAGGAACTTCTCTTTCCTCTTGGCATCAGTATCCACTTCATCCAGTGCATAACACGCGAGATTGTTGAACTCCTCAATATATTCAGCCACGCTGCGGTGGCGCTGCTTCAGATGATGGAACTCCTTCTTCTTCAATCTCATCACTCCGGATGAGATGTGAGCTGTACGGAAACCATCTTCAAAGATAGCCAATGTCACATCCTTAATGGGAGTGGTGATCTGGAAGTTATCCCACCAAGTAGCTGCTGGTCCTTCCAACAAGTGTGCTGCAAACCTGACTTTTTCCTCGTCGGTACAGCCGACAGTCACCAAATCCTTGTTCACTGCACGTAGCCAATCATTGGCCACCATGGGATCAGTAGTTCCTGAGAACTTTGTAGGCCTCAGTCTTAAGAATCTGGTGAGCATGTCAAATCCTGGTGGATTGTTCTGATTGTTGTTTTTGTTGTTGTTATTCTGATTCTGCATGAAAGTGGTCATCATATGCATCAGCTGTGCCTGTGCTGTCATCAGCTGCTGCATCTCAGGGGTGACATTGTTGTTGTTCGGGTTGGGGTTGGCACGTCGAGGAGGCATCTGTGGTTTTCAAATAAGGATAAGAATGAGATACCCATATATGCTTATTATGCACAATACATTACATAGACAATCACCAAACAAGCATCAAAAACAATGTAACATCCCTAAAATCATGTTTTCAAAGATTGCATATCATACATGCATGCATATAATTTAGGGATCATTTTCCAACTCATTTCAAGAAATCAGAAGCACTTAGTGCTATTATTTTATGTGAGCAACCATTAATCAAATGCCACTCTCAATTGAGAATATAAATGTCTTAAACCAAGCTTTGTTTGTTCTTTGATTGTTTTAGTTGAATGCTAGAGTTTGGACAAAAATTTCCAAACAAATATGGTTTTAAAACCATTTTCAAATCTATATCAAACCATGTGCTAAGGCACTGTTATTTTCAAAAATCTTCAAGGACCATGCTAGTCCAACAAGACAGTATGATTCTATACTCAAAATTATACAAGTTTCACTTTACAAAAATCCAGAAAATATTTGAATTTAATTTCTTTTGAATTTGATTGAAAATGATTCCTGAAATTCATTATAGAAAAAGAAAAGGAAATAGGAAAACCAACTGGGCCTAGCGCCACCAATCTAGCCTAGCAAGAGACCTAGCCCACTAAGCCCACCCGAGGTTTTCCCCCTCTCTCTCTAACGCGGCCAGACTTACCCCGCGCTTGCTAACTAGTGGACCCAAGTGCCACGCGAGCATCGTCCCCAGCCACGCGCCCCCACGACCCCGTCGACGCCGTCGTTACCTCATCACTGCCACGATTGATGCGAGCTTAATTGCCAGCGTTTCCTCGCGAGATTCTCGCCCCTGCTCTGGCTATAAGACCCCCTCCCCTCGCTGCTCATTTCCCCTCACTTAGCGCACCATTTCCGCCACCAGGCTGCGCGCATTCGAGCTCGGAACCCCGCAGCACCGACGCACTCCGGCGACCTATTCCGGTGAGTCCCGTGCTCCCCTTCACCTCTCGTTCATACGAGCTTGTCTGCCTTCCCCGTGCGCATCTTCTCACACCCTCTGTTTGCACTATATCGCCCCACGTCATCGTCTTTGTTCACGGCCGCAACCACCAGAGCCGCCGCTCAACTCCGGCGAGAAATAGCGGTAAGATTCGAGTGCCCCTTGCCTTCTCCTTGAAACCATATTGCTCACTGTGACCTTGCGCACCCCCTGATGCATTTTATTCGTGCTAGGACGGCGCAGAGCCTCGGCAACGTTGACGTCTGCAACCACCCGAGGCCGCGCACGACTCCGACGAGCTCCAACGACCACCTCTACGCGCCCCTTCGCCAACCAAGCCCACCTTGAGGATCAGCAACGTAGGGCAAACTCGTAATCCACTTCACCCTCTCCCGCGCGACCTAAATCGTCAGCACCGTCTCTAACAGAGCCGCCGCTAGCGCCGCCCGTCTATAGTCGTTTGATCAGTGACCGTAGGATCTAGATCTAACGATTAGGAATAGATCTGTAGCGAAGCGGTACGAACAGATCTGGGCCGTGCATGTTAAGTTAAATCCCACGGCCCGTGAGTGTGATCTAGTGCGAATCGGTATCAACCAATCAGGGAGCGCCGCGTGGCCAGTTCTTTGATTTAAAATCTTAATTTAGATCTATTAGATGTTTAAACTTGTAAAATTCATAACTTTTGATTCCCACGTCCAAATTTAACAAATTTTATATCATTGGAATCAGGAGAGAAAATACTTTCTGTTTATGAAATGTGTTTAATGTTTTGCCTCTGCTAAAATGATTGTTTTTACAGAAACATTTGTAGGCATAATTTGTGTATAGTAATTATTTGAAAAATGTTATGTTATCCAAATAAAGGTTATTTGGCTTGTTTTGGACTTATTTATGATTCAGTATTGTGCACTTGTCTTGTTTGGTGTGGGAAATCATCACATGGCATTTTGCATGCACCCATATATTTTTGCTTGTATATTCTTTGTATGTGATTTTGGTGCTATTATTTTATGTGTAGATTTTTGTGCAAATAGTGATTGTGATTGTGAGGATTGTTGCTACTCTCAAAACTACCAAGGCAAGTGGTGCTTCATGATATTATTCCTATGTTTTTCAACTATACACTAGAAATATTATGCTAGACTTGCATGAATATTTTGATCTATATGCTATGCTTGGGAAATCCTAGTAGTTGTAGAATTGCTAGAAATTTCTAAGTTAAGATGATTATCTATGCCATGCTTAGCCTAGCTAGTAGCAACCAAGGGTGGTTATATATTCATGCTATGATAAAATATTTCTAAGTCTTTGGACTTGTGTTTTTGCTTAATAAAACAACTAAGTGAAAGAATCACCTGGGTGGAATGGAAAGAATGGTTTGTGTTGAGTGGTTACACAAGGCCCTTTTCTATGGTTTACCTTGTGTATCTCACTTGTGGAAAGCCATCGAGGAACAAAGGGATTTGAGATGCCAAATGTTAAGAAGCTTCTAGTGCAGCCACATGGCAATATGGGCTCTGCCTAGATCACATAGGTTGCAATAACTTATCCATTTGGAAAGTTGCTGGTAGTGGGTTGATAGGTTGGAACGCGTCCATTTGGTCTAAGGGAAGGCTTCTGAAAGGTCCTGTCTTGGTGAAAATCAAGTCTTGTGGGGAAAGTGCACAACCTCTACAGATGGAAGAATCTAAGTACTTAGCCATGTCCCTGGTATTGGACAACTTGAGCAACAAGACATGGAAGCTATCAAGAATCTCCTCATCCCAATTTCTAAGTAAAAACTTTTGGTTGAACAAGTTGAAGGATCACCAATTTCTATTGGTGATTCCTTGGGAAAGTTTTGTCAAAGAAAAACTTAGAGTTTTCAACTAATAGGTAAAACCTATTTTGAGCAAAGAAATTCTAAGCTATACTTAGCCAAAATGCATATAGTATTGTAGTCTACCAATATTCTACTAAGGTATCACTTGCCAATACTATTCCAATGTATTGACCCACTGTGGCTGTAACTTGTGATGTTGCAGGTTATTTTGATGATGATTAGGGGTTATGAGTCTACACTCAACATGCTTGCCTGTGGCACATGAAGATGAAGACTTATTTGTCTTATTATATATTTGAACTCTTGTATTAGGCCTGTGGCCATGGAGTTTGTAAAAGACTATGTTGTCTCTGGAATGATATGTAATAATGACCTTTGTTTCTGTGTACTTCATCTTAAACTGTGGATGCTAGCATTGATCCAGGGACTAGCATTGCAATCACAGGGATCCTTACCTTTATAAAGGGAGGGATCTTACAAACAACATAAAGTTCAACAACATAAACAACAAGTTTGAAAAGCAAACACACCAATAACAAGCCATCCACATGTTTGTGGCATCCCGCAAAAACCACTACTAGAAAATCGCGTTGAATTTGTGCATTGCATCGTTATCATCATGCATAGTTTGCATAAAACTATTTGGCAAACCCCGATTTGTTTTCCAAACGCCCCATCTTTATTCAAACGCCAAACACCGGGTCTCCGGAATTATTTTTGTTTGTTGCTATCGGTTTGCAAATAGTGTTATTAAAGCAAATAAATTTTATATTTATTTTTAGCGGGGTAGTCGAACGGGCCGTTTTAGCCCGAACGACCACCCTAGAAAAACCAAATCGGTCCACCTACCTGCCCCATCTAATCCTACAGCTACCCAGGAATCTACCCTCTCTCACCCTCCACCTCACTCCCACCTATCACCATCCGCCACCTCACCCCTCTCCCTCTCCTCCCCCACTCCTTAACCGCCACGTGGCCAGCCCCCCACTCCCCTCCAGTCAACCCTGCCCCACCCTGAGACCCACACCCCAGCCCACCTGCCCCACACACTAGCACACACAACACACGCCGCGCGCAGCACGCTGCAGCCGCGCCTGCCCCTGGACCCACCGGTCCCACGCCCCAGCCTCACACCGCACCACCCCGCCCCAGATCCACCTGCCCCAGCCGACAATCCCGCGCCCCTGGCCCCACCTTGGTCCCACCACGCGCCCCCGCTCCCCACGCCGCCCAACTCCCCCCGTCTTCCACCTCGCGTCTGCCTCCTCCACACCTCGCCTGCGCCGCCGCCCGCCCGCCGGCCGCTCCCGCCGCAGCCAGCGAGCCCCTCCGCCCCGCTCGTGTCCTCTCCGCACCGAGCCAGCCCGCCACCGGCCCGGCGCGCCTCCACCGCCTTCCTCGCCAGCAGGCCGCGCGCGCCTGCAGCCCCCGCACCCGCCGCCTCGCCGTTCGCCTCGCCCGCAGAGCCTCTCCCGCGTCCGCTCCGGCGCCGGCCGCCGCGCGCCTCCGCCCGCGCGCCCCGACGCCCCAGCGCGCCGCCACCTCGAGAACCCATCTCCCCCGCATCGCCGTGCCCCGCCCGAGCCCCGACGCCACCAACCGCCTCCGCGCCCCGCCGCCAGAGCCGCATCGCCCGCCAGGCTCGCCTCTGCGCCTGCGCGTCCCCGCTCCCCGACGACCCCAGCGCGTCGCCAGGCCCCTTGGCCGCCGCCTACCGCCACCGCCGACTGGCCCGAGCCTTGCCTCCGCCAGCCCCCTGCGCGAGCTCGCCCGTCGCCGGAGCCGCCTCCGTCTCGCGTCGCAGGCCTCCGCTCCGACGAGCTCCACCCGCGCGACCTCCACCGTCCTCGCCGTATCCGTCGCTGCCCCGCTGCGGAGCTCTCAGGCCAGAGTCGCCGCCGGCGCGCCTCGTCGCCACCGCTTCGACCTCCGACCCCGCGCAGGCATCCTCTGCAGGCCGCCGTTCGCCAGGCTCCCCTCGCGGGCGCGCCCTCCCAGACCCCGGCCTTCCTCCGCGAGCTGCTACCCTGCGTCCAGTCGCCGCGCCTCCTGGAGCAAGATCGCCACCGAACGCGAGTCCTTCTCCCTGGATACGACAAGTACCCCTTCGAGGACGCCGAGACCGACAACTGGCCCGAAGACCGCGGATACGACAAGACCGTCGCTCGAACGCCATGACTTGCTTCAAGAATCCGGAGCCGTGAACCCCGACAAGAACCACGCCACGGATACACCGAGTTCGCCATCGTGGAAACCAAGGCCGTCGACATGGAACCGAGGAACGCCAAGCACTCCGCCCGGACACCAAGTACTTCCTCGAGGACCCGTCAAGATCTGTGCAACGACAAGAACGCCCCGACCAGGCGGACCCAATGCGCCCGACGCCGAACCAAGTACTCCCTCGTGAACGCCAAGGCCTACCTCACGGACACCAAGTGCTTCGTCCCGAACGCCATGACCGACAACATGCCCCGAGAACCCGGATGCGCCAAGACCCTAACCCCGGAGCCGAGAACGTTCCGTCGAACCCCGAGACCGGACCCTGGACCCTATCGAATCCCGAACCCCGGAAACCCCAAGATCGTCGATACCCCTCAAAGTGTGAACCTCTTATCCGAGAACCCTATTTTATAATGTAATAACAACTTGATGCATAACAATTGTCATACTTGCATGCATATCATGTGGTTTGGGGGCCTTATGCCGATTCACCTAATAATTAAATATGGGGCCCATATGCGGGCAAATCTAGCCTTATATTGGCCTCATTTAAACTTGTGTAGCGAACCAATACTATAATCTTGCCTTGTTAAGACAACATTTAAATTGCGGGGTTTCTAAATAACTTGAACCGTTTAATTAATTGTCGGGACCCCGGTTCCGCTTAATCTGACCTATTTGCACCGCACCTTTGCCATGCCATGCATCATACATGCATCATGCCGATCTTCTGCCGTGTATTAAATATTGCATCCGGTGTTTCTTCTAGTGTTTTGATTCTTCGCGGATAAGGCCGTTGAGTTGATGTGAGCTTCGCCCCGATCTTCGGTTAAACCTTCGACAATGTTTTCAGGCGAGCATCTCCCTCTTTCTACCTATCTTACTTTTATAGTATTTATTCCCTCCTGTTGATCTATTGCTATCTGTGTTGCGATGCTCTAGTTTTCCGTACCCATGATATCCCGTGCAGCCCTATATTGCCTTGGACACATCCTATTACCTGTTGTTTGGTAGCTAGTTGGACTTGCGTGTCGTAGTCGCTTGCTCAAGTGCTGTTGCGTGTTGTCAAATGCCACAGTTGTTGATGTATTGCCGCATGTTGATGTTGGAGCTGATCATAGTTTTACTTATTGTTCACTTTAATTCCTGTTTAACAACTAAAATTGAAATAAGCAGAGGCATCGGTGGGTGATAGATGATATTTGGTTTCCGAACGCCCACTTGTGTCCCGTAAGACCCCGAGTACTTGATACCTGTTCCTTGATTTATCGCGCTATCCACATCCGGGAGGTATATGGGACCCCCCTGAGCCAGAGCTTGATTCAGTCTTATTTCTTGGGGCCACGAACTAGTTTGGGGCTTTATTACTATCCTGTACTTATGCCATGTTTTACTGCTTTATTTACGATTGTGCGAGGTACTGCACACTGTACTGTTTAGGATCTGTGACCCGTTTACGTGGTATCGACAGTCCCCGTTTGGGGATCTGCTGTCGTTTACCGCCGGCCCCACAAACTTTGGGGTCCGTCTCGGAGCTAGCTTACTTTGTTGCGGGTGTACTCCAAGGGGTGGCCCCTGAAATATTTCTGAATCCTGTGATTGCTTTGTCGTGAAAGCCTCGTTGGGTTTTGATTTGGTTTTTCCGAGGTTGATCGAGTGTGTGTTGCTATTGGTGCACCCCGGCCGGGTAAAACTTTCTGAAAGCCGTGTCCGCGGATATGGACGACTTGGAGCACAGTATCTCGATCATAGACAAGCATAACTAAAGTTTATTGTTATAAATTTGACTTATAATGACTAGTAATCAGCTTCACTATAACGGAATGGCTAATTAATACTGCCCACAATTGCTTGTTTGGTTGTCGCTTGCGACAATTGTACCTGACTAGTAAATCTTGCAACTACAACGGAATGGCTGATTAAAAGTACCAACAACTGCTGGGTTTTGGGTTTATCTCATGCTATCTGAACCTGATTAGTAATTGTTGCCACTATAACGGAATGGTTAACTAAAAGTGCCCACTGCTTACTTTATCAGGATGATTATCTACACCTGACTAGTAATTACTGCAACGAGAACTGAATAAATAAAACTGCCAACTGTGTGAGTTCCTCGGTTGACTTCCTCGTTTGGTCTCGAGGGGGAAACACCAGGATGGGTTTGTTTGGTGATAGCTTCAGGTTGGATCCGGTTAGGTCATTCTCACCCCCCCCTCTGATAACCGCCATTTGTATCGAGTCTCTATAGGTTGTTCAGTGCATGCTGCCGCTGCCGCTCAGTCCACCATACCTATGTAGGCGAGGACCGCCGAATTCTAGCCTCTCCGTGTACTGGCCTCAGTACTGATGCTCCTTTTTTGTTTTTCTGCTTTGCCCTTTGTCGGCACCCCTTTTGTTAAGCAGGTTTTGAGATCGACGCCGTTAGCAGGGTTACCCTTCCGGCTTGGCCTGGGCAGGGTTATGGACGCCATTGGTTATTCTTCAGGGCTCTTAGCCCCATTTGCATCTTGTCCGTAGTCGGACGCCCCATCGTTTTCAAGGTGATTTGGATCTTTGTACCGTATATTTGTATTCTTGGCTCTTTGAGTCGCTGTTGTATATATCTGTCCTGTGGGTCCCATCGAGGACTGTTGTGTAATGTTATTACTTTGTTTTTCCACCCGCACGAAAGTGCCTGGTGGGCACCTTCGAATCGTTTCTATGCGGGTTTGGCGAATTTCGCTAAAACTTGCATAGGGCCGATTCTGAGGGTGTTACAGAGTGGTATCAGAGCTCAGCAGTTACGATACCCCACAAGTCCAGCCTGTAGGATAACCTAGCTAACGGCCGAAGTAGAGTGTCAAAACTATTTTTGCAAAATCGGTTGGATAGTTCTGATTAGGTCTGATTTTACTCCTTACCCCTCTGCTATTCTCCTCTTACCTCGACGTGTTTGAATCTGCTCTCTTCCCTCTCTTCGAGTCCAGGAATTCTCGTGGTTGGGTTTCCGTCGTACCTTCAGGGTTTCGCTTTCTCCCTTTTGTAACGGAGGTGCTACGATCATCACTCTGCAACTCGTCTGTTGTACCCTTCATCCAATCTTTTGTTCTTGAGCTCTTTATCCATATGTGTTCCTGGCTGGATATCAGTGTCGTCGAAAAACATCTGAGAAGGACGAGCTTTGGTGAAGTTGGAGTCGACCTTGAGCATGTGATGTTCATGCCAATGGAACCATCGCGAAACCTAATCAGTGTGGTTTTCATACGAATTCTGCTGGCAACACTCCCTTGTTTCCGAACCTCGCTTGTCGAGATCTTCAGTCTAATTCCGAGAGTTGGATGCTTAATCCGCTTATTCGTGTGCAGAGTAATGGTTTGAGTGCGAGATGGAGTAGCTACCCTACCGCTGCTCTTATCATTTGCTCTTGTATGTTGAATCAGGGGATCCAGCAGTTTTACTCCGTCCTCGGAAGTTAGGGGTGGCTTTATTTGTTGATACCTCTACCTTCGACCTGTTGTTCCCGGAGTGTTCTCGCGACGGTCAGGATCAACGACCCTTTGTTGGTGGTGTCGCAGATTCCAAGATGAAGAAGGAACCCTCGTTAGTGGTGTCGCGAGGATCTACACGAAACGCGAAGGATCAGATCGCCGACCTTCCTTCCGGTACCATGAGGCGGATCTCGAGGGCGAGATCCTTTGTTAGTGGTGTCGAATTGTGGCATCCCGCAAAAACCACTACTAGAAAATCGCGTTGAATTTGTGCATTGCATCGTTATCATCATGCATAGTTTGCATAAAACTATTTGGCAAACCCCGATTTGTTTTCCAAACGCCCCATCTTTATTCAAACGCCAAACACCGGGTCTCCGGAATTATTTTTGTTTGTTGCTATCGGTTTGCAAATAGTGTTATTAAAGCAAATAAATTTTATATTTATTTTTAGCGGGGTAGTCGAACGGGCCGTTTTAGCCCGAACGACCACCCCAGAAAAACCAAATCGGTCCACCTACCTGCCCCATCTAATCCTACAGCTACCCAGGAATCTACCCTCTCTCACCCTCCACCTCACTCCCACCTATCACCATCCGCCACCTCACCCCTCTCCTCCCCCACTCCTTAACCGCCACGTGGCCAGCCCCCCACTCCCCTCCAGTCAACCCTGCCCCACCCTGAGACCCACACCCCAGCCCACCTGCCCCACACACTAGCACACACAACACACGCCGCGCGCAGCACGCTGCAGCCGCGCCTGCCCCTGGACCCACCGGTCCCACGCCCCAGCCTCACACCGCACCACCCCGCCCCAGATCCACCTGCCCCAGCCGACAATCCCGCGCCCCTGGCCCCACCTTGGTCCCACCACGCGCCCCCGCTCCCCACGCCGCCCAACTCCCCCCGTCTTCCACCTCGCGTCTGCCTCCTCCACACCTCGCCTGCGCCGCCGCCCGCTCCCGCCGCAGCCAGCGAGCCCCTCCGCCCCGCTCGTGTCCTCTCCGCACCGAGCCAGCCCGCCACCGGCCCGGCGCGCCTCCACCGCCTTCCTCGCCAGCAGGCCGCGCGCGCCTGCAACCCCCGCACCCGCCGCCTCGCCGTTCGCCTCGCCCGCAGAGCCTCTCCCGCGTCCGCTCCGGCGCCGGCCGCCGCGCGCCTCCGTCCGCGCGCCCCGACGCCCCAGCGCGCCGCCACCTCGAGAACCCATCTCCCCCGCATCGCCGTGCCCCGCCCGAGCCCCGACGCCACCAACCGCCTCCGCGCCCCGCCGCCAGAGCCGCGTCGCCCGCCAGGCTCGCCTCTGCGCCTGCGCGGCCCCGCTCCCCGACGACCCCAGCGCGTCGCCAGGCCCCTTGGCTGCCGCCTACCGCCACCGCCGGCCGGCCCGAGCCCTGCCTCCGCCAGCCCCCTGCGCGAGCTCGCCCGTCGCCGGAGCCGCCTCCGTCTCGCGTCGCAGGCCTCCGCTCCGACGAGCTCCACCCGCGCGACCTCCACCGTCCTCGCCGTATCCGTCGCTGCCCCGCTGCGGAGCTCTCAGGCCAGAGTCGCCGCCGGCGCGCCTCGTCGCCACCGCTTCGACCTCCGACCCCGCGCAGGCATCCTCTGCAGGCCGCCGTTCGCCAGGCTCCCCTCGCGGGCGCGCCCTCCCAGACCCCGGCCTTCCTCCGCGAGCTGCTACCCCGCGTCCAGTCGCCGCGCCTCCTGGAGCAAGATCGCCACCGAACGCGAGTCCTTCTCCCTGGATACGACAAGTACCCCTTCGAGGACGCCGAGACCGACAACTGGCCCGAAGACCGCGGATACGACAAGACCGTCGCTCGAACGCCATGACTTGCTTCAAGAATCCGGAGCCGTGAACCCCGACAAGAACCACGCCACGGATACACCGAGTTCGCCATCGTGGAAACCAAGGCCGTCGACATGGAACCGAGGAACGCCAAGCACTCCGCCCGGACACCAAGTACTTCCTCGAGGACCCGTCAAGATCTGTGCAACGACAAGAACGCCCCGACCAGGCGGACCCAATGTGCCCGACGCCGAACCAAGTACTCCCTCGTGAACGCCAAGGCCTACCTCACGGACACCAAGTGCTTCGTCCCGAACGCCATGACCGACAACATGCCCCGAGAACCCGGATGTGCCAAGACCCTAACCCCGGAGCCGAGAACGTTCCGTCGAACCCCGAGACCGGACCCTGGACCCTGTCGAACCCCGAACCCCGGAAACCCCAAGATCGTCGATACCCCTCAAAGTGTGAACCTCTTATCCGAGAACCCTATTTTATAATGTAATAACAACTTGATGCATAACAATTGTCATACTTGCATGCATATCATGTGGTTTGGGGGCCTTATGCCGATTCACCTAATAATTAAATATGGGGCCCATATGCGGGCAAATCTAGCCTTATATTGGCCTCATTTAAACTTGTGTAGCGAACCAATACTATAATCTTGCCTTGTTAAGACAACATTTAAATTGCGGGGTTTCTAAATAACTTGAACCGTTTAATTAATTGTCGGGACCCCGGTTCCGCTTAATCTGACCTATTTGCACCGCACCTTTGCCATGCCATGCATCATACATGCATCATGCCGATCTTCTGCCGTGTATTAAATATTGCATCCGGTGTTTCTTCTAGTGTTTTGCTTCTTCGCGGATAAGGCCGTTGAGTTGATGTGAGCTTCGCCCCGATCTTCGGTTAAACCTTCGACAATGTTTTCAGGCGAGCATCTCCCTCTTTCTACCTATCTTACTTTTATAGTATTTATTCCCTCCTGTTGATCTATTGCTATCTGTGTTGCGATGCTCTAGTTTTCCGTACCCGTGATATCCCGTGCAGCCCTATATTGCCTTGGACACATCCTATTACCTGTTGTTTGGTAGCTAGTTGGACTTGCGTGTCGTAGTCGCTTGCTCAAGTGCTGTTGCGTGTTGTCAAATGCCATAGTTGTTGATGTATTGCCGCATGTTGATGTTGGAGCTGATCATAGTTTTACTTATTGTTCACTTTAATTCCTGTTTAACAACTAAAATTGAAATAAGCAGAGGCATCGGTGGGTGATAGATGATATTTGGTTTCCGAACGCCCACTTGTGTCCCGTAAGACCCCGAGTACTTGATACCTGTTCCTTGATTTATCGCGCTATCCACATCCGGGAGGTATATGGGACCCCCCTGAGCCAGAGCTTGATTCAGTCTTATTTCTTGGGGCCACGAACTAGTTTGGGGCTTTATTACTATCCTGTACTTATGCCATGTTTTACTGCTTTATTTACGATTGTGCGAGGTACTGCACACTGTACTGTTTAGGATCTGTGACCCGTTTACGTGGTATCGACAGTCCCCGTTTGGGGATCTGCTGTCGTTTACCGCCGGCCCCACAAACTTTGGGGTCCGTCTCGGAGCTAGCTTACTTTGTTGCGGGTGTACTCCAAGGGGTGGCCCCCTGAAATATTTCTGAATCCTGTGATTGCTTTGTCGTGAAAGCCTCGTTGGGTTTTGATTTGGTTTTTCCGAGGTTGATCGAGTGTGTGTTGCTATTGGTGCACCCCGGCCGGGTAAAACTTTCTGAAAGCCGTGTTCGCGGATATGGACGACTTGGAGCACAGTATCTCGATCATAGACAAGCATAACTAAAGTTTATTGTTATAAATTTGACTTATAATGACTAGTAATTAGCTTCACTATAACGGAATGGCTAATTAATACTGCCCACAATTGCTTGTTTGGTTGTCGCTTGCGACAATTGTACCTGACTAGTAAATCTTGCAACTACAACGGAATGGCTGATTAAAAGTACCAACAACTGCTGGGTTTTGGGTTTATCTCATGCTATCTGAACCTGATTAGTAATTGTTGCCACTATAACGGAATGGTTAACTAAAAGTGCCCACTGCTTACTTTATCAGGATGATTATCTACACCTGACTAGTAATTACTGCAACGAGAACTGAATAAATAAAACTGCCAACTGTGTGAGTTCCTCGGTTGACTTCCTCGTTTGGTCTCGAGGGGGAAACACCAGGATGGGTTTGTTTGGTGATAGCTTCAGGTTGGATCCGGTTAGGTCATTCTCACCCCCCCTCTGATAACCGCCATTTGTATCGAGTCTCTATAGGTTGTTCAGTGCATGCTGCCGCTGCCGCTCAGTCCACCATACCTATGTAGGCGAGGACCGCCGAATTCTAGCCTCGCCGTGTACTGGCCTCAGTACTGACGCTCCTTCTTTGTTTTTCTGCTTTGCCCTTTGTCGGCACCCCTTTTGTTAAGCACGTTTTGAGATCGACGCCGTTAGCAGGGTTACCCTTCCGGCTTGGCCTGGGCAGGGTTATGGACGCCATTGGTTATTCTTCAGGGCTCTTAGCCCCATTTGCATCTTGTCCGTAGTCGGACGCCCCATCGTTTTCAAGGTGATTTGGATCTTTGTACCGTATATTTGTATTCTTGGCTCTTTGAGTCGCTGTTGTATATATCTGTCCTGTGGGTCCCATCGAGGACTGTTGTGTAATGTTATTACTTTGTTTTTCCACCCGCACGAAAGTGCCTGGTGGGCACCTTCGAATCGTTTCTATGCGGGTTTGGCGAATTTCGCTAAAACTTGCATAGGGCCGATTCTGAGGGTGTTACAATGTTGGATGGTCATTGCGACTCAATAATCATAAGCATGGTAAAAGATAGATAAATGAGTAGTCATTACTACTCCTCTGCATCAACCTCCTCATCAACAAGTGTAAGGCCTGCATTCTCCATAGCGGTCTTGTATTCCTCGACATTGGTAGTCAAGGCCTCTATCTTGGACTGAAGAGCCCTCTTCTGTGAACGAAGTCTCTCAATCACACCCTGCTGATGCTCGAGCTCGAAGTTCTTGGCCTCTAGTTCTGCAGTCATCTCTCGAATCCTCTTGTTCCTATCTTGGACTCTTTTCTCTTGTCTTTTGAACTTCCTGTCCTGGCTCTCAAACTTGGCCTCCATTTCCTTGACTATCTCGTCTTGCTCCATGAAGAGCTTGTCCTTCTCACGAAGCTGCACCTAGAGCTCGTAATTGCTAAGCATGACGTTGGTCCTATCAGTATCTAGGTGCCTAAGTAGAACCTCTAGGTCCTGAAGGTACAGATGAATCGGCTCTGTCGTCTCTCTAGCAGCATCCTCGAACTCAATAGCCTCACCATCCTCGTCGCGTCTCCCGAAGGCGTGAAAGTGAGTACCTCTAATCTCCCGAGAGTGCCTCCCTAACAGACGCCCAAGTAAATCCTGCATGACTACCTCTAGGCCTCTCTCCTTGTCATCATGCATAAGCTTGAAGGTGATAGCCTCCGTGGCTGGCTCAGTCTGGCGTCCTGGCTGAGTAACCTTGAAGCCCCAAAGGTCCTTCCTCTCAAACTTGGTGAGGGGAAGCATCATGATGCTAGGGAGTGGAAGATTGAGCACACTAGTGAGCTCAATAAGACGAGTGCCAAAGCGAGTTCCCTTGAACTCTTCAGCCTTGCTGATAGTAACATTAGGAATCTATTTTATAAGATAAGAAAGTTAGAATCAAAATCAATAGAAAATCACAAGACAAGGTATTACAGGCATATCATTGGCAAACACACAAGTCATAGCATACATAAATTCATTACAAGCATTCCAAGGTTCAACATAACTTAGACAAAAAATTTGGAAACAAAACGATGAGTGTGGTGGTCCAACTAACGAAGTACATTACCACTCTCACTCACTAGACAAAATGTCTATCAAAGCATCCTTAGTATCCATCTGTCTATCTTATTCACAAGATTCCCAAATCAAGTCTATGATGTCTTCCCTTAGTTGTTGGTTGGTAGTCTCTAACTCTTGGGTATGTTTCTTTTCTTCCATAAGGTCATTTTGGGTGTTAAGCATTCTGCACTTGAGTCTATCACCAAGCTCCTTGATGGCTTTCCAAGCTGCATCCCTTGTAGAGTCAAAGAATGTGGTGTGCATCACTGAGTTGGTGACCATGCAGAATCCTGATTCCTTGTGGTTGTCTTCCTTGTTTTTGTACAAGTGAAGTTGCACCCAACAATACTCCTCTCCTTCATCCATCACAAGGAAACCTTTGTACACAGCTTCACCATGTATCCCCATGGTAACCATAAGGTTCTTAAGGGCTTTTGGAAATTCTGTCTCACACTCCAAAGTCATGGTCATGAGTGGTCCTTTCCTTACGGCTTCGTTGATGGAGTTCATCTACAAATAGAGATGAGAAAGAATATTAGAAAAGTTTACGAGAAGAAAAGACAAGTGTAGAAAATTTTCAAAGTATTGAAATTTTTCCTTAGTGGTTTCTAATCCATTCCTAGGGTTATAATCCTACAGGCAACACAGTGCTCTGATACCATGTGTAAGATCCCTCCCTTTTAAAGGTAAGGATCCCTGTGATTGCAATGCTAGTCCCTGGATCAATGCTAGCATCCACAGTTTAAGATGAAGTACATAGAAACAAAGGTCATTATTACATATCATTCCAAAGACAAACATAGTATTTTACAACTCCATGGCCATAGGCATAATACAAGAGTTTAACCATAACAATATAAATAAGTCTTCATCTTCATGTTCCACAGGCAAGCATGTTGAGTGTAGACTCATAACCCCTAATCATCATCAGAATAACCTGCAACATCACAAGTTACAGCCACAGTGGGTCAATACATTGGAATAGTATTGACAAGTGATACCTTAGTAGAATATTAACATCTAGTTACTACATGCATTTGGCTAAGTGTAGCTTAGGTTTGCTTTGCTCAAAATAGGTTTTACCTATTAGTTGAAAACACTAAGTTTTTCTTTGACAAAACTCTCCCAAGGAACCACCAATAGAAATTGGTGAACCTTCACCCTTGTTCAACCACAAGTTTTAACTTTGAAAATTGGGATGAGGAGATTCTTGATAGCTTCCATGTCTTGATGCTCAAGTTGTCCAATACTAGGGACATGGATAAGTACTTAGATTCTTCCATCTGCAGAGGTTGTGCACTTTCCCCACAAGACTTGATTTTCACCAAGACAAGACCTTTCAGAAGCCTTCCCTTAGACCAAATGGACGCGTTCCAACCTATCATACCACTACCACCAATTGTCAAAATGTCTAAGTTATTGCAACCTATGTGATCCAGGCAGAGCCCATATTGCCATGTGGCTGCACTAGAAGCTTCTTAACATTTTGGCATCTCAAATCCCTTTGTTCCTGGGTGGCTTTCCACAAGTTTGATACACAAGGTAAACCATAGAAATGGGCCTTGTGTAACCACACAAACCATTCTTTCCATTCCACCCAGGTGTTTCATTCACTTAGTTGTTTTATTAAGCAAAACATAAGTCAAAGACTTAGAAATATTTCTCATAGCATGATTTTATAATCCACCCTTGGTTGCTACTAGCTAGGCTAAGCATGGCAATAGCAAGTATCCAAACTTAGAGAAAATTCTAACATTTCTATAACTACTAGGATTTCCCAAGCATAGCATATAGATACTTAGCAAAATAATCATGCAAGTCCTATACAAAATATTTCTAATGCTTAGGTAAAAATATTGGGATAAAAACATGAAGCACCACTTGCCTTGGTAGTTTGGGGAGTAGCAACAATCTTCACAACCACAATCACTATTAGCACCAAAATCTACACATAAAATACTGGCACCAATTTCACATATCAAAATATACAAGCAAAAATATATGAATGCATGCAAATGCCATGTGATGATTTTCTACACCAAAAAAGACAAGTATACAGTACTGAATCATAAACAAGACCAAGGTACACTAAATAAACTTTATTTGATCTTTAAATCATTTTTCAAATCATTTCTATACTCAAAATAAGCCTATAAATGTCTCTGCAAAAATAACCAATTTCACAGAAGAAAAACCTTAAACACATTGCATAAATGGATAGCATTCTTTCTCCTGATTACAATGATATAAAATTTGCAAAATTTGAACGTGTGGATCAAAAGTCATGAATTTTGCAAATTTGAACAACTAATAGATCTAATTTTTGTTTTAAAACTAAACTTAGGCCACGTGGCGTGTTCTGATTGGCCCGTACTTTTTCGTCCGGATCGATCAACGCAGGCCATTGGATTTAAAGAAGATGGTGCGGCACAGATCTATCGTACCCCTTCGCGTAAGTGATCTATCGTATGCATTGGATCTGGATCTGGCGGCTATCGATCAAGCGACCAGAGATGGGCGGCGCTAGCAACGGCGGCGCGGCTCTGCCAGTGATGTTCTGGTGGCTACGAAGGGGGCTGGGGTCAGCAGAGGGGCTTACCAGACTCGCGATGCCACGAGGAAGCTCAACGTGCAAACGGGCAGGGTCGGGGCGTGCTGTAGAGGTTGCTGGGGCTCGTCGGACTTGCGGACGTTGTTGGGTGCTTGCATATGAAGATGTTGCCGACGATGTAGATCACCCTAGCACAAACCAGTTGTGTCAGAGGATGCGCAAGGTTGTGGCAAACACGACAGGGTCAAAGAGGAAGCAAGGGGCGCTCGGAGGTTACCGGTATTTCTCGTCGGAGTTGAGCGGCGGCTCTGTTGTTTGCAGAGGTGGACGGAGGCGACGTCCTGGTGCATTACAGAACAAACGAATGGTATGAGGTGATGCACAGAAGCTAGGCGTACACGCTCGCATGAACCAGAGGTGAAGAGGGGCGTTGTACTCACCAGAATGCGTCGCCGGAGGCGCTCGGTACCGCGGCGGTGCAAGTGGAATTGTGGGCAGCCTGGTGGCGGAGAAGAGGCGCTGAGTGAGAGGAAAGATTTGGAGAGGAGAGGGGGTTAAATAGCCGGTGAGGGGCGATGAGATCGTGTGGCATTGATCGGAAATTAAGACCTCTTCATTCGCGACAGTGATGGTGGTAATGGCGGCGTCGATGGGGTCGGGGGGGTGCGGGGTTTGGGGACGGTGACCGTGTGGCGTTTTGGGTCCACCAGTCAGTGAGTGCGGGGTAGGTCTGTGTCGCGTGGGAGAGAGAGAGATAGAGAGACGAAAGCCCCGGGTGGGTTGCTGGGCTAAGTCTAATGTTGGGCCGAATGGGTGGCGCCTGGACCAGTTCTAATTCTTTATCCTTTTTCTTTTTCTAATTTGATTTTTAGGAAACATTTTCAAATGAATTCAATTGTGTTTGAGTTCAAACCTTTTCTGGATTTTTATAAAGTGAGAATTGTACACATTTGGTTGTAGAACAATGTTGTACACTTTAAAATAATTTGGCACTTTGGAATTTTAAAATAAACAATGCTTTTACCCATTGTTTATTAAAGACAAATAAATGGTTTAAATTTGTTTCTTTGTTTTGAAATCTTTGTCCAATCTTTGGAAATTATCAAACAAACATCATTGGTTTAAAACAAACAATCTCCCATAAGAGAGTAGCATTGGATCAATGCTTTTCTTACATAAAATAATAAGCATTCAAATGCTTCTGTTTTTGTAATGACTTTGAAAATGATCCCTAAATGATTATGAATGCATGGATGGTATGCAAACTTTGAAAACATGATTTTAGGGATGTTACACGCATGCTACTCAACTTTGGTTACCTGCAAGTTCTTGTCATTGTACATGCATGCATATCATAGAGAACCGCCAACGGGGTACCCCTTGCACATGATACAGGATCTATCCCGTGATCAAAATGACAAGGCAAGCAGATAATGAGCATCTCAGTGATCTTTTTATTTACTAGGTGCATAGATTTTTATTGAGGATGCTTCACAGAATGCTCATTATGGTGATGCTGCAAGTTTCCACCATGATTAGGCATGGCTTAGGCTAGCGGCCCAAGCGTTTCTCGAACACATATATATACTCCATAAACTCACAGGCTCCCCATTTATTTCACACCGTCTACATCTGCAAACAAAAGAGCAATGTATCAACTAGATATGTATCCATAAGTGTTGAAAACGTTCCCCGTGACAACACGGTTTTGCTAACTACCAGCCTATAATTTGCAAGCATATAACTTTCATGGACAAGTCACAATGGTTCAGGATTATTAAGTGCAAGGAACAAAGTGTGCCATCAAGTTCGTGAGAGCTTTGATACACCCAATTTGCATCACCATCATATATCATAATTTGCCTCTATGCATTGATATATGTCTTATTATGAGGTATTACTTGTGTCTTTTCCTCTGTTTTTGCATGTTGGATGATTCTTCGATAATGAACTGCCGGAGTCAGGTTTCTGATGGAAAAAGAGGTGTTTTGATGCAATTTTGTGAAGATCGGAAAAATACTAGAAAAATCATGGAAAATTATATTTTCCCAGAAGACGGAGGAAGCCAGAAGGGGAGGCGTAGCCGGGCCACAGGGGGGCCACACCCCCTAGGCGTGGGCCCACCTTGCCCCGCGCCTAGGGCAGGTGTGGCCCACCTGGCCGGCTCCCGACTCTTCCCTCTCGCCTATATCTTCCTCACGGAACCCTAACACCAGGGAAGCGACCACAGAAAGATTTCCGCCTCCTCTACAGGGCGGAAAACACCGAGAGAGAAAGAGCTCTCTGGCAGACAGACTTCTGCAGGGGAAATCCCTTCCCGGAAGGGGAGATCGTTGCCATCAACACCGTCATCAAGCTAGGCTTCATCGGGATCATCATCATCATCATCCACACCAGCATCATAATCACCACTCCGTCCCGCTGTAACAATCGTGTTGGATCTTGCATTAGTTCTTAGGAGAAACTTTCCCGGTGTTAATTACTATTATAGTTGATGCTTGTGAGTGGAACCATTGGATTATTGTTTATGTTTAGATTGTTATCCATCACCATATCATCTTTGATATTGATCCATATGATGTCTTATGAGTAGTTTGTCTAGTTCATGAGGACATGGGAGAGGTCATGTTGTTAGTAGTGGATTTGTGTTGAGTTATTATTAAATGGTTTAGTATTTAAGTTGTGGTGCTATTCTTCTAGTGGTGTCATGTGAACGTCGACTACATGATACTTCACCATTTATGGGCCTAGGGGAATGCATTGTTAATTTGGCTACTAATTGCAGGGTTGCCGGAGTGACAGAAACCTGAACCCCCGTTAGGACACCATTGCATAAGGGAGCGTAGGGTCTCAGAGTTTAAGGTTGTGGTTAGGTTTATATCTTAATTACTTTCCTATAGTTGCGGATGCTTGTAGGGGGTTTAATCACAAGTATATATTAGTCCAAGTAAGGTCAGTACATTAGCACAGGTTCACCCACACAACACTTACAACACCAAATAAGAGTACTCAGTTATTTGAAGCGAAAGCACTTGACAGAATTCCCATGTGTCCTCGAGAACGTTTGGTCCTTATAAGTATTTCCATCGGCTTGTCCTTTGCTAAGAAAGGATTGGGCCACTTGCTGCAGTTGTTCGTTGTCTTTATTACTTGCACTTTGTTTTGTTGCTTTATCAAAAAAAAACCTAAAAATCTGTTTGCTAAGTATTTAAAGAGATTTCCTACTCCATACCACTAGTCAACACCTTCTGCTCCTCGTTGGGATCGACACTCCTATTTCTCGAAAGTACTGTGATACACCCCCTATACTTGTGGGTCATCAAGACTATTTTCTGGCGCCATTGTCGGGGAGTGAAGCGCTATTGAAGAGTGGAACTGGTAAATGAAACTTCTATTGTGAGTATTTATTTTTGTTTCTGTTTGTTACTTTGTGTCCAATATGGATAACCCACTTGGTTTTATTTTTGGGAGAACTACTACCACTGTTAGGGTAGTAGATGAACCACCACCTGTTGAGATAGATCCTTTTAAGATACCTACAAGTATTGTTGATCATGTTATGGATAATTATTATTTTGGGGATGGAACTGTCCATCCTGGTGATCACTTGCTTTTTATCTATGAATTATGCGGGTTGTTTAAGTGTGCAGGTATCACAACTGAACAGGTGAATAAGAAGTTACTCTCTATATCCTTGAAAGGGAGAGCTGAAGAATGGTATAAGCTGCTGAAGAATGGACACTCCATGGAATGGGAGGAAATGGCTTCTCTCTTTTATTCTAAATTCTATCCTCCCAATGAGATTCATAAGGATAGAAATTTGATATATAACTTTTGGCCTCGTGATGGAGATAGTACAGATCAAGCTTGGGGGAGATTGAAGTTACTAAATGTCCTATTCATGAACTCCCTAACAATATCATTATCAATAACTTTTATGCTAGAATTTCTCTTCATGATAAAGATTTACTAGATGCTTCTTGTGCTGGATCATTCACATGTATGAAGGAAGAAGCTAAATGTGATCTCCTAGACCGTATTCAAGAGAACACTGAAGCTTGGGAGAATGACAAAGGAAGAAAGTCAGGTATAAACTATGCTTATGAATGCATGAAATCTTTTATGGGAACTGATGACTTCTGTGATATTAGTAATGAGTATGGTCTTAATTCTCAAGTTCTTGCAAAGTGTTTTAAGGTTTTTGCCTCTTATATTTAAATTCCCAAGAAAGAATGCGACAAGTACCTGATACGTCGGAAACGTATCTATAATTCTTGATGCTCCATGCTAGTTTTGTATCTACTTTGCTTTGCTTTGTATACACTTTGAGGTGTTTTTATATCTTTTCTGGAACTAACCTATTAACAAGTTGCCACAGTGCCAGTTGCCTGTTTTCTTCTGTTTTTGGTTCCATAAAGGAAGAAAATCAATATTCTCGGAATTGGACGGGACAAAATCCAAAGTCAGTATTTTACCGTGGGCGACACGAAGTCCAGAGGAGATATGGAGAGGCGAACCAGGGCCTCCACACCCCCTAGCTATGGGTGGGCCCTACCCCATGCCTGGGTAGGGTGTGGGCCCCCTGGCCGCCTCCCAGCCTCGCCTCTTCGCCTATAACAAGACCCCGATGCAGAAACCCTAGGCTCCCAATTGTCACATCCCAAATTTTTCCAAATTTTGAAATGTGAACAATAAATAAACAAAATAAAAATTGTTGATTTTTAGGGTGAGAAGAAACTTTTTGATTCCAAATGGAAACCTCAAAACCTATTTTTGATCAAATAAAATCCTAAAGGGATTTAAAAAGATAAACAATTAATAAATAATGTTATAATAGTTGGAATCACAATTTTTGGATCTTTAAATAAAAATATGTGATTTTAATAAAGCAAAGGTAGAAATATAAATAAGGATTATTTTAAAGAGCCAAATTTAACGTTGGCCAAGCTTTTGAAAGAAAATATTTTGTTTGATAAAAATAGTAAAGGTTTATTTAAATAAAATAATAAGGATTTATTAATATCCAATTTTATTTAAGTAAAGGCTTTTCCATTTTAAATAAACACTAAAACTTATTAAAGTATTTTAAATAAGTGATTTCCAAGTGTTCTTTTTTCAAATAAAACCTACTGAAAAGATTTTGTTATTATTTAGATTTCAAAATAGAGTTTTAAAATAAATTAAATCCTATTTGAATTAATGACTAAGGTCTATTATTTAATTATTAATGGATCCTAAAAATAATAAAAAATTATTTTGTTTTGGACTTCGGATTATGTTGGTAAACAGAATTAAAATCAACACAAAGTTTGGTCGTGGTTTGATTTGATTTGGAATTTGAATTGTTTGAATGAAAACCAAATTAGAATATTCAAAACAGAAAAGAAAAAGGTTTAGTATTAAAAAAATATAGAAACAAACCCAACCCATCTGGCCAGCCCACTAAGCCCAACACCAGCCCACTCCTTCTCTCCCGCGGAAAACGCTTCGCACCAGAGTCTTCACCCGCGCAGTCACAGACAAGTGGACCCCATCTCCCCTCTCTCTCACTCGCAGACAACACGGTCCCACATCGCCAGTCATCGTCTTCACCGCGACCACGTCCCCCCTCGCCATTTCTGCCTTGATTGCGGCGATCAATTCGCATTGATGGCGGGCTTAATTCCTCCAGTGACGATGTACACTTAAGCGCCATGCCCCCCTCTCTCTTTCCCCCCAAAACGCCAGCTCCTCTCTGCCACCAGGCTGCCTGGATTTCTGCCGGCGACGCCACTGACCCGACGACCTTCACCGGCCAATTTTGGCGCCAACCAGCCGCCCCTCGCCTCCCACTGCACGCAGGCTTTCTCCCCACCTCCTGACGCATCTCCCAGTAACCTCCACTCACCCGCGCGCGTCCGCTAGCATTGGCAACAACGACAACTAGCAGCGCCGCCGTCTGTCTCTTCTCCGACGAACTCCCCACGTAGCCTCCGTCCATCCCCTTCACTCTCGTTGACACGCGTGTGATCCCCGGCGCTGTGTGCATCTAACAGCCACCTTATTTCGTCTCAGCATGCACTATAGCATCGCCTCCGACGACATCAGAGCGTGCCCGCCGCCAACGACGACTCCGGCGAGGAATTTCCAGCAGCTCCGAGCGCTCCTTCGTCCACTTCAACCACCTAGAGCTTGAGCACGTCACGGCGAGTTCGGTAATGGTATCCTCCTTCTCCTACGCTTCCTAGATTCCCCGGAACCCTCCTGCCCGAGAGCGCCGCCGCCGCCCACCGTCGCAGCGCCGCCAGAACTTGGTCATAGCGCTCTGAGCCGTTAGATTGTGATCCAGTGGACGCGATAGATTGACTTAAAACGAACCGGTATGCTCAATCTGTGTCGTGTGTTGTTAGATAGATCTAACGGTCAGTGTTGCTCGATCCACCCGAAGAGGTATGGACCAGTAGTATTATGACGCGTGGCACTTGTTTCGATTTAAAAATAGAAAATGTTCTATTAGAATTGCAAACTTGTAAAATTCATAACTTTAGTTCTACAGGTCCAAATTTTGCAAATTTTATATTAATGTATTCAGCAGAACAAGTACTTTGCAACCATGCGCTTTGTTGAATGTTTTTCTTCTGTAAATTGGTTGAATTTGCAGAAACATGTGTAGGCTTATTTTGAATATAAAAAATGTTCTAGATATAATTTTATGGTGAAATCTTTGAAAAATGATCTGTTTTGAACCTACGGACCATAGGAACCAACATATGGATTTAAAAATGTATTTTGTGAAGCTAAGAAATAAATATTTGAATTAGAGCATTTCTAGTCAAATAAAAATATTGTTTTTGGTTTAGAAATGATTTTTGAGTAAAACCTTTAGGAAATGTTTTGATTCAAACCTTCTGACCCTAAACACCAAGTTTTGAGATTAAGAACATATTTGATGAATCATTAAATTGATTACTTTGCTAAAAGATATTTTCAACAACATAAAATATCACCCTAGCATAATATTTGGTTTATGAGATGAAACCTTTGACAAATGGTTTTACCACTTTTGTAAATGACCACATTGAACTTTAAAATGTTTAGAGCCTAGTAGAAACCACTTTTTCAAATAAAATTATCTTTTGCATGCTTGCATGCATGACCTTGTTTTTGTTATTATATGTGTAAAAATGGTTTGAATGCTAGTTGAATTTGTGTTTGCTTGATTGAATTGTAGTGAAGTTAGAAGAGTGTGATATTTGCAAGATCAAGAAGTGAACCAACATTCTCTACTAAAAAGGCAACTGACACTATCATCCAAGTCCTACTATTTTCATTACACTTAGTGGATTTTTGTAACATGCATGATAAGGACTACTATATTTTATGCTATGCTAAATCCTAATAGGATACCCTTATATCTTCCTTAGTGAAAACATTGTAGTTGTAGTATTCTTAGCCCTGCTATATATTTGGTATGGGATACATGATATGATTATATGAAGTGTTGGAAAAATATATGTTTTATATAATAAAACAAGTACTCAATGAACCACCTGGGTGGAAAGAGGATACTCAAGTTTATGACAAGGTGACAACCAAGGGAACCATGTTTATATGGTTATCTTTTTTTATGTGCACTAGAAGAAAACCACCCAGGGACTTAGAGATTGAACATGTTTCTCGTACAGTGGCTTCCGTGTACATCCACATGCTAAATGGGCTCTGGCTTAGTCAACTACATAATGGAAGACCCATGCATTGGCATCTTCAGGTTAACTAGAATTGTGTATGGAAATATATCCCTACATTGGTGCCTGGTAGACAAGCTAGCATTGTGTATTGGGAGGACTTCTATGGAAAGACTTTGTCACATTCTCGTTCTGCCGGTACTCCATTTTGGTGAGTACTTATTCAGCGGCCACTGGTGGCGTCAAGAAGAGATTGTGTCATGTGGGTAAAGTGTACAACTTCTGTAGAAGATCAAATTCGAAGTACTTAGCCGTGTCCCCGGTTATGGACAATTCTGAGCAACTAAGGCCTGAAGCTATGGAAGATCTCGACATTCCAATTTCTCAAAGTAAAACTTGATGGTGACAACAAGGGATTAGAAGCACTTGGAGTTTTCCAAGGAGTTCAGAAAGATTTGACAAAAGATCAAAACTATTTTGAAAAGATAGGACAAAACTATATTGCTTTCTGCAAAAGATCCTAAACCCCACTTAGACAAATATGCATGTAATGATAGGATCCACTTATTTGTACATAGTAGTGAAACTTGCCAATACAATTCCAATGTATTGACCCTTGTGGCTACAACTTATTATGTTGCAGGTTTGTTTGATGTTAGTGAAGTGTGTTGAATAGGATTACAAGTCTACAACCAACATGATTGCCTGTGGCACTTTGAAGATGAAGGAACTCCATGCTATATAGATATTCTGCTGCATTGTAATGAGATAGCTAAATGAGCTATGTAAGATGTAATGAATTATTTTATTCCTGGTTATAAAGTTATATTATGACCTTTGTTTCTTGATATTACATCTTAACTATGGATGCTAGCTATTGATCCAGGGACTAGCATTGTAAACACAGGGATCTCTACCTTATTAAAGGTTGGGAACCTTACACCAATCAAAACTCCATGAAACCGTATGTAGCCGCCGCCACCGTCGTCCCTAGATCAGGGGGATCTGAAGTTCTTCCTGGCACCCTGCCAGAGGGGAGATCATCCTGGAGGCCTTCTTCTCCGGTATGATGCGTGAGTAGTTCCACCTTGGACTATGGGTCCATGTAGTAGCTAGATGGTTGTATCTCCTCCTTGTGATTTCATGTATAGATCTTGTGAGCTCCGTTCATGATCAAGATCTAATCTATTTGTAATCATGCATGTTGTTTTTGCGGGGAACCGATGGATATTGAGATTACTATGTCAGATTGATTAATGGTTTTTTCTTATTGATTCTATCATGTCTGTGTTGTTTGTGATCTTGCATGCTCTCCGTTGTTAGTAGCTATCTTGGCCAAGTAGTTTCTAGTGACTCCAAGAGGGGGTATTTATGCTCGATAGTGGGTTCATGCCTCTAGTTTCCAAGGGAAGTGACAGAAATCTCTTCAGTTGTAGATGTGTTGTTGCCACTAGGGAGAAAACAACGGTCTCTTGTTCATAGAACAAGTGGATTGTTTACCTTACACACTTTGCTTAAAGCAGTTTTCTGTTGCTTGCAACTTAATATTGGAGGGGGTTCGGATGATAACCTGAAGGTGGACTTCTAGTCATAGATGCAGTTGGATGGCGGTCTATGTATATTGTTGTATTGCCTAATCGAATCTCATAGGATCTTTTTGTCTGGTATTGCATTGTTATGCCTTGCTCAGTTCCTGTCAATTGCCCTACTGTAATTTGTTTACCCTTCATGCCATGTTGTTTATCTAAGGAGAGCACCTCTAGTGAACTATGTGTAGGGGTTCGCAGCATGGAAAACAAAAAATTTCTATCGCATGCACACAAACAAGCTAAGATCTATCTACTAGATTATAGCAACGAGTCGATTAGAATACTCACCCTCGAAGATTCCAAAGCGGTTAACGAGAGCAGATTCTCGTGGGTGATGTAGTCGTACACTTGTTGATCTCAAGATCGCGTAGACGATCCTTCCGGCGCAGCGTTCCGCAGTCGGTAACACATTCGGTACTCGATGAAGAACTTCCTCTCCCTTGTTCCAGCAGGAAGCGGAGGTTGTAGTTCTCCCCTCGTGATTCCGGCAGCATGACGGCATGATGTCGGAAGTAGAGGGAAAATCCTGCAGGGCTTCGCCTAAGCCGGAGCAGGTTATGGTGGATCTAGGGTTTTTGGCGATCTAGGGTTTAGAGGGCCGGAGAGGTGGAGGCCTGGCCGGCGACGGCTAAGGCGGCGACGGCGAGATGGAGGCGGCGCGAGGTGGCGGCTGGCGGCGGCAACGCGGCTAGGTAAGGAGGGGCTATTGTTGTGTGTCCTTGTGTGAGATCCAAGCACATGACTTAATAGAATTGATAGGATACTCATACCAACAAGTTGCAACTTTTTTCTGGAATCTCATTCAAAAAGAACTCTAAGGTTAAGCGTGCTTGTCCTAGAACAATTCTAGGATGGATGACCGACCAGGAAGTGGGTAACCGGGTGCACATAAGTGAGGAAAAAGTGCGCAGAAAAGACGTTGGTCTGTGGGGCTAGTCTAGACCTCCTATTGAGCTGCCATGAGTGACACCCCCCGGGCCCAGTGGACGGGGTGTTACACCTTGGGGCACCCCCTACCCTCTATTTATGAGAGGGAGGGCAGCTTGTGAGAGGGGAGTTTGAATCCTTCCCCAACTCCCTCTCCTTGTTGGCTTGTGGTGGAGGGAAAGAAGGATTCTTTCCTTCCTCCACCAGGACACATTGTCCCAGTTTGACTTTTCAAACTTGCCTTTGGACTTTCAATTTGGAGCTTGATTTCTTTCTTGCTAATGCCCAACCAAGTGACCTAGGACATGATCCAATCATTCCACTTATCCATGACACATTCAGTTCCCTTCCCCTTTCGGTCCGGTGAACCTTCTAGACCCTTCTCGAACCTCTCCGATAAAATCATCGGAATCATTCCCGAACTCTGGAATTGGACTTTCCTTATATGAATCTTATTATCCGGACCATTTCGGATCTTCTCGTGATATCCCGGATCCCATCCGAGATTCTGAACAACATTCGATCTCCCTACTTACATTCCATATCTACTAAACAACATTGAATCCTTAAGTGTGTCTCCCTACGGTTCGTGAATTACGCGGACATGACCGAGACACTTCTCCGATCAATAACCAATAGAGGAATATAGAAATTCATATGGATCCCACATATTTCTATGATTACTTTGCGATTGAATGAACCACTTACATACGATACCAATTTCCCTTTGTCTTGCGATAGTTTACTTATCCGAGGTTTGATCGTCGGTATCTCTGCATACCTAGTTCAACCTCGTTACCGATAAGTACTTTTTTCTCGTTCCTGTGATATGCGATCCCTTGTGAGCCAGTCACATTCTTGCAAGATAATTGGATGACATTCCACCGAGAGGGCCCAGAGTATATCTATCCGTCATATGGATGGACAAATCCCACTCTTGATCCATGTGCCTCAACACATACTTTTCGAACACTCAATTCCACCTTTATATCCACCCAGTTACGGTGTGGTGTTTGATGTCATCAAAGCATCCATCCGGTGATGGTGATTAGCATGATTTCATGGTCGAAGGATTTAGGTTACTATGTATCTGAAAGCTTATAGCAACTGAACTATATTAAATGACTTGATCTTTAAGCTACGCTTAACTATAGGAGTATGTCCATCACACCATTCTCCTAATGATATGATCTTGTTGTTAATAACATCTCAATGTTCATGATCAGGAAACCATGATCATATTTTAACCAACAATCTAGTTTAACAAGAGGCTTTACTAGAGACTCTTTTATGTTTACAAATCACCTCGCCCGGGGTGACCGAGCCAAATCCTAGTGGCGTTGGGGCATATGCTGCTACCTTCCCCCGCTTCATGGCCAAAGCAGCCACAGCGAGTGGCGCGATGTCGACGAGCCAGGTGTCTGGGGTCATTGAAACGGAGGTTGAGCAGCGTCGCGGACACACTCCAGCTCTGCTTGCATCTGTGGACGCACTACAGCTTCACGGCATGCTGGGCGCAGCCATCTAGGTATGTCCAGTCCCCGAGGATCGGGCCACTGATTTTCAGTGGTCGGATTATGTTAATGTTTTTTGTAGAATCCAGTCCCCGAGTGCCTGGTCGCTGAATTTCAGCGGGTGGGCACTTAGGAGTTTATTGTGGTTGATAGTTTGATTTGTTTGCAGGGCTTGCAGCGTGAATCAGCCGATCGTCTTGATGCGAAGTGTCGCATTGAGAAGGAACTTGTGGCTGTCCAAGAAACGAACAAGGGACTCCAAGCACTCGCTACCAAGGCGGAGGAGGTCCGCCAGGGCCTTGTTCCGGCGGGTGAACTGACGGCGGCTCAGTCTGCTTTGAGTACGGCTGAGAAGCGGATCGCTGATCTTGAGCGCGAGCTCAAGGAAGCAAAGGCGGAGGCGAGCTCAGCGGATGGGCGAGCCAGAGCTGCTGTTACGGCTTCCGCTGAAGAGCGGAAGGTCTCTGACGCCCTCGTTGCTGGGCTGCAGAAGGACTTCTCCTCGCTTCAAAGCTTCATCACGGGCCTCTGCCGTCCTTTAATTGGTAAATTTTCATGCCTCTGCCTGTAATGGATACATTATGAAATTGTCGTTGTGCTTACTACCGACCCTTGTCCGCGGGTCGGATTATCGACAGCTCGGAGGAGGCGCAGTCGTACGACGCGCAGCAGTGTGTGACCACTCTGTTCGACTCGGCCACGTTGTCTGCGACTTGCATTCGAGCGTATCTTCAAGAGATGTCGCCCACGGAAGTGATTCCCAGCGACCTCGTCGAAGTATGGCGGTATCTGGAGAAGGCGCCGTCATTCGTCGAGTTCATGACGCGGTCGGCATTCCAGCGCGGGGCAGCAACGGCGCTTAGCCTTGGGCTTGCCCACTTCCCGGAGGACTTCGACCTTGATGACGTGACGAGTGGTTACCCCTCGTCGACGGGCTCGGTGGAGATCGCTGAGGTGCTGAAGCTGACGGACTGGGCCGCGGTATACTCCGATCGCGTCTGGGCGATGGGCGACCTCCTCCCTTATCAGGAGACGACTGTCGCGCCCAACGATCCCGAGCCGCCGCATCGGGACTTCAAGGTCGAGCAGCCGTTCCGTGCGGTGATGGAGGGTGAGTTGATGATGTACCCGTCGAACACGTACACGCCCTTCATTCGCAACCGCAGGGATGGCGGCGAGTTGACATCGAAGCCTGCGGAATAGAAACATTGTGCCCTAGGGCGTTAGTATCAATTGGCCATTGGGCTCGACTTGTATTTTGGAACGACTTTGTTCTGCTGTAATGGAATCTCGTGTTATTTTGTAAATTGTCTTGCGATTTTTTGATTGCTGATTGGACGAGTCCCCGAGCGCGTCCACCCTTTTATGGGGTTTACCTCGTTTTGTTATGTGTTTGAGGTTTTGAATGTTTTGTCAGTTGTTTTGTTATTGAGGTCGACTCGCCCGAGCTTGGAAAGCCAGTTGCAGGGCGGCTCCCATGAGTGCTCTTTACTTGACCATTTTTCCTTGCGCGAACAAGGTCGGGTGGCCGAGTCCCCGAGCGTGGTACTTGGTGGTTCTAGTCGCGACTCTAGGGTGGGTGAGGACTGAGCGCGTTCGAGTAAGCGCATCACTCCTGCCTGACCCGTATGGTCAGTCGCATGGCGAGTCCTGGGCACGCTCTCATACTTGGCGTTTTTCCCTAGTCGCTCGTGCTTAACTGGTCGTCAGTCCCCGAGCGTGGTACTTGGTCGTTCGAGTCGCTTTGTCGAGGATGCGGAGGATCATGGTCGTTGTGAGGAGCGAAGGCAGTTGTCTTGGCTCGTTAAGCCAGTCGAGCTAGGCGACTCCAATGGGGCTCCAGGTAGGCGTTTTTCGTGGACGTTACGAGTCCTGGGGTAACCCAGTGCCCTCGTAACGCACTACTTGGCCGTGTCGGTCGCTGTACCAGAGGTTGACTTCTGCAGTTAGCTTGACACTGTTATTACGAGTGCGAGTGGCACAAGACACGGAGAGTAGACGGGATTTGCGGTGACCAATATATTTTATTTCATAGCGGGTGGAGGGTACATGTACGGAGTTCTAGGAGTAGAACTTCTGTAGGAGGTTTACATTCCACGGTCGCTTGACGTCGAGTTTCCCTTCTCCGTGGACGTCGGTGAGGTAGTAGGCGTCGTTGCCGAGTACTCGCCCGATGGCGAATGGTCCCTCCCACGGGGGGGGGGGGGGGGGAGAGCTTGTGCATGCCCTTCTTTTCCTGGATGAGGAGTAGCACCAGGTCGCCTTCCTGGAAAGTGCGAGTCCTCACTCGCCGGCTATGGTAGCGGCGGAGTCCTTGCTGGTAGATGGCAGTGCGAGAGCGAGCTAGGTCGCGTGCCTCGTCGAGTTGATCGACTCCATCCTGGCGTGCGAGTTTGTTTGCAGCCTCCGCGTAGTGGACAACCCTTGGCGAGTCGTGATCTAGGTCGGTGGGCATGACTGCCTCGGCGCCATACACCATCAAGAAGGGTGTGAATATTGTCGACCTGTTGATAGAGGTGCGGATGCCCCAGATGACGGAGGGTAGCTCCTCGACCCAGCACCCGACGGTGCGCTCGAGTGGTACTTGGAGCCGTGGCTTCAGGCCATGGAGGATTCTCTGGTTGGCCTGTTCCGCCTGGCCGTTGGACTCCGGGTGAGCGACCGAGGCGAGGTCGAGTCAGATGTGATGTTCTTCGCAGAACTCGGCCATGGCTCCTTTGGCGAAGTTGGTGCCTTTGTCCGTGATGATGCTGTTTGGGAACTCGTAGCGATAGATGAGCTCGCGTAGGAACTTGGTAGCGGTCTTCCCGTCGCATTTCCGGACTGGCTTGGCCTCCACCCACTTTGTGAATTTGTCGACCGCGACCAGGAGGTGAGTGAAGCCAGAGGGGGCCTTTTTGAAAGGGCCTACCATGTCCATACCCCATACGGCGAACGACCAGGTGATGGGGATTGTCTTGAGCGCCGAGCTCGGAACGTGGGTCTAGTTGGCGTACTTCTGGCACCCGGCGCACCGCTGGACAATGTCGACAGCATCTGCGTGTGTGGTAGGCCAGTAGAAACCGTGTCGCATAGCCTTTGCGACTAGAGAGCGGGCGCCGGCGTGGTGGCTGCAGTCGCCGGAGTGGATGTCGTGGAGGATTTTGCGTCCTTCAGCGGGTTGGACGCAGCGTTGGAATACGCCGGTCACGCTGCACTTGTGGAGCTCGCCGTCGATGATGACGAAGGATTTGCAGCGGCGTGCTATCATCCGAGCGTCTGTTTCGTCTGTTGGCAGGGTGCCTCCCTCCAGGTAGGCCATGTACGGCGTGGTCCAGTCGGCTGGCTCGGAGATGACGGCGACCAGGGCTGCCTCTGGTTGCAGCGGGATTCCGATGTCGATCTCCCTTGGGGCAGAGACGGAAGGCTTGGTGATGGTGTCGAGGAAGACGCCGGCGGGTGGTGCGAGGCGAGCCGAGCCGATGCGCGAGAGTGCGTCGGCCTCCTCGTTCTTCCGCTTGTCAATCCATTCGACGGAGTAGCCCGCGAAGTGTCCACCCAGCTTGTCCACTTCTTGGCGGTATGCCATCATGGTGGGGGAGATGGCGTCGCAGGTTCCAGCGACTTGCCCAGCGATGAGGTCAGAGTCTCCGTAGCAGCGTAGGCGGTTGACGTTCATCTCCTTGGCAGCTCGCATGCCGTGGAGTAGTGCCTCATACTCGACCATGTTGTTGGTGCAGGGGGTGAAGTCGAGGCAGAGGACGTAGAGGAGCTTGTCGCCCTTCGGGGAGGTCAGCACGATCCCTGCTCCTGCACCGTCTGCGTTCTTGGAGCCGTTGAAGTGAAGGCTCCAATAGTGGAGGTATGACAGTTTTTCTGGCTGCTGGGCCTCTTCCCAGTCGGCGATGAAGTTCGCAAGAGCCTGCGACTTGATCACTTTGCGCGGCTCATACTTGATGTTGTGGACGCCGATTTCGACGGCCCACTTGGCGACTTGCCTGGTCGCCTCACAGTTGCGGATTATGTCCAGCAACAGTGCTGAGGAGACGATCGTTATCGGGTGTTCCTGGAAGTAGTGCGGCAGTCGCCGCTGTGCTCTGAAGACCGCGTATACCAGTTTCTGGTATTGCGGGTATCGCTGGCGCGACTCCGTGAGGACCTCGCTGATATAGTACACTGGTCGCTGTAATGGGCTCTCCTTTCCTTCCTCTGGTCGCTCGACGACCATGACGGCGCTAACGATGCGCTCGGAAGCAGCGACGTAGACCAGCATGGGTTCCTTGTCGACGGGGGCGGCGAGTAATGGTGCTGCGAGTAGCACCTTCTTGAGTTCGCGGAGCGCGTCGTCTGCCTCCTTGTCCCACTGGAAGGTGGGGTTCTTGTGCATCAGGCGGTATAGGGGCATCGCCTTTTCGCCCAATCGGGGGATGAAGCGATTGAGAGTCGCGACTTGCCCGACCAGCTTCTGGACGTCGCGCAGGCACTCGGGTTTGCCGAGTCGAGTGATCGTGTCGATCTTGGTGGGATTCGCCTCGATCCCGCGCTTGGAGACGACGTATCCCAGTAGCTGCCTGCTGGTACACCGAAGGTGCATTTTCCTGGGTTTAGCTTTATCTTGTATTTCCGCAGGTTGGCGAATGTTTCCGCCAGGTCAGCGAGTAGGTCGCTCTGGCGAGGGGACTTCACTACCATGTCGTCGATGTAGACGTGGATATTGCGGCCAATTTGAATCGCAAGGCACTCCTACATACTGAAGGGTTTCACGGCATAGTAAATCAAAATTTTCTACGGATGCAAACAGAGGGAAAGCCAAGATCTAATCTAGGAGATGCAAACAACGAGAGAGATTGGATTAGATCTTCATACCCTTGAAGATTCGCACAGCGGAACGTTCGTCGGAACATGGGTGATGTAGTCGTACTCGCTTCTCCTCCTCGCGATCCGATCCGATCTAGCACCACAAGTGGCGGTGCCTCTGTGAGATGCACACGTGCAGCACATCGACGTCTCCTCCTTCCTTGGTCCAGCAAGTATGGTGGAGAGATGGGTTGGATCCACAACGCAACGGCGCGGTGCAATTGGTGGAGAATTTCTGCAGCAGGGCTTCGCCTACAAGCAGTCGGGATGGAGAGAGGAGGGCAGCAGGGCGGCTAGGGTTGGAGGGGAAGGTGTAGGGGGTTGGTGCGCCCCCAGCCCTATATATATAGAGGGGTGGGCGCAGCCCTAGCCCCTCCCCCAAGCCAAGGCCGGCAGCCCCAAGGAGGAAGAGTGGGGGGCAAGGAAACCCCCCCTTCTAGAAGCTCTATCTAGAGTTTAAACCTCTCTTGGCCGGCTGGGCCCTATGGGGCCTTGTGCCCCTGGCCCAATGCGGCCAGGGCACTCCCTCATAGGCCCATGCCCCCTCCCGGAAGGTGTGGCCACGTTGGTCCCCTTCCGGAAGGTTCTAGAAGCTTCCGGTACAATACCGATTAACCCGGAACAATTCCGAACTCCAAAAACTGCACTGCCTTATATGAATCTTATTCTCCGGACCACTCCGGAACCTCTCGTGATGTCCCGGATCCCATCCGAGACTCCAAACAAAAACTCATAAACCAATTATCCAATCTATCCTAGCGTCGAGACATGTTAAGTGTGTGACCCTGCGGGTTCGAGAATATGCAGACATGATCTTCTATCAATAATCAACAGCGGGGTCTGGAAACCCATATTGACTCCCACACATTCATCGATGATCATATCGGATGAACCACGATGCCAAGATTCAATCAATCCCATATGTATATTCCCTTCGCCTCGCGATATTTTACTTGCCCGAGATTCGATCGTCGGTACCGTCATACATAGTTCAATCTCGTTCACAGCAAGTACTTTACTCGTTCCGTAATCCGATATCACTTTGTGATTAACTCCTTAACCACATGCTTGCAAGCGGTGTTGATATCGATTACCGAGTGGGCCCGAAGTATATCTCTCCGACTTGGGAGGGACAAATCCCATCTCGATACATACAACCTAACAGATACTTTCCGATCACCTGAGAGACACCTTTATGATCACCCTCTCATAGAATGACGTTTGATGACCTCAAAGCTTTCTTCCGATACCAGGGAGTTGTATTATCTCATGGTCTAAGGAATACAATATTTGACATAAGAAAAGCTTCGCAAAGACGAACATGATGACACGATCTAATTGCTTCGCTTAGTTTGGGTCTGTCCATCATATCATTCTCCCAATGATATGATCTCATTATCAATTGACAACTCATGTCTATGGTTAGGAAACCTTAACCATCATTGATCAATGAGCTAGTCCATAGAGGCATACTAGGGACACGGTGTTGTTCACAAACCACACAAGTATTAAAGTTTCCGCTTAATACAATTCTAGCATGGAATATAAACATTATCATGAACAAGAATTATAATAATAACATCTTTATTATTGCCTCTAGGGCATAATTCCAACAGTCTCCCACTTGCACTAGAGTCAATAATCTAGTTTACATTTGGCAACAATCTCACACCCATGGCACTGAGGTGCTGATCATGTTTTACACGTGGAAGAGGTTTAGTCAATGGATCTGCGACATTTAGATCTGTATGTACTTTGCTAATCTTCAGATCTCCATCTGCTATATAATCTCGGATTATATGAAACTTGCGGTTGATATGCTTGGTCTTTGGATGATATCTTGGTTCCTTAGAGAGTGCTATGGCACCAGTGCTGTCACACAATATCTCCAGTGGGTCCAATGCACTTGGAACCACGCCAAGCTCAGTGATGAAGTTCCTGATCCAAACTCCTTCACTTGACGCTTCTGCAGCAGCCATGTATTCCGCTTCTACTATAGATCCCATGATCACGCTTTGCTTGCAGCTTCTCCAGCTCACAGCTCCTCCATTCAAAATATACACGTATCCTGTCTGAGATTTAGAATCATCCTTGTCGGTGTCGAAACTAGCGTCGACGTAACCTTTTATGACAAGCTGTTCATCACCCCCATAGACTAAGAACATTTCTTTAGTCCTATTTAGGTACTTTAGGATGTTCTTCACGGCTGTCCAGTGTTCCACTCTTGGATCACTTTGATATCTGCTCGTCAAACTAAGAGCATTGGACACATCCGGTCTAGTACACAGCATGGCATACATGATGGAACCTATGGCCGAGGCATAAGGCACTTTGCTCATAGCTTCCCTATCATTTACCGTAGCTGGACACTGAGACTTGCTCAATATCTTACCTGACAACATAGGCACTGAACCTTTCTTTGCCTTATCCATTCTGAACCTTTTTAGAACTTTGTCTAGGTATGTACTCTGGCTTTAAAGCTATCAGGCGTCTTTGTCTATCTCTATAGATTTTGATGCCCAATATATAAGAAGCTTCACCTAGGTATTTCATTGAAAAACACTTGTTCAAATAACTCTTCACATCGTTAAGCATGTTGATGTCATTTCCGATAATCAATATGTCATCCACATAGAGTACCAGAAATATCACCGAGCTCCCACTCACTTTCTTGTAGATGCAAGCTTCGTAGCAATTTGGAACAAATCCAAAGCTCTTGATCACTTGATCAAAACGAAGGTTCCAACTCCGAGATGCTTGCTTCAGTCCATAAATAGAACGCTGAAGTTTGCATACTTTATCAGCATCCTTAGGATCGACAAAACCTTCCGGTTGCATCATATACAACTCTTCATCAATGTTGCCATTGAGGAGCGCAGTCTTGACATCCATCTGCCATATTTCATAATCATGAAACGCATCAATTGCTAATAAAATCTGAATGGACTTAAACATCGCTACGGGAGAGAAAGTCTCATCGTAGTAAACACCTTGAACTTGTCGAAAACCTTTCGCGACAAGGCGTGCTTTATAGACGGTAACATTACCATCCGCGTCCGTTTTCTTCTTGAAGATCCATTTGCACTCAACGGCCTTTCGGTCGCTAGGAGGGTCCACCAAAGTCCATACTTGGTTTTCGCTCATGGATCCCAATTCGTATTTCATGGCTTCTAGCCATTTCTCAGAGTCTGGGATCATCATCGCTTCCTCATAGTTCGTAGGTTCACTGTCTTCTACTAACAAGACATTCAAGACAGGGTTGTCGTACCACTCAGGAGGGGCACGTGACCTTGTCGACCTGCGACGTTCAGTAGCAGCATCGTCCGAAGCTTCATGATCCTTGTCATTAGCTTCCTCTATTGTTGGTGCAGGCGGCACTGGAACAATTTCAGGTGCTGCGCTACTCTCCAATTCAAGAGAAGGTTCAATAACCTCGTCTAGCTCTACTTTCCTCCCACTCACTTCTTTCGAGAGAAACTCCTTCTCAAGAAAGGAACCGTTCTTTGCGACAAACACTTTGCCTTCGGTTCTGTGATAGAAGGTATACCCAATAGTTTCCTTAGGGTATCCTATGAAGACACATTTCTCCGCTTTGGGTTCGAGCTTGTCCGGCATCAACTTCTTGACGTAAGCTTCGCATCCCCAAACTTTAAGAAACGACAACTTAGGTTTAGCACCAAACCACAGTTCATACGGTGTCGTCTCAACGGATTTAGATGGAGCCCTATTTAAAGTGAATGCAGCGGTTTCTAATGCATAACCCCAAAATGATAACGGCAAATCAGTAAGAGACATCATTGATCGGACCATATCTAATAGGGTTCGATTCCGGCGTTCAGACACACCATTGCGCTGTGGTGTTCCGGGTGGCGTGAGTTGTGAAACAATTCCACTTGCTTTAAGATGCGTGAGAAAATCATAACTCAAATATTCACCTCCACGATCGGTTCGTAGAAACTTAATCTGTCTGTTACGATGGTTCTCCACTTGATTCTGAAATTCTTTGAACTTTTCAAATGTTTCAGATTTATGTTTCATTAAATAGATATACCCATATCTACTTAAGTCATCGGTAAAAGTGAGAAAATAGCGATATCCACCGAGCGTCGAAACACTCATCGGTCCGCATACATCGGTATGTATGATTTCCAACAAGTCCGTTGCTAGCTCCATCATACCGGAGAACGGGGTTTTGATCATCTTGCCCATGAGGCATGGTTCGCATGTGTCAAATGATTCAAAATCAAGAGACTCCAAAAGTCCATCAGAATGGAGTTTCTTCATGCGCTTTACACCAATATGACCTAGACGACAGTGCCACAAATAAGTAGTATTATCACTATCTACTTTGCATCTCTTAGCCTCAATGTTATGGATGTGTGTTTCATCCCTTTCGAGATTTAGAAGAAATAAACCATTCACAATAGGTGCATGACCATAAAAGATGTTACTCATATAAATAGAACAACCATTATTCTCCGATTTAAATGAATAACCGTCTTGCAATAAACAAGATCCAGAAATAATGTTCATGCTCAACGCAGGCACATAATAACACTTATTAAGGTTTTAAACTAATCCCGAAGGTAAAACTACGAAGAGCGTGCCGACGGCCATCACATCAACTCTTGATCCGTTGCCAACGCGCATCGTCACCTCATCCCTCGCAAGCCGCCATCTATTCCGTAGCTCCTGTTTCGAGTTACAAATATTAGCAACTGAACCGGTATCAAATACACAGGCACTACAACGAGGGCTAGTAAGGAAAACATCAATAACATGTATATCAAATATACCTTTGATGGTGCCAGCCTTCTTGTCCGCTAGGTACTTCGGACAGTTGCGCTTCCAGTGACCCTTGTCCTTGCAAAAGAAGCACTCAGTGTCCGGTTTAGGACCAGACTTGAGCTTCTTCTCAGCAGGGGCAACGCGCTTGCCGCCGCCTTTCTTGAAGGGCTTCCTTGCACCCTTACCTTTCTTGAAGGTGGGGGGCTTGTTGACCATCAACACATGATTATTCTTTTTGATGTTCACCTCCGCTACTTTCATATTAGCAAAGAGCTCAGTGATCATATCAGTAGAACCAATCTGATTGTGATCAACTACAAAACTTTTGTAGCTAGGAGTGTCAATCTTGAGCTCCTCTGGAATCTTGCAGTCCAGTTGCTCAAGGCGTTGAGTGTAGCCCGTCATCTTAATGACGTGCTCACTAACGGAACTCCCTTCCTCCATCTTGTAGTTAAAGAATTTCTTAGAGATCTCATATCTCTCAGAACGGGCTTGAGTCTGAAACATGTTTTTCAGCTCCTCGAGAATCTCAAAGGGCCCGGCGAACTCCTCAAAACGATTTTGAAGATCCGATTCCATAGCATACAACATGGCGATCTTAATCAAATCATAATCAGGTTTTTCATCAGCCGGCGCATCTATAGCAGGGGCGTCACCTAGCGCTTTCTCAAGGACATAGTCCTTTTGTCCGCCAGCGAGAATAATTCTCAGAATGCGGAACCATTTGGTGAAGTTAGACCCATTGTTTCTAAGCTTTTCTATTTCAGCAAAAACGTTGAAGTTGAAGTTGAACTTGGCCATGTGATCTACAGTATTTGCAAGTACAATTTAGACTATGTTCGTGATAAATAGTTCAACTTAATCAAATTACTAGATGAACTCCCACTAAATTCAACATCCCTCAAGTTGTTTAGTGAACACGATCCAAATTCACCACACCTAATCCGATCATCACGAGAAGAGATGTGGTTTCAATGGTGGACAACGAAGTGTCGATCATATCATTCATATGACTCATGCTTAACCTTTCGGTTCTTGTGTTCTGAGGCCATGTCTGTACATGCTAGGCTCGTCAAGTTAGACCCAAGTATTTCCGCGTGTGCAAAACTGGCTTGCACCCGTTGTATGTGAGCGTAGAGTCTATAGCACCCGATCATCACGTGATGCTTGGACACGACGAACTTTCGCAACGGTGCATACTTGGGGCGAACACAGTTTTTATCTTGATCTTTAAGTGAGGAATCATCTTATAATGCTACCGTCGCGATCTAAGCATAATAATATACATAAAAGGATAAACATCACATGCATATAACTTTATGTGACATGGTATAGCCAATCTTCGTGCAATGATCTCCATCTTGTGCGTTCCGGCATGATCTCAATCACTCCACCATGATTGCCTCCACCACGAATAGCAACTACAACTATTGCTAACTACTTAGCGATAAAGTGAAACTATTACATGGCGTATAAGAAGTTGACTCGCAGGTCATACACAATTATAAAGACAACCATATGGCTCCTGCCGGTTGTGTACTCATCGACATGCAAGTCGTGAAACATTACAAAACATGATCATCGCATACACTATACACATCACATCTTGGGCCATACCATATCACAGAAAACACTCCCTGCAAAAATAAGTTAGACGCCTCTACTTTGTTGTTGCATGTTTTACGTGGCTTATGGGAGTAGATGCTAAGAACGATTCTTACCTACGGAAAGCCACAACGGTGATATTATGGTTGCCAAACTCCGGTGTTAATCCCATGACAACTATAGTGAGAGAAACTGACATCCACCAGCCGCATGTGTGGAACAAGCCACACGTCAAGTGCGGAGCCGGTCTCGCGAACGACGTCGCGTAAGGTTGGCCTGGACCGCTTCAATCTCACTATCCCGCGTCATGAGAAGAACACAAACAAGAGGCTTGCAACAGAAAACATCAACGCCCGCAACAACCATGTTGCGTTCTACTCGTGAAACACATCTACGCATAGATCTAGCTCTGATACCACTGAAGGGTTTCGCGGCATAGTAAATCAAAATTTTCTATGGATGCGAACAGAGGGAAAGCCAAGATCTAATCTAGGAGATGCAAACAACGAGAGAGATTGGATTAGATATTCATACCCTTGAAGATTCGCACAGCGGAACGTTCGTCGGAACGTGGGTGATGTAGTCGTACTCGCTTCTCCTCCTCGCGATCCGATCCGATCTAGCGCCACAAGTGGCGGTGCCTCCGTGAGATGCAAACGTGCAGCACCTCGACGTCTCCTCCTTCCTTGGTCCAGCAAGTATGGTGGAGAGATGGGTTGGATCTACAACGCGACGGCGCGGTGCAATTGGTGGAGAATTTCTGCAGCAGGGCTTCGCCTACAAGCAGTCGGGAGGGAGAGAGGAGGGCAGCAGGGCGGCTAGGGTTGGAGGGGAAGGTGTAGGGGGTTGGTGCGCCCCCAGCGCTCTATATATAGAGGGGTGGGCGCAGCCCTAGCCCCTCCCCCAAGCCAAGGCCGGCGGCCCCAAGGAGGAAGAGTGGGGGGCAAGGAAACCCCCCCTTCTAGAAGCTCTATCTAGAGTTTAAACCTCTCTTGGCCGGCTGGGCCCAATGGGGCCTTGTGCCCCTAGCCCAATGCGGTCAGGGCACTCCCTCATAGGCCCATGCCCCCTCCCGGAAGGTGTGGCCACGTTGGTCCCCTTTCGGAAGGTTCTAGAAGCTTCCGGTACAATACCGATTAACCTAGAACAATTCCGAACTCCAAAACCTGCACTGCCTTATATGAATCTTATTCTCCGGACCACTCCGGAACCTCTCGTGATGTCCCGGATCCCATCCGATACTCCGAACAAAAACTCATAAACCAATTATCCAATCTATCCTAGCGTCGAGACACGTTAAGTGTGTGACCCTGCGGGTTCGAGAATATGCAGACATGATCTTCTATCAATAATCAACAGCGGGGTCTGGAAACCCATATTGACTCCCACACATTCATCGATGATCATATCGGATGAACCACGTGTAACTACCTCGGTGAATTACGCTCCTAGTTACAAGCCTGGATGAGCGGAAATGGTTAAAATAGTACGGTGGGGCCCAAATGCCACTCACAGGTAGACCTTTCGGCCGTCCTAACCATTTCCAAACATCGGGACAAGAACGGGCGGCGTAATCGGCAGGCGAAGGGATCAACTACATACACAAATGAGTATGTATGCAAGCAACCATACAACAGTCCTCAGAGCCATTCCATCTAAAAGAAATATAAATATTGCAACGCCATACGGCATGATCCAAATATCCTAGATAGATATATAGTTAGGATATCTCCTCATACATCAAATATCAGAGTATCGGGCGGAAGCGGCAACAAGATCCGAGTACGGATAAGAAGCAAATCGGCATAAGATGCCCCATAAATAAACACATCCCGCCCACAGATCTCACGGATCCCCGTTCCCAGAATCTCTACACCGAATGATCGTTGTCCACATCGTCCGTCTCCTCCACCCAGTATCCATCTCGTGAGTGTACCTGTTCATCTGAATCAAACAATTTATCATGTGAGACCCTAGGGGTACTCAGCAAGTCTTTATGCCTCTAAAGGGGACACAACCTGGGGTGACGCAATTGCAGCAAAAGATAATACCTAACAATTCTATAGATACTCGCTAACCATCCTCCTAACCAAAGATAGACGGATGTCCGTGAATTAATAACAACAGTTATGAAAGTAACATTAATAGATCCATCCTCCTCCTCGCTTACCAACGAGGAAGCGGACAAACAACCCCCATCCGTTGGCAGTTTTATTATCCATTCCATGAGTGTTGCACTATTTACTAGTCAGTTACTTAGTCAAATTAAAAGCGGTACTTTAGTTATACTTGTCTATGATCGAGAAACTGTGCTCCAAGTCGTCCATAACCGCGGACACGGATTTCAGAAAGTTTTACCCTGCAGGGGTGCACAAATAGCAACACACACTCGATCAACCTCGGAAAAACCAAATCAAAACCCAACGAGGCTTTCACGACAAAGCAATCACAAGATTCATAAATATTTCAGGGGGGCACCCCATTAAGTATACCCGCAACGAAGCTGGGCGGCTCCGAGACGGACTCAAGGTTTGGGTGGACGGCTGTAAACGACTGGGAACCCGAAAGTGTGACTGGGCTTGTCGATACCGCGAAATCGTGTCCCGATCCTAAACAGTACAGGTGCAGTACCTCGCACAATTTTAAATAAAGCAGTAAAGCATGGCATAAGTACAGGATAGTAAATAAAACCCCAAACTACTTTGTGGCCCCAAGAAATAAGAATGAATCAAGCTCTGGCTCAGGGGGGGTCCCATAAGCCTCCCGGATGTGGATAGCGCGAATATTCAAGGAACAGGAATCAAGTACTCGGGGTCCTACGTGACACAAGTGAGCATGAAAAACCAAATAGCAGATATTGCTCACTGGTGCCACTTTCATTAGTTATCCCATACTACTCAGGTTAAGTTGTTTTGGTACCTCGTTGTCCATCAGACACCCACATACCCTACACATGATGTTCTACGACTCGCATGGCTCAAACAACTCCTGTAGTAATTGCTCATGGGATGGAGGAACAAGCTTCGGTGGGGTTTAAAAGTAAAGGCTATGCAGTACTTGGGATTCAGTTTAATGCAATCGCGACTCAATGATGCAAGAATAAGATAGAGGCAATAGGTACTATATGTATGCAAGCATGTGGTAGTGCTTGCCTGGCAGCTTAGTTGAAGCGAGAGAAGGATCTGGGTAGTGCTCCTGGGTTTCTTGATATATCCCCTGCTCAGCGTCTATTCGAAGAACAACCAAACAAACAAGGGCCAACATAAATAAAGGGCACAATCATATAAATAAAATGCGACAAACAAACAATCATGCCATGATGAATGATGCACAATTTGCATGGCAATAAAGTAGCATGGCATGGGTGAGGTGTGGAATACAAGAATAAAGCCTTTTATTGAGTTTTGGTCACATTTTATTCTCGAATAAGTTGCTGTATACTTTATATTTATATGATGCATGCTGCAAAACAGAACATGGAATGCATAAACAGAAAGGTCTCGTCAAGCTGATCATTTTAGACATATTATTTGTTAAATTTGGAGTTATAAAACAAAAGTTATTAATTAATTAAGGCAAAAGGGCATTTTAGTGTAATTTTGATCAACTCGAATTTTAAAGTGTTCAAATAATATTTTGGAATGGCATATTTGAAATCCTCACATTTTTCTGCTTTCAAAAAATACATTACATGTTTAATTTGGATTTATAATTTAAAAGTTATTTAAATACAGATTTGAATTTTGAATTTCATTTAGTTTTGAAAAGGTTTAATTAACACAGACAACAAGATAAACTTTTGTTACTCAGGCAAAACTAGCCACGGTCACTAACGGGTGGGACCGATGCTGACTTGGCGAAACGGCGCGCAGAAAACCTTCTGTCACCGCGGGCTAATCTAGCCGCAGCAACTGACCAGCGGGCCCGACGCGCGAGCGGACCCACGCGCCAGTGGTTGGACGCATCGGTGACACGCGGCGAACCCAGGGACTGCGGGTTGAGAAACGCAAAGTAGAGGTGCTTTTTTATAAAACTGCACAGAGGCAGACGGTCGGGTCGGCAGGAGCGCGGGTTGAGGAAACAAAACGGAAGGGGATTTTCTGAGAAAACGCCACGCGGTACTGTTTTTCTTCCAGGGTTTGTCTGACGAAACTGAAGACGCGAATCTAGGCGCGGCGGGGCTCGATCTGGCGACCTTGCGCGCGCGCGCGGCGGCGGCTACCGCTGGGCTAGGGCGGGGTAGTTGTTAGGGGGTTAGGCGCGACCTAGTTATGGCGCTATGCGGTGCGGAAGCGAGCGGACAGCAGTGAGCGGCGGTGCGCTGAGGGCGCTCGACGGAAAGAACGGCGGATCTAGACGGCGACAGCGAGAGTGAGGATGTCAGCGAGAACGAGGGGCTCACCGCGGGTTGGTTGGTGTGGTCAGATCGGGGAGAGGCGCAGAGGATCGTCGACGAGGCTGGCGGCCGGAGTTCTAGGGTTTGGCGTCGGGTGGCGGCGGTACCGGCGGTTCTGGGGCTCCTCCTTCACGTCGGCGGGTCCAGGGTGAAGCAGAGGGATGTCCTCGATCTTCCTCGACACCTGGACGCCGCGCCCGCCGCCTGGTACGGTGGAGGCCGACGGTTTTGCTGGCGATGGGGTAGACGGAGGCGGTGGAGAAGAGTGGAAGAGGGCAAGGCCCTAGGTGGATCTGGGAGGCGGAGGAGAGCCGTGTGGGAGGGGGAAAAGGAGGGAGAGGGAGAAGACCAGCTGTGGCAGGGGGGTAGATAGGGTGGCTCGGTGCCACCTTTTTCCTCCTCCTCACGTGCTCGGGCTGGACGGCAGGGCAGGGGGGAGGGTGATGGAGGCTGCCAGGTGGGGTCAGGGCGAGGCCAAGGTGGCTGGCTCGGTGTGGGGCATGCAAGGCAGAGAGAGAGCTAGAGAGAGAGAGGGGGGTGGCATGGAGCTAGGGTTGGAGTAGGTTCGGGTTAGGGTTTGGTTAGGGATAGGGCTTCGGCCTGGGGTGGTTAGGTAGCTAGGGTTAGCTAGAGAGGGAGGCTCGGGTTAGAGAGGGTTAGAGCTAGGATGGTTAGGGTTTGAAGAGAGAGGAAAAGAGAAAGAGCTAGGGAGAGAGGGTTTTGGGCATGAACAAAAAAAGTAAAGGCAAGCAACAAGGGGTTTGGGTGATGGAAAGAGGGTGAGGTTGCGAGGTCAAAACAAAAGAATAGGTCCAACATGAGTAGACTCTCAAAGATCCATGCTTCACTTGCAAAAACACATGAAAAACCCAAAGGAGGGAAAGATGGTGAGATTTGCATGGCCCATGCATGGGTATTGAATGCCATGTCTTAATCTTGTACAACAAAATAATTAACAAGGAATGATTCCCATGCATTACAACAATATGGAAAAAAGGCCAAGCAAAAGATAAAAGAATTGGATCCAACCCAACTCACATGAGCTAGATTAAAAATCAAAAGAAAGGAGTTACAAGCTCATGGGTATGGGATGGTGGAATTATAAGGTGGTGAAAAGAAAGGGTGGTGGAGTAGAATAAAAGATATGCCCCCAACTCAACTTGGGCATTTAACAATATATCAAGAACCAAATGTAATATCAAGAGGCAAATACAATTTACAATGCATATGAGAGAAGAACCAAAGAAAGAGAGTTTTATATGATGCTCAAATGCAAGGTGGCATGATGACATGAGCATGATATAATTATGATGCAACAATTATATGTAGGAAGTAGCATTTATATTACTAGACCAAGTAGCTTTACAATTGTTAGACAATTGGGATGCTACACCACGATGCCAGGATTCAATCAATCCCATATATATATTCCCTTCGTCTCGCGATATTTTATTTGCCCGAGATTCGATCGTCGGTACCGTCATACCTAGTTCAATCTCGTTCACAGCAAGTACTTTACTCGTTCTGTAATCCGATATCACTTTGTGATTAACTCCTTAACCACATGCTTGCAAGCGGTGTTGATATCGATTACCGAGTGGGCCCGAAGTATATCTCTCCGACTTGGGAGGGACAAATCCCATCTCTATACATACAACCCAACAGATACTTTCCGATCACCTGAGAGACACCTTTATGATCACCCTCTCATATAATGACGTTTGATGACCTCAAAGCTTTCTTCCGATACCAGGGAGTTGTATTATCTCATGGTCTAAGGAATACAATATTTGACATAAGAAAAGCTTCGCAAAGACGAACACGATGACACGATCTAATTGCTTCTCTTATTTTGGGTCTGTCCATCATATCATTCTCCCAATGATATGATCTCATTATCAATGGACAACTCATGTCTATGGTTAGGAAACCTTAACCATCATTGATCAATGAGCTAGTCCATAGAGGCATACTAGGGACACGGTGTTGTTCACAAACCACACAAGTATTAAAGTTTCCGCTTAATACAATTCTAGCATGGAATATAAACATTATCATGAACAATAATTATAATAATATCTTTATTATTGCCTCTAGGGCATAATTCCAACACATACACCGCTGGTAGGTTGCCCCGGCGTTCTTGAGGCCGAAGGTCATGGCGGTGTAGCAGAAGGCTCCGAATGGCGTGATGAACGCCGTCTTTTCTTCGTCCTCAACAACCATTTTGATCTGGTTGTACCCAGAGTAGGCGTCGAGGAAACACAGCGACTCCGGGCCCGCGGTGGAATTGATTATTTGGTCGATCCGCGGGAGGACGAATTGCTCCTTTGGGCAGGCGCTGTTTAAGTTTGTGTAATCGATACACATCCTCCGGGTCCCACTTTTCTTCTCGACCAGGACTGGTTTGGCAGCCACTTGGAGTATTTGATTGGCCGGATGAAGCCTGCAGCGAGTAGACGCTGCAACTCCTCAGCGATGGCTCGGCGGCGCTCTTCATTGAAGGGCCGCAGCGACTGCATGACAGGTCGCACTTTGGGGTCGGTGTTGAGTTTGTGCTCAGCGAGTTCCCTAGGGACACCAGGCATGTCGGAGGGCTTCCATGCGAAGATGTCCCTGTTATCACGGAGGAACCCAATGAGCGTGTCTTCCTATGCTGGGCTCATGCCCGTCCCGATCGTCACCGTCTGGCTGGAGTCGCCTAGGACCAGCTCGACGGTGCGGGTATGCGTCGTTGCCTCGAAGGCTGAGGTGTTGCCGCCCTCCGAGTTGGGCTTCTTGAGTATGGTGGGGTCGTCGTTGTTGACCCCGCTCGCGTACTTGGCGAGCTCGTCGGCGTGGTTGGCCTCTGCCGCGATTACGGCGTCGGCAAGTTCAGCTCCTTTGGCCTCGCACTCGGCGGCCATGTCGGGGTCGCCGTGGATGGTGATGACGCCGCGCGGCCCGGGGATCTTCATCGCGTTGTACGCGTAGTGGGGCGCCGCCATGAACTTAGCGAACGCCTGGCGTCCCAAGACGCAGTGGTAGGGGCTGTCGAAGGGTACCAGCTCGAAGACGATCCGCTCGGTGCGGAAGTTTGCCGGTGTGACGAAGGTGACCGGCCGCGTGGGGACGATCGGATACGCCTTCCGACTGGGGACGATGCCGTGGAACATGGTGTAGGTCGTCTCTACCATCGACTGCGGGAGCCGCAGTTGCCTGAAGGTGTCCAGGTACATGATGTTGATGGAGCTGCCGCCGTACATCAATGTCTTGGGAGCCAGTAGTCTCCCACCTTGGGCTTGACCACCAGGGCGACTTGGCCTGGGTACTCGATGCGTGGCGAGTGGTCCTGGCGGCTCCACGTGATTGGTTGCTCAGACCAGTTAAGGAACTGAGGGACATCCACTTAAGCCACCGCGTTGACGGCGACGGCGCGGGCGATGACCTTCTTCTCGCGCTTCGTGTTGAAGCCTGTGAAGATGTGGAGCGAGCCGGCCATGCTGCCGAATTTTCCGCCGTTTGGCAGGTTGTCGTCACGGTCTCCCTGCACTCGCCTTGCCTTCTCGATCTCCTTGAGAGAGTGGCAGTCGGCGGTCGTGTGCGTGGCGGGTTTTCCTTCCCTGCTATGGAATACACAAGGTTGGTTAAGAAGGGCCGCGGGGTTGAACCTTGGCTTCGCCTTGTAGTTGCCGCCGTCGCGGCGTTGCCCCCGTCGCGGCGGGAGCTCTTGGGCTCGCGCTGCGCGTATCCAGCGTTGGCGACGAAGTCGACTCACCCGTCACTGCGGCGCTTGCCGGTGAGGCGAGTGTTGCTGTAGCGTAGATCGGATCGTCGTCCGTTGTCGCTGTCGATCGTGCGGCGTTGTCCTCCCGACTCGTCGTCGGTTTCTTGGTTTGGGTCTTCCTCCGCGTATCTTTTGGTGATTTCGAGGAGGTCTGGTATGTTGTCGAGTGTGCGGTATGCTCGTTTGAGCTTGGCGACCAGGGCCTTGTAGCGGCACGAGGTATTGAAGCAGTGAATCGCGATGTCCGGGTGGATGTCGACCACGTTGTACCATAGTTCTTGCCACCGTTTGACCCAGCTGCGGGTCGACTCGCGAGGTCCCTGGACGCATCGTTCTAGGTCCTCGATGGTGGTGGCGCGGGTGTATGAGCCCTCGATGTGTCTGACGAAGGAATCGCGCATCTCTTCCCAGGAATCGATGCTATCCGGGGAGAGTGTTGATCCACTGCCTGCACGCTCCCTCCATCATCAGGGGGAGGTAGCGGGCGGCCAGCAGATCGGTGTGGCCGGCGATCCCCATCGCCATGAGGTAGGTATCCAGCCACACAGAGGGGTCGTACGAAGGGTCGTACTTCTCTATTTCCTCTGGCGCTTTGAAGTTCGCCGGGTATTTTTCTCCTAGGATCATCGGTCCGAAGCATCGAGGCCCGAGTCGGCTTAGCGACCCCCTCGGCTCGCCGTCACGATGGTTGGTTAGGGTCTGCCGCAAGTCGTCGGGCTGGCGTGCGCGCCAGCTCTGATTATTGATGATGTGGGTGCGGGCGTCGACGGGCTGACCGTTGGCAGCGACGAAGTTGGTCGCTGGCCTGGGGTCGTTGGTGGAGAGTGCCGCGTTCGCGGGTCGGTGTTGGAGCTGTAGTGGTTCGGGTGGCGGGCAGTTGAGGGTGTTTGCCGCCATGGGGCGGCCGCTCAAGGCCGCTCTGCTTCCCGATGAACGCGAGTACATCCGACCCTGTGAGTCGACGCCTGCGTTTTGTTGCTCGTCCGCCTTTGCGAGCAGGGCCCTGGCGTACTGGATCTGCAAGGTTCCTTCACCAGTGGCTGCGATGTTGTCGATTGCCGCGTGGCCCGCGACGAGGTTGTCCATTGGAGTGGAGAACAGCGGTAGGCCATTCGCGTCTCGCTCTCGTGAGGAGACCATGATCCGTGGTTGGTCCCTGGGGGTGTGCGGTTGGGTGGTGGCGGCGCGCCATTGGCCGTTGATCCTGGTGGGGGCCGAGCACTCCCTCCTGGAGGCGCGTTCTCTGTCACATCCCAAAATTCTCCTAATTTTGGAATGTGAAATAAATAAATAAATAAGTTTGATTGATTGTTTGACTATGTTGAAAATTCTCAAAGAGAAGAAACTTTTTGAATAGAAAATCCTCTCAACCTTGAATTCAAAATCCTATATTATTTTGTTATGACCTAAGTAGCCATATAGGCAAAAGGGCATGGATTGATTTTGGATTGTAGAGTTGGTGTGCAAGATTTCAAAATGAAAATCATGAATCATTCATAAGCATTTCATCCATGCAAAGATCTCACAAACTGAATCCAAATCCTGGTATCTAAATCCTATAGTCGATTTGCCCAAATGTCCCTAAAGGAAATTAAATTGACTTTATAAAACCCACTATTGCTAAGACAGCGATTATTGCTAAATTATAGCCTAAAAAGATCCAATTAATATTACAAAATTTTAGAAACAAAATTGAGCTCATTTGGAGCTAGTTTGAAAAAGTTATGGAACAAATATAAACACATAAAGATATAAATAAAATGGAATATACAAGGATTTATAAACCCACTACTTCCAAACTAGTAAAAAGATTACAAATTTGATCCTATAATGATCTATTTGATTTTAGAAAAATTTAGAAACAAGAATCGTGTCATTTGGAGTTCGTATGCAAAAGATATGAGAAACACAAGTATAAAAAAACAAAAAAAAAACTGAGCGGGCCGGCCCACCCGGACCGACCGAGGCAGCAGCCACTTTATGTGACCGATGGTTGTTCCAGTTGCTTTAAAAACCGTGCAATTCGGTTTTTCCTAAACCTATCTCTACTCAAACACTTGTAACTTTTTATCTACAACTCCGAATTGACTTCCGTTTGTTTCTACCTGTTCCCTACTCCAAGGCCTATCTATAAACCATCTCAAACCTCCATATAATCTCGTGGAGCCATAGCTGTACGAGTTTCTTTCCTCGAAATCCCGAATCTACACATGCCCGAATCTTATTTCGCTTTTTAACCCATCTAGACTTTGTCGTTTGCCTTCGGTCAAAAAACGAAAGTTGTAGGGATCGTCCAAATCTTTCAATCCCGACAAACCTCACCTCTTTTCATCCACCACAGCCGGAGAATTTCGTATCGCAATATTTCAGATCTTACGGTGTAAATCCAAGATCTACTCGCGCTCGTTTCTTCAAATCAAAATTCCTTTGGTGAGAAGGTAGGAATAATGATTCCCCACAACTTTCATGTTTTGAGTTTTTCGATTTGACCTACAGATTTGTCCCTCTAACACAGATCTGTTTTTTGTCTATTTTGAGCCAAAATCGGGTCAATCTGTTCTTCTAGCCACCGGATCCTATCCAGACGGTCGAGATCCAATCAAACCGGTGCTTGCCATGTCGTCATCCCGGTCATCTTCCTCGTCAACGTCACGTCAACGTAAGGTCAACATCTAGTCCCAGTCAGCATGCAAAGTCAACATGTCCAGTCAGCAGAATATTCCCTGAAATATTCCGTTCGAATTTAAAATTGCATATTATAGATCTAACTTGTAAAATTCATTAGAAATTCATACCATGTCCAAAAATTGCGTATAATATTTCAAATTGAAGATAATTTCACGTAGAATCATCTTATCAGAATAGATCCAACTTTTACTGTACGTGGTTACTGCAGTAATTTAATTAGTTTTAATGGTCTTTTAGGTTAATAAATTCATAAGATATTATCTGTAACTCCGAAAAATATGAACAATATATCAAATTGAAACTACTGTAATGTACTTTAATAATATCTGGTCGGATCTAGCCTTTGCCGATTATTCTGTAGCAATTTAATTAGTTTTAATGGCTTTATAAATCATTAAATTCATAGTAAATTAATTGCTTGTCACAAAAATATAAATGATATACCGATGGAAAGCTGGCTCTATGTAGATCATCAATATGCAATTAGTTCAGCCTTTTACTGTAAGGTTTTGCCGTGAATATTTAAATGGTTTAATGGCTTATTTAGAGCAATAAATTCATAAGAAAATAAATACTATTCAGGAAATTAAAAATAATATGTCCCTGAAATCACAATTCCATGGAGATTACAGATATAATTTTAGTTTGATTTTTAGACAAAAGAAACTATAGAAATCATTTAAAACCATTAAACACTATTTAAAGCATACAAAAAGATCTATAACTCCGATTAGGGTGAATCCAAGTGCTATGGTTTTGTATTGACAATAGCTATACAGAGAAATTTCATGACAAATTATTTGGTACTGTTAAAACAGAAATTCATACAGAAATATTTAAACCCATTGAAATAGTGTTTTAATCATAGGAAAATATCTATAACTCCTTTTTAAGCGATTCAAATTGCCACTATCTCTAAATTGCATTATCTATCCAGTAGCATCTAGTTCACAATTTAATATGACATAAACATATTTAGTTCAATTAAAGTGGTATACACCATATTAAATCGATACAACTTTAGTAATAAAAGCTTTAGTGCATTAAATGACTTTCCACATGCATCATGTAATCTAACTATGTTCGGAACACTAAATGCAACCATTGTGACTCGTTAAATCGTCATGCATGCATATGTTCATCATTGTTTTCTTGTAATGTTGCATTGTTGTATGTTTGCAATGTTTTGAATGGTGTTTATTGTGTTTGCTTCAAACGTTAGATTGCGAGGAGTGCAACTACTGTGATTGCAACTACTATGATTGCAAGTATTGTGGTTATGACGAGTGCCACCATTATATCTATGAGGATTGTGAGGATTATATCTAATCGACTACATCTACAACAAAGGCAAGTGGTGCTATCTTGGTCATAAATGTCCTACTGTTTTCCTATGCATTGTAGATGTTTTTGTAGAATTGCATATGTAGGAATTGATGTGTATATGCTATGCTATGACCCATATTATTCCCTAGTATTCCTTGTTTATGAGCCATCATATTGGTAGATTGCTTAGGTATGCTATTTAGACGAGGGAGGGAATCACATCATGAAAAGTTATGTGTTTTGAAAGGATTATGTTTTGCTAAATGACAAACCAACATGTTTTAATGAACCACCTGGGCGGAATGGCATTGATTGGGTCATCGAGTGTGGATTTTGGTGGGGAATGCCGCCCAGGACACTGAGAAATGATTGGTTTCTTTGTTTGGAAGCTTTCGTGTGCAACCATGTGCCAATAATGAAATGGGCGGTTGGCTGAACTCAGTAGGTTGTGGTAACTCGAACCCGCGTATCCAGAGATGTAGATAGTGTAGGTTAGACCGGTGCGCGTCGGGATTGGGGAGCCACTTCCCGAACGGTTCCTTCTTGGACTTCTCCCTATCATCACCCAATATGAGAGTGGTGGTACGAGCTGGGCTGGCCAAGTCACATGGGTAAAGTGTACTAACCCCTGCAGGGTGTATAAACTAAGTGCTTAGCCGTGTCCCCGGTTATGGACAATTTGAGCGACCTGATACTGATGCTATGATATTTCTCACTCATCCTTATTTCTTAATTACTAAAACTTGATGGGTGAACATGGGTTTAGGAGCATACGAAAGCTGAACTGTCTTGTATCTACATGGGTTTATGCTGGTATGTCCTTAGAAGATTGTTTTTGAAGAAAGAAAAGTATTTTGAAAGTAGGGAAAAGTTGTATTGCTTTATGCAAATAAGCCTGAACTCCACTTGGCCAAATAAGCATGTAGTTGATAGATCTGTTGTTAACCACTTTAGCGTACTTGCCATACATTCAATGTATTGACCATTCGTGGCTGCAACGTTTCATGTTGCAGATTATATCGTATCTGAGTTATCGTTCATAGGTCGCGAGACTCCACTCAACAATTGTTCGCCTGTGGCACATTTGAAGGATGGAGATCTACCTTGTATTCGTTTTCCGCTGTGTACTTGAATAAATAATGTAAATTCTGGATCATATTCGTTGTATTTATGATGCACAGTTATATTTGGTATCATTTTGTACTGTGTGTGCCAGTGAACCGATGCAGGGATTGGCACTATACACATGAACTCAGCCTTATCAGGCGAGGGTGTTACAAGATGGTATCAGAGCTGTGTGTTGGCTGTAGGATCGTGACCTTAGAAATTGATTAGCAATAGAAGACCTCTATTGGGAGAACTATCACATTTTATACTTACTAGAGTTCTTATATTCCTTATCTATCTTTTCTATAACCTCTTCTTGTTCAAAAATTTGTAGTTTTCCATTCTTATGATACCTATATGAGAGTTAGCTAAGTAAAAGAACAAATAGTATGACCTAAATAAACATCTCACCAAGTTTGGGTAGGTCTGGACCACCATATTTTATCTCTTTCGGAGATCATCACTATCGTGTTAGCATATTGTTCTTACCAACTTATGTGGTATGACAATATAGGTTGTTTGCTTGATTGTATTGAGCTATTTTATGTGATGCCTTGTTTAGGATCTGTTGTTTTGAAGCTCTAAAGTTGCTAGAGTTTTTGTGTGGTTTTAAAATTATTTTAATGGTGTGAATTGATTGAAATTCGTGGAATTACTGCTGCAGTTTTCTGCCGGACCTGCAGTACCGCGCGATTTTTCATATTTTATTAGTAACTCAGAAAAATCCAAAAAAATAGGATCTAGAGCGTAATTACCTGTAGTACATGCACAAAAATTGGCTAAAATTCCTGACGAGTTTAAGGTGCCCAGAAAAATTCGTTAAACCTGCTGTACCGTTTTGACAGATTTAGTTTATTGCTTATATGTTACTCTGTTTTACTCTAGTATTGTTCTCAATGCTTTCAAACTATTGTGTGGTTATATACCGCTATAATTATACCCCTGTAATGTTATTATACAAGTGTTTGTTTGTGTGTTGATTCCTTATGATTGTTTTCTTGTTTCTGACATTGATTGCTTTATATAGTTATGGGTAGGATTATTTTCTTAGTCGTTTCTTTCCTATAGAATCTATTCTTCCCTATCTTGAACCCTTGGAGATATAATGATGTGTTAAGTGGAAGGTTTGACAACACAATGCATTTAGGAAAGAGAATGCTTCACCTAATGGAAAAGGATGTGGAAGTATGAAGTGTTGAATTGATGTCATGTAGTAGATTACCCAACCTGAAAGTTGAAGTATCCATAGCTTAGTTTTAGTAGTAGCTTTGTTGATTGAATACAAGGGAGTATACATAGAGCATTAGCTCGTGCCGATGGAAACATTCTTCAAGGCAAGTGAGGATGCCCGAGTGATTGAAAAACGTGATTCACATATCCTCATACAGGGTAATGATTTGGGTGCAGGATGGATTGATCACCATTCCTACTACTCTTATTATTCGCTCTTGTACTGCTGGCTTTGCGAATCTTGAGTGCCTTTCAGCCTTAGCAGAGAGTCGACGTTGAGCCTAAAACTTATAATGGTAGATTGTTCCACCTCTATAAAAGCATTCATTGCTAAGCGTAGGAATATATGGTAAGAATGAATCCCAACCATGATTAATGGGTACCGTGAAGTAAACATCCCCTAATTGACCACCATGAGAGTTATGCAAGTTCAAGTAGTGTTTTCTTGGAATTTGTCAATCATGAAGTTTAGAATGTGCAAGAGACATTGTGTCAATAAATGTCTAGAGGAGAATTTACCTTAGCCAAGTGAACTCTCAAGAAGTGACCTAGTCAGATTTCTTTTAAGGGTGGTAGCATCCTAATGGATCCTGAACCTTTCTTTCTTTCTAGCCTTCCCAAATCTCGGGACGAGATTTCTTTTAAGGGTGGTAGTCTGTCACATCCCAAAATTCTCCTAATTTTGGAATGTGAAATAAATAAATAAGTTTGATTAATTGTTTGACTATGTTGACAAAGAGAAGAAACTTTTTGAATAGAAAATCCTCTCAACCTTGAATTCAAAATCCTATATTATTTTGTTATGACCTAAGTAGCCATATAGGCAAAAGGGCATGGATTGATTTTGGATTGTAGAGTTGGTGTGCAAGATTTCAAAATGAAAATCATGAATCATTCATAAGCATTTCATCCATGCAAAGATCTCACAAACTGAATCCAAATCCTGGTATCTAAATCCTATAGTCGATTTGCCCAAATGTCCCTAAAGGAAATTAAATTGACTTTATAAAACCCACTATTGCTAAGACAGCGATTATTGCTAAATTATAGCCTAAAAAGATCCAATTAATATTACAAAATTTTAGAAACAAAATTGAGCTCATTTGGAGCTAGTTTGAAAAAGTTATGGAACAAATACAAACACATAAAGATATAAATAAAATGGAATATACAAGGATTTATAAACCCACTACTTCCAAACTAGTAAAAATATTACAAATTTGATCCTATAATGATCTATTTGATTTTAGAAAAATTTAGAAACAAGAATCGTGTCATTTGCAGTTCGTATGCAAAAGATATGAGAAAAACAAGTATAAAAAAAACAAAAAAAAACTTAGCGGGCCGGCCCACCCGGACCGACCGAGGCAGCAGCCACTTTACCCGACCGATGGTTGTTCCAGTTGCTTTAAAAACCGTGCGATTCGGTTTTTCCTAAACCTATCTCTACTCAAACACTTGTAACGTTTTATCTACAACTCCGAATTGACTTCCGTTTGTTTCTACTTGTTCCCTACTCCAAGGCCTATCTATAAACCATCTCAAACCTCCATATAATCTCGTGGAGCCATAGCTGTACGAGTTTCTCTCCTCGAAATCCCGAATCTACACATGTCCGAATCTTATTTCGCTTTTTAACCCATCTAGACTTCGTCGTTTGCCTTCGGTCAAAAAAGGAAGTTGTAGGGATCGTCGAAATCTTTCAATCCCGAAAAACCTCACCTCTTTTCATCCACCACAGCCGGAGAATTTCGTATCGCAATATTTCAGATCTTACGGTGTAAATCCAAGATCTACTCGCGCTCGTTTCTTCAAATCAAAATTCCTTTGGTGAGAAGGTAGGAATAATGATTCCCCACAACTTTCATGTTTTGAGTTTTTCGATTTGACCTACGGATTTGTCTCTCTAACACAGATTTGTTTCTTGTCTATTCTGAGCCAAAATCGGGTCAATCTGTTCTTCTAGCCACCGGATCCTGTCCAGACGGTCGAGATCCAATCAAACCGGTGCGTGCCATGTCGTCATCCCGGTCATCTTTCTCGTCAACGCCACGTCAACGTAAGGTCAACATCTAGTCCCAATCAGCATGCAAAGTCAACCTGTCCAGTCAGCGGAATATTCCCTGGAATATTCTGTTCGAATTTAAAATTGCATATTATAGATCTAACTTGTAAAATTCATTAGAAATTCATACCATGTCCAAAAATTGCGTATAATATTTCAAATTGAAGATAATTTCACGTAGAATCATCTTATCAGAATAGATCCAACTTTTACTGTACGTGGTTACTGCAGTAATTTAATTAGTTTTAATGGTCTTTTAGGTTAATAAATTCATAAGATATTATCTGTAACTCCGAAAAATATGAACAATATATCAAATTGAAGCTACTGTAATGTACTTTAATAATATCTGGTCGGATCTAGCCTTTGCCGATTATTTAACCTGTAGCAATTTAATAAGTTTTAATGGCTTTATAAATCATTAAATTCATAGTAAATTAATTGCTTGTCACAAAAATAAAAATGATATACCGATGGAAAGCTGGCTCTATGTAGATCATCAATATGCAATTAGTTAAGACTTTTACTGTAAGGTTTTGCCGTGAATATTTAAATGGTTTAATGGCTTATTTAGAGTAATAAATTCATAAGAAAATAAATACTATTCAGAAAATTACAAATAACATGTCCCTGAAATCACAATTCCATGGAGATTACAGGTATAATTTTAGTTTGATTTTTAGACAACATAAACTATAGGAATCATTTAAAACCATTAAACACTATTTAAATCATACAAAAAGATCTATAACTCCGATTAGGGTGAATCCAAGTGCTATGGTTTTGTATTGACAATAGCTATACAGAAAAATTTCATGACAAATTATTTGGTACTGTTAAAACAGAAATTCATACAGAAATATTTAAACCCATTGAAATAGTGTTTTAATCATAGGAAAATATCTATAACTCCTTTTTAGGTGATTCAAATTGCCACTATATATAAATTGCATTATCTATCCAGTAGCATCTAGTTCACAATTTAATATGACATAAACATATTTAGTTCAATTAAAGTGGTATACACCATATTAAATCGATACAACTTTAGTAATAAAAGCTTTGGTGCATTAAATGACTTTCCACATGCATCATGTAATCTAACTATGTTCGAAACACTAAATGCAACCATTGTGACTCGTTAAATCGTCATGCATGCATATGTTCATCATTGTTTTCTTGTAATGTTGCACTGTTGTATGTTTGCAATGTTTTGAATGGTGTTTATTGTGTTTGCTTCAAACGTTAGATTGCGAGGAGTGCAACTACTGTGATTGCAACTACTATGATTGCAAGTATTGTGGTTATGACGAGTGCCACCATTATATCTATGAGGATTGTGAGGATTATATCTATGAGGCTTATGTTTTGCTAAATGACAAACCAACATGTTTTAATGAGCCACCTGGGCGGAATGACATTGATTGGGTCATCGAGTGTGGATTTTGGTGGGGAATGCCGCCCAGGACACTGAGAAATGATTGGTTTCTTTGTTTGGAAGCTTTCGTGTGCAACCATGTGCCAGTAATGAAATGGGCGGTTGGTTGAACTCAGTAGGTTGTGGTAACTTGAACCCGCGTATCCAGAGATGTAGATAGTGTAGGTTGGACCGGTGCGCGTCGGGATTGGGGAGCCACTTCCCGAACGGTTCCTTCTTGGACTTCTCCCTATCATCACCCAATATGAGAGTGGTGGTACGAGCTGGGCTGGCCAAGTCACATGGGTAAAGTGTACTAACCCCTGCAGGGTGTATAAACTAAGTGCTTAGCCGTGTCCCCGGTTATGGACAATTTGAGCGACCTGATACTGATGCTATGATATTTCTCACTCATCCTTATTTATTAATTACTAAAACTTGATGGGTGAACATGGGTTTAGGAGCATACGAAAGCTGAACTGTCTTGTATCTACATGGGTTTATGCTGGTATGTCCTTAGAGGATTGTTTTTGAAGAAAGAAAAGTATTTTGAAAGTAGGGAAAAGTTGTATTGCTTTATGCAAATAAGCCTGAACTCCACTTGGCCAAATAAGCATGTAGTTGATAGATCTGTTGTTAACCACTTTAGCGTACTTGCCATACATTCAATGTATTGACCATTCGTGGCTGCAACGTTTCATGTTGCAGATTATATCGTATCTGAGTGATCGTTCATAGGTCGCGAGACTCCACTCAACAATTGTTCGCCTGTGGCACATTTGAAGGATGGAGATCTACCTTGTATTCGTTTTCCGCTGTGTACTTGAATAAATAATGTAAATTCTGGATCATATTCATTGTATTTATGATGCAAAGTTATATTTGGTATCATTTTGTACTGTGTGTGCCAGTGAACCGATCCAGGGATTGGCACTATACACATGAACTCAGCCTTATCAGGCGAGGGTGTTACATTCTCGCAGATCGCGCGCTCGGCCGCGCGGGCCGGGTCGCTTTCATCGTCGAAGTTCAAGGCGCGCCCCTGGACGGTGAGGTTCAGGCGCGACCTGATTCAGAGCTGGTGATAGTGTGATAGCTCCCGCGCCGTCGCCTGCTCGAGGCGAAATTTTTCGCGCTCGTCTTGTTCCTTGCGGACTGCTTCCGCCAGCATCACGCGGAGTTCCTCGACCTCCGTCGCCGTCGCGTTGGGAGGGATCGGGGTGGAGAATGGATCCTCCGGCGGGTCGGTGCCAGTCTCCATGTAGGTCGCGGCGTGGAGGCTGGTACCGTCGCGGAGGTCGGCGGAGTTCTCCGATCCGGAGTCGGAGTTGAAGATCCCAAGGATGGAGGGATCCTCGAAGTCTCCGACGTTGGAGACCTGGGTGATGGAGCCCGCGGGCGAAGTCGCGGTGATGGATCCGGCGAGTAACACCGGGGTCGCCGAGTCGGCTTCGTCGTTGAGGGCCGCGTCTTCCGCGGCTGCGGTGGTTTCGGCCACGTTGCTGTGGGCCGAGTTGTACTCGGAGGCGAGGCGGTGGACCGTGCGGACCTGGCTCTCGGAGAGCCTGTCGCGTTGCGGCGACTCGCGGATGCGAGCCGAATCCTCTGATACGATGACGTCGGTGAGGCCGACGAAGAGGCTGATCATGCCGACCGGCAAGATCATGCTATGCGTGACGGGTCGCGCCGCCGGGACATAGCTGCTCGGCAAGATCTGGAGCATCTCGCCGATCGTTATCATGCGTCCGGTGGCGATCGACTCGTTGATGGATAGATTGGATCTCGCCGTAGAACACCGGCCTGACCGGCCAGGCCCCACGGTGGGCCCCACTGTCGTGGGAATGACCACGGCAGATGCTATAATCGACGGCGAGTAGTAGAACATGGGACAAGGGCGGCCAGCCATCTGCGGTGCGAGATGAGGGCGGAGACACAGGGTTTTACCCAGGTTCGGCCCCCCGGAGGGTAAAGACCTACTCCTGCTAGATTGTATTATGATGAGAGTACAATGGGGCGAGCTCGTCATCTAGGCAACGAGTCGCTTGGGTGGATGATGGAACGTATCCTCTACACGCCCTCTAGGAAGGTTTATATAGAATCACCCCCTTGGGTTTACAGATCTCAACCGAATCAGTTAAGGTTTCGGCAATCGTTTAACCTAATCCGACTGGGCCTATCCACTCTCCTGGGCCTTCAGCTTCCAGTCGCTTGAATCTACGCCAGGTCTTGATCCAGTCGCCGTCCTGCAGGCCCACTCGCCAGTTCCTGGGCCGGTCGGAAACGCCCTGCTGGGTATACCCCGGCAGGCATATCCCCATCATCCAGTTAATAAAATTATAGCATGGTATGTAAAAATTTATCATAAGCATGAAGATATGATAATAACCTCTTTATTATTGCCTCTTGGGCATATCTCCAACAGTCTCCCACTTGCACTAGAGACAATAATCTAGTTTCAAATCTTTGTGTATTCAACACCTATGGCTTTCTGGTGTTGTATTTATACGATTGCTAGTGGTCAACTGATCTTCGGATCTGACTCTTTCAGGTCCGTGTGTAATTGTATGTCTTTGCATCTCTACGCATCACTCATTCTCTAATGAGATGGATTTGTATAAATCTGGTCCTTTGGAGAGACCTTTGGTTCCTTAGGGTTAAAACATGTTGATAATATTTTCATACAATATATCTTCATGGTACTATCCCACTGTGAACCACACCTAGTTTGATAACAAACTACTTAACACAAATGCCCTCTTTTGATGCTATAATAGCAGTCATATACTTAGCCTTTTATTGTAGTATCTGTCACAATGTCTTAACTTTGTAACTCGTCCAAATCCATTATGGAACTTACTTTCCATTATATTGTGCCACCCTTAGTTTAGATTGAGATAAACTTAATTTGTACTTTGTGACAAAACTAGTATCAATGTAGTAGTTTTACAATGAACTAATCATCTATTTGTCACATCTACAAAAATAATATATTCTTAGTTCTTCCAAAAGATCATAAGAATATCCTTACTATCGTCCAATGATCATCTTATGAATCATTCTGGTATATGCTCATAACATTTAGAGCATAGGACTTATCTAGATTTGTACATATCACAGTATGATTTATATAAATACTCTTTGTGATTTCATACATCAAGTATCAATCTATACTTGAATTTTTGTTTTACTTACCAAGTGTCGATACACTTGAATTTTGATTTAATCCTTTCTGTATGACAAGAACCTTTCTTGTCATTTCCCTATTGAACTCATTCAATATCTCATCTATGTACATTTGACACAACCATATTAGCGTCTCAATCTATCTATACAGATATTGATGCAAAATATTCGGGTTTTCCTAAGTCTTTTATCGAGATGAAATTCTTAACTTGTGTTAATAAAAGATACATCATTTCCAATCAACAATATGTCTTCCACATAATGTATTAGAAATATTTCTTAGCGCTCCCACTTAATTTCTTGCAAATGCAAGCATCTTCATCGTCTCTGATGAATTTAAACTCTTTTAACAGTTTCATCATGGTGAAGATTCCAACTCCGCGATGCTCACTTCAACTGTAGTTTGCATACGTTTTTAACATCCTTTGAATTAACAAAACCCTATGTACCATGTTATGCACACGTCCTAGGTAACAATTCTATCAGAAGAACTTGTTTTGTTTATTCAACTACCACATAACAAAATTATATGTAGTGGTTGCTACATTAATCCGTATAGACTAAATATCGCTATGAAAGATCAAATCTTGTCATATTCAACCTTTGAACATTGTTGTGAATTCTTTCCCAACATGTCGACTATTTCATAGATGTGAAACATCCATGTATATTTCTTTAAAGATCCAAACACGACTGTAAGGTTTTACACCTTTCTAGAGCGTCTTACAAGTTCAAAGCTTGATTTCTCGTGTATGGAACTATCACGAATTTTATGGCTCCAAGCCATTTGATGGAGTCAGGGCCCATCATCGCTTCTTTGCATGTAGTCGGTTCATTATTGCCAAATAATGATTCAACCCTCAAATCTTGGCATTTGATTGTTTATCCGACCTACTTGGTTCAATAGCAACTTAGACTTCCGTGACCATAAACTTTGAGGCACGTGAGCCATGAGCATTGATGCTACCTCCGGAACACTTTTCAGCGCTACGCAACTTTGCACATATAGCTAAGGTTCTTTTAACCTTATCAAAGTTCTATTGTCCTCCCACTTAACTTTTCACGGAAAATTCCTTTCTCAAAGAAACTTGCCGTTCTAAGTGACAAACATTTTTTTCTTTGGTGTTATGGAGGAATACTCAACGATTATTTGAAATAACATACAAAGATATGTTCACCGATTTTGGTTGCAAACATCTTTATTATTCATAGCATACCAATGTTTAAGAAAGGACAGCTTGGGTTTTATCCCAAACCATGAATTTATATGGTGTCATTTCAACGGATTATGATGGACCTCTTTTCAGTGGAAAAACGGTAGTCTCTAAAGCTTTAATCTTTAAAATATAATGGCAGTTTTATAAATTACACCTTTGATCTTACCATGTCAAATAAGATTTCATTACATATCTCGAACGCTTCATACTCTTATGGTGTTTCGAGAAATGTAAATCCACGGAACGATTCCTCAAATCAAAGTTATTATGCTAAATTTGTAACTCAAATATCTTCCTTTATGATCCTATCATAAATTATTTATTTTCTTGTTACATTGATTTTGCACTTCATCTTGAAACTATTTGAACTTTTCAAATGTTTCACACTTCATCCTCATTAAGTAAATATTCATATATTCATTCAAATTTTTGGAGAAAGCATATGAAGTTGAAATCCATCACTCTTGACTACACGTAATGGACTTTATACATCAAATATGTACAAATTCCAATAATCTAGTCATTCATTCCCTTTTGGCCTATGAACGGATTTTTAATTATCTCTATTAAAGTTTCACAGCCGTCATTTGATCAAAAATCAAAAGACTCCAAAATTCCATCCACATGGAGTTTCTTCATGTTTTATTTCCAATATAATTTAAACGGCGTTGTCACTTCCTAAGCGATCTTTCAATCAATTTGTCTTTCAACATTTTTAGCACTAGTTTTATGGATGTGATTTGTCCAACGAGATTTGTAAATCATCCATCTTTTATGGATTATGGCAATTATTTGAACAACCCTTTTGTTCTCATAATACCTGATAAAACAAATCTTGAAGGCAAGCTTTGATTTCAACGAGCAACATAATAACCCTTTATTTGTTCTCGATGAACATCATCACATATTATTTGTTACTTAGGCCATTGTAGTTCATGAGTTGTGTTGTTTCGTATGACGATTCACACCAACAAATTCAGTATCTAATACTTAAGAACCACATTATTTAACAAGCAAAGAATACAACCATAACACGTATATCCTCTATATACCTAAGCTGAATAATTCTGGTCTATTCTTTTCTGCCATATATTTATCAGATTCTCTTTCAGTATTTCCTTTTCTGTTTGAAAGAATCTATCAACATCAATAGTGGAGCCATACACATGACGCATAGTCCAAAGCATGTGTAGTTAAATACCAATTTCTTTGGTCTTGCACTTTGAAATAGATCACCATCATCAAATGTTTGGTGTTCTTTAAAATTCCATTATTTAGTTATCTCTTGGTGTAGTAAACATTTTACCTACATCAAATATTCATCCTTATCATGGAATTATTCATGATCAAGCTGCTTTAGCTTATAACGGTGAATCGCGAGTATAATGTTGTTCTCCAATTTTTTTTGGAGGATTAGGACGACTAGCGTCCCCAACCTTTTGAAAATTCCTATCAAATATGAGAACATAAACTTTGCCATATTATACTATAGCATGTTATAATCAAAAACATCGTTTCAAATATCGCAATATCTTCCACATATGATGTTCCTAGATAACCATGATATTAAAACAATCTTTTGAATATCAGGAATCATGCAGATAATCATGATACTTATATACTAACACTAGAATTTTTACTCTTGATTTAATACCAATTATTAAACTTCACGGAGTAACCGGAACTTACTAAAAGTTTGCAATATGACTTTTAAACTTTAGATTAACACTTCAAAACAATGCGATACTAGTTCGTAAAGTAATTAACCAGTGATGGGGGAATACCAATCGGGGTATGCCCACGAAGCGGATTCGCCAGCTGGATCGCCAAACATAGAGCGGGTCGACTCGCCGGATACGGCGACTGGCGCGTGCTGGACCCGAACGACTGGCGCCGACTGGAGGCCCAAGACGGCGACTCCAATAGAAAGCCCACCAAGGCACTTGTAAACCCTAACTGGCTGCATATATAAAGCCACCAAGGGCACCCCCAAGGGGCACGTCATATTAGATCTAGTCTCTTCCTCCGCCTACAGCGGCTCCCATGTAAACCAATCTATGATCATATACTGGATTGATAGCAGGACGTAGCGATCCTCCACCGAGGGGACGTGAACCTGGGTACATCGTGTGCCAATCTCGCTCCCGGATTCTCCTACGTCGCCTTGCTCCCTCTACGTAAGCTACCCCCAGTAGCATCTGCCGTGCAATACGACGACAGTTGGCGCCCACCGTGGGGCTAGCGATGCTTGGAGGGTGATAATCCGAGCGAGATCCTTCATCAACATCGGCAAGATCTCCATCAACAAGTTCATCTGCGTTGCCGCCTTCAACATCAAGGCAGACGGCCAAGTCTTCGGAACGCGGCCATGATCCACACACGTCCTAGGTAAAAAGCGATATAGTCGTTCGCGTATGGGACAGTCAGCAATTTCAATCGGTAAAGTGCGTGCTTTCTCTATTAGTTGATTCAATCAGTACCAGGTCGATCGCAAGGGCCAGAGGTTTTCTACTTCCCATGTACATGATCCGATGTGTACAGCTGCTGAATTTTATATTCAGTTACCTTTTGCATTGATTACTCTCTCGTATGAATCACTTTGCCAACCAATTTTTTTATTTAGAACTAATCTACTATCCTATGTGCAACATGTATCAATTTTTTGGAGAGTCGGGTCCTGGATGGGAAGTCGAGCCGGAACGTATCCCTTCCCTGATACGATTCGTGTCCATGGCCGCATGAGCCACACCTTATGTGGTATGCCAAAGAAATTCGTGTGAGATCAACTGGCACGGCTACATGATGCTTTCACAGATTGACACTTCACATCAGCGTTGGATTGATTTGATTTCTAAAGAACTTCTCTTGTTAATTATTCAGTCATTCGTTATTTTAGTTGAATCTAATTCTTTGTATAATTGTTTTTGCAATATACGCATCGCACAATCTGAATCGAGTCTGTGCATTTGAGCTTGATGACCGCGACTCGCCACACTCGCGGACCGCCTATCGGGGACTACTCCTAGGCATGCTGCGTGTACGCGTGGTTCCGTGACCGCGGCTCGCCCTCGTCGACCCGCCGCGGACTCGCCACGCTCCTGGATCCTCCCGCCTCGGACTCTCCCTATCCGGCGACTCGTCCATCGTGGACTCGCCATGCTCTGGAACCCGCCTAAACGCGGACACGCTTAAACGCGGACTCGCTAGGCTCGGGGACTCGCCTGCCGCGGGATCTCCATCGCGACCTTGCCCTCGCGGTCCTGTCACCGTCGACATCGCCATAGCGTGACCTCCGTCCGCCGCGTCGACCCCGTGTCCGCCGCGTCGACATCGCCGTAGCGCGACCTCCGTCCGCCGCGTCGACCCCGTGTCCGCCGCGTCGACATCGCCGTAGCGCGACCTCCGTCCGCCGCGTCGACCTAGTGTCCGCCGCGTTGACTTCGCCATAGTGCGACCTCCGTCCGCCGTGCTGACCCGGTGTCCGCCGCGTCGACCTCGCCATAGCGCGACTACGTCTACCGTGTCGACTATGTGCAGCAGAGAATCCCTGCCGTGGTCTCACCCGCTGTGAACTCGCCGTCGTTACTCGCATCGCGAGTTCACCCTTGTGTACTCGCCACGTCCGGCGACTCGTCCATCGCGGACTCTCCATTCTCCGGACCTTGCCTAAACGCGGACACGCTTAAACGCGGACTCGCTAGGCTCGGGGACTTGCCCGTTGCAGACTCGCCTGCCGCGTCGACATCGCCATAGCGCGATCTCTGTCCGCCGCGTCGACCCCGTGTCCGCCGCGTCGACTTCGCCATAGCGCGACCTCGTTCCGCCGCGTTGACCCTGTGTCCGCCGCGTCGACTCTTTCCGGCTACGTCGAATACGTACGCCGCGCCTACTAAGGGACCTTCATCGTCCGAGTCGCCAGAGAGGGTCGCTTGCCACGCTGCATGGACTCACCACTGGGCGTCTCTTCCCCTCGGGAAAAATCAATTCGCCTTTGTCAACCTTTGAAAGAGCGACTCGCAATGGCCAAGTAGTGCGGACGAGGACTCGCAAACCGAGCCTCGGATCGTCCACGAAAAACGCTAACCGAGAGCCATCATCGGAGTCGCCTTGCTCGACTGGCCTCCCGGGCCAAGACAAATGGTAGTGCTACACAAACAGCACCATGTCCTCCTCAACCTTAGACAGTGCGACTCGCACGGCCAAGTACTGCGGACGAGGACTCGCAAACCGAGCCTCGGATCGTCCAGGAAGAACGCCAAGTCGAGAGCCATCTTTGGAGTCGCCATGCGACTGGCCCCCCGGGCCAAGACGAGAGACTCGCTAACAAAACAGCGCGATCATCATGGACTCGCCACACTCGGGGACTCTCCCCTCGCGGACTCGCAATCATCGCGGACTCGCCACACTTGGGGACTCTCCCCTCGCGGACTCGCAATCATCGCGGACTCGCCACACTCGGGGACTCTCCCCTCGCGGAATCGCAATCATCGCGGACTCGCCACACTCGGGGACTCTCCCCTCGCGGAATCGCAATCATCGCGGACTCGCCACACTTGGGGACTCTCCCCTCGCGGACTCGCCACACTCGGGGACTCTCCCCTCGCGGAATCGCGATCATCACGGATTCGCCACACTCGGGGACTCTCCCCTCGCGGACTCGCAATCATCGTAGACTCGCCGCGCTCGGGGACACTCCCCTCGCGGACTCGCCACGCTCGGGGACTCGGCGCCCGTCGGTCGATCGACCTCGCCGCTCGCCGCACTCGGGGACTCGGCGCATAATCGGTCGCTCGGCCTCGACGCTCACCGGTCGCTCGGCCTCGCCGCTCGCCACGCTCGGGGACTCGGTGCTCGCCGGTCGCCCGACCTCGCCACTCGCCGCGCTCAGCAGCAACCACTAATATTTTCAAAATATGCATCTCTAAAGAGCCTCAAGTCGCCTCTACAAGCCAACTCGAGCCTCGGGGACTACTCCTAGGCATGCAGTGTGTATGCGTGGTTCCACGACCGCGGCTCGCCCTCGTCGACTCGCCATCGTGCACTCGCCCTCGCGTGCTCAACGCGCTCGTCGACTCGCCGCCGTGGATTCGCCCTCGCGTACTCAACACGCTCGGGGACTCGCCGCCGCGGACACTCGCCCTCGCGTGCTCAACGCCCTCGTCGACTCGCCGCCGTGGATTCGCCCTCGCGTGCTCAACGCCCTCGTCGACTCGCCGCCGTGGATTCGCCCTCGCGTACTCAACACGCTCGGGGACTCGCCGCCGCGGACACTCGCCCTCGCGTGCTCAACACGCTCGTCGACTCGCCACCGCAGACTCTCCCTCGCGTATGCCACACGCTCGCGGACTCGCCGGTCGCTCGACCTCGCCACTCGCCGCGCTCGGGGACTCGGCACGCTCCATGTTTGGGGACTCGCCGCAACTGGCGGCTTCACCGACACCCTACGTCTTTCGCCAACTGGCCATCACCGACTGGCTCACGCCGACTGCCTCCCGCTTCACGGTTCTTTTCTCTGTTCAGGAGCTCGTCGCCGATTCGCCACAACCCATCGTCAAGACTCTTCGCGCCCTGCCTCAAGCCCGCGTCGAATCAACAACGCGCTCGGGGACTACTGATGGGGGAATACCAATCGGGGTATGCCCACGAAGCGGATTCGCCAGCTGGATCGCCAAACATAGAGCGGGTCGACTCGCCGGATACGGCGACTGGCGCGTGCTGGACCCGAACGACTGGCGCCGACTGGAGGCCCAAGACGGCGACTCCAATAGAAAGCCCACCAAGGCACTTGTAAACCCTAACTGGCTGCATATATAAAGCCACCAAGGGCACCCCCAAGGGGCACGTCATATTAGATCTAGTCTCTTCCTCCGCCTACGGCGGCTTCCATGTAAACCAATCTATGATCATATACTGGATTGATAGCAGGACGTAGCGATCCTCCACCGAGGGGACGTGAACCTGGGTACATCGTGTGCCAATCTCGCTCCCGGATTCTCCTACGTCGCCTTGCTCCCTCTACGTAAGCTACCCCCAGTAGCATCTGCCGTGCAATACGACGACAACCAGAATTCTATAGTTCTATTATCTCAATTATGTAAAATCCCTAAAATCATGTTTCAAAACTCATGCATATTATCCATGCATCCATGATCATTTGGAGTTCTTTTTCAAAACCATTTCAAAGTCAGGAGAATTTGTTGCTCATTATTTTATGTGAGTATGCCCTAACCTTAGTGCTACCTTATTTTGAGAAAGGTACTTATTGTATTCAGTAATGTTTTGAATTCAAACTTAAGTGCTTCCAAAAGCTTGAGCAAAGTTTCAAAACAAAGTATGAAATAAAACCAAATTTATGCCTATTTTTATATCTCATAAAGGCTTGATTTTATTTTTCAAATGACCCAAGTATGTTTGAGTAAACAGAAGTGTTTGACACTTATTTGAGTACAAAGTTTACTATACAAAAATCCAGAGAAGGTTTGAAATCAAACTGATTTGAAATAGAGTTTGAAAACCATTTCTAGAAAATCAAACAGAAAAAGAAAAGGAGTAAAGAGGAAAAAAATAAGCAAACAGCCAATTTGGCCCAACCCAGCCCAACTCGACCCAGCTAGCCCAGCAACTCCCTCCCGTGAATGGTTTTTCTTTACTCGCACCCACACCCACAGAGTCCCTGACTGTCTGGACCCACCCCCTCTTCTTTTCTCTCGCTGACAACCACGGCCCACACGACTGTCTTCGTCTCCACCCCTAGCGACTGGTTCATCCCCAAATCACGCCGAGCGTTTCCTGTTAAATTCGCGGCTTCAATTCCCGTTCAATGCCTGAGTAATTCACGCCCCCGTCCTCGCCTACTTAATCACCATGCCGCCATCCTTCTTTTCCCCCAAACCACACCTCACCGGAGCCACCAGGCTGCTCGAATTTCTCTCTGGACGCCCTCTGCTCCGACGAGTTCGTCGTCGAATTCCGGTGAGCACCGCACTCCCCTCTGCCTATGGTTCATACTGGCTTGTTCTACATCTCCGTGCGCACCTACTGACACTCTCCGTTTGCTCGCGCATGATCTATAGCCTCGGCAGCGTCAACGACTGAGCTCCGCCACCCTCTGCTCGAACTCCGGCGACCGTTCCCCGTAAGTCCCAGCTTCCCCTCTTCCTTTGTTTGATACGCATGAGATCCCCAGTGTCCTATGCATCTAATGGCACCCTTCTCTCGTCTTAGCGTGGCCCAGAACATCGACTCCGTCGCCAACAGAGAACACCGTCGCCAGGGACTTCTCCGACGAGCAATCCGCGACGACTCCGAGCGCCCCTTCGCCAACCGAGCACACGTTGAGCATCTCCTCGTCACGGAGATTCTGGTGAGCATCCTCCCACCTCCCCGCGCGACCTAGTTCGCCGGCTCCGCCGCTAACAGAGCGCGCCGCCACTTGTTGGTCAGTCGCTGAGAGTCGTGCGATGTAGATCGGACGAGCAAGATAGAACATAGTCGAAGGGGTAAGTAGCGATTTGTGCTGCACGTTTTAGTTAGATCTAACGCATCGGAAGCGCGATCCAGCGCGAAGCGGTACCAGCCAGTTAGAAAGCGCCGCGTGGCACGAGATTTGTTTTAAAAAGTTTGAATTAGATCTATTAGATGTCAAACTTGTTTAAATCATAACTTTTGAATGCCACGTCCAAATTTGGCAAATATTATATCAATGGAATCAGGAGAGAATCCTTTCCATCTATGCAATGTGTTTAATGTTTTGCCTCTATTAAAATTGTTGTTTTTGTAGAAACATTTGTAGGCATAATTTGGGTATATTAATTATTTGAAAAATGTTTTAATTCAAATAAAGTTACTTGTTTATGATTCAGTACCATGCACTTGTCTAGTTTGGTGTAGAAAATCATCACATGGCATTATGCATGCATCCATATATTTTTGCTTGTATTTATTTTGTATGTGATTTTGGTGCTATTATTTTATGCGTAGATTTTGGTGCAAATAGTGATTGTGATTGTGAGGATTGTAGCTACTCTCCAAACTACCAAGGCAAGTGGTGCTTCATGATTTTATTCCTAAGTTTTTCAACTTTGCATTAGAAATATTTTGCTAGTCTTGCATGGTTATTTTTGATCTATATGCTATGCTTGGGAAATCCTGGTAGTTGTAGAATTGCTAGAAATATTTCTAAGTTTTATCAATGCCATGCTTAGCCTAGCTAGTAGCAACCAAGGGTGGTTATATTCATGCTATGAATAAATATTTCTAAGTCTTTGGAATATGTTTTTGCTTAATAAAACAACTAAGTGAATGAAACACCTGGGTGGAATGGAAAGAATGGGTTATGTTGAGTGGTTACACAAGGCCCATTTCTATGGTTTACCTTGTATATCTCACTTGTGGAAAGCCACCCAGGAACAAAGGGATTTGAGAGGCCAAATGTTAAGAAACTTCTAGTGCAGCCACCTGGCAATATGGGCTCTGCCTGGATCACATAGGTTGCAATAACTTAACCATTTGGACAGTTGGTGGTAGTGGGATGATAGGTTGGAACGCGTCCATTTGGTCTAAGGGACGGATTATGAAAGGTCCTGTCTTGGTGAAAATCAAGTCTGGTGGGGAAAGTGCACAACCTCTGTAGATGGAAGAATCTAAGTACTTAGCCATGTCCCTGGTATTGGACAATTTGAGCATCAAGACATGGAAGCTATCAAGAATCTCCTCATCCCAATTTCTAAGTAAAAACTTGTGGTTGAACAAGGGTGAAGGACCCCAATGTCTATTGGTGGTTCCTTGGGAAAGTTTTTGACAAAGAAAAACTTAGTGTTTTCTACTAATAGGCAAAACCTATTTTGAGCAAAGCAAGCCTAAGCTACACTTAGCCAAAATGCATATAGTATTTAGTCCACCAATATTCTACTAAGGTATCACTTGCCAATACTATTCCAATGTATTGACCCATTGTGGCTGTAACTTGTGATGTTGCAGGATATTCTAATGATGAATAGGAGTCATGAGTCTACACTCAACATGCTTGCCTGTGGCACATGAAGATGAAGACTTATTTATCTTATTATATATTTGAACTCTTGTATTAGGCTTGTGGCCATGGAGTTTGTAAAAGACTATGTTTGTCTCTAGAATGATATGTAATAATGACCTTTGTTTCTGTGTACTTCATCTTAAACTGTGGATGCTAGCATTGATCCAGGGACTAGCATTGCAATCATAGGGATCCTTTCCTTTACAAAGGAGGGATCTTACAGATGGTATCAGAGCACTGTGTTGCCTGTAGGATTATGACCCTAGGATTGGAAACCACTAAGGAAAAAAAATTCAACAACTTCCACACTTGTATTTTCTTCTCGTAAACTTTTCTAATCTTCTTTCTCATCTCTATTTGTAGATGAACTCCATCAACAAAGCCGTGAAGAAGGGACCACTCATGACTATGACTTTGGAATGTGAGACAGAGTTCCCTAAGGCTCTCAAGGACCTCATGGTTGCCATGGGAATACATGGTGCAGCTGTGTACAAAGGTTTTCCTGTGATGGATGAAGGAGTTGAGTACTGGTGGGTGCAACTTCACTTGTATAAAAACAAGGAAGACAACCACAAGGACTCAGGATTCTGCATGGTCACCAACTCAGTGATGCACACCACATTCTTTGATTCAGCAAGGGATGCAGCTTGGAAGGCCATCAAAGAACTTAGTGATAGAATCAAGTGCAGAATGCTTAACACCCAGAATGATCTTAGGGAAGAAAATAAGCATACCCAAGAGTTAGAGGCTAACAACCAAAGCTTAAGAAAGGACATCATAGACTTAGCAATGGAGTCTTGTGATCTAGACAAACAGATTGCCTCTAGGGATGCCCTGTTAGCCAACTTGGCAAGTGAGATGGGATTGTAACGTACTTCGTTAGTTGGACCACCACACCCATCGTTTTATTTCCCAAATGTTGTTTAAAGTAAGTTGAACCTTAGTTGTTTGTAATGAATCCATGTATACCATGACTTGTGTGTTTTGATTTCCAAAGTTATGCATGTAATGCCTTCTCTTGTGATTTGTCTTAAATTGTGTTGATTCTAACTTTTTCTATCTTATTAAATATATGCCTAATGTTACTATCAGCACGGCTGAAGAGTTCAAGGGAACTCGTTTTGGCCCTCGTATTATTGAGCTCACTAGTCTGCTCAATCTCCCTCTTCCTACTATCATGATGCTTCCCGTCACCAAGTTTGAGAGGAAAGACCTTTGGGGCTTCAAGGTTAATCAGCCAGGACGCCAGACTGAGCCAGCTACGGAGGCCATCATCTTCATGCTCATGCATGATGACAAGGAGAGAGGCCTAGAGGAAGTCATGCAGGATTTGATTGGACGTTTACTAGGGAGACACTCTTGAGAGGTTAGAGGTACTCACTTCCACACCTTTGGTAGACGTGATGATGATGGCGAGGCCGTTGATTTTGAGGATACTTCGAGAGAGACGGCAGAGCCGATTCGCCTATACCTCCAGGACTTAGAGATTCTTCTTAGGCACATAGACACTGATAGGACCAACGTCATGCTTAGCAATGAAGAACTCCAGGTGCATCTTCGTGAGAAGGACAAGCTCTTCGCGGATCAAGATGAGATAGTCAAGGAGATGGAGGCTAAGTTTGAGAGTCAGGATAGAAAGTTCAAGAGTCTAGAGAAGCGAGTCCAATATAGGAACAAGAGGATTCGAGACATGACTGCAGAACTAGAGGCCAAGGACTTCGAGCTCGAGCATCGGCAAGGTGTGATTGAGAGGCTTCATGCACAGAAGAGGGCTCTCAAAGCCAAAGTAGAGACCTTGACCACCAATGTCGAGGAATACAAGACCGCTATGGAGAATGCAGGTCTTACATTTGTTGATGAGGAGGTTGATGCAGAGGGGTAGTGATGACTACTCATTTACCTTTATTTATCATGTCTTTGATTATTGAGTCGCAATGACCATCCAACATGTGGATGGCTTGCTATTGGTGTGTTTACTTTTCAAAACTTGTTGTCTATGTTGTTGAACTTTTATTACTATGATGCATCATTGTGATTTGTTATGTGATGTATTGTGCATGTTAGCATCTATGGGTATCTCATTCTTATCCTTATTGAAAACCACAGATGCCTCCCCGACGTGCCAATCCTAACCCCAACAACAACAACAACATCACCCCTGAGATGCAGCAGATGATGACAGCTCAGACTCAGTTGATGCAAATGATGACCATGTTCATCCAGAATCAGAACAACAACAACAACAATAACAACAACAACAATAATAACAACAAGAACAACAATCAGAACAACCCACCGGGTTTTGACATGCTTACCAGGTTCTTAAGACTGAGGCCAGCAAAGTTCTCAGGAACTACTGATCCTATGGTGGCAAATGATTGGCTACGCTCGGTGAACAAGGACTTGGTAACTGTTGGCTGTACTGATGAAGAGAAGGTCAGATTTGCAGCACACTTGTTGGAAGGACCAGCAGCCACTTGGTGGGATAACTTCCAGATCACCACTCCCATTGCGGATGTGACATGGGCTATCTTTGAAGATGGTTTCCGTACTTCTCACATCTCATCCGGAGTGATGAGTTTGAAGAAGAAAGAGTTCCATAACTTGAAGTAGCGCCACCGCAGCGTGGCTAAATATATTGAGGAGTTCAAAAATCTGGCGCGATATGCACCGGATGAAGTTGACACTGATGCTAAGAGGAAGGAAAAGTTCCTTGAAGGGTTGAATGATGAATTGAACCTGCAGTTAGCTGTGGCCTATGTTCCCACATACTAGTCTCTTTGTGACAAGGCTGCTATTTTGGAGAGCAAGATGAAACAAGTTGAAAGCAGGAAGAGAAAGCACTCTGATAAGCACAACTCGGGATCGTCTCACAAGCATTCCCATTATGATGACAGTGGGAGTTCTGGATCCCACAAGCATGGGAAATTCAACAAGCACCACAACCACAACCGTTATCATGACAACAAACACCACCGTAGTCATGACAACGATAAGTACAAGAATCACAAGGGTGGATATAAGAGCCACCACAATGGAAGTGGAAGTGGCAGTGGAAGCCAGCCTGTCAAGAAGGATCTTAGTCAGGTTGAATGTTTCAAGTGCAAGAAGATGGGGCATTATGCAAATGAATGCCCAGAAAAGAAAGTTGAAGGACCCAACAAGCCCAACCCTTTTCAAAAGGGACACGTTAACCACATCAATGTGGAGGAAATTTATGAGGAACCTGATGCTGTTGCTGGTAAGTTCAAACTCAATTCTGTTCCAGCATTTGTTCTCTTTGATATTGGTGCATCTCATTCATTCATATCAAGAGCATTTGTTGAAAGAAATGAACTACCGGTAGAAACTATTGGGTGTCCTATAAAAGTAAGTTCTCCTGGCGGAAAAATGATAGTGAATTCAGGATGTCATGATCTAGTCATAGAGTTTGGGAAGTATAAGTTTCCCGTTAACTTGATAATCCTAAACTCCTAAGGATTGGATGTTATTTTGGGAATGGACTGGATGACTAAGCACAAGGGAGTGATAGATTGTGCCAATCATACTGTCTCACTCACAACTCTAGAATATAAGAGGATCAGATTCAATACCAACTTTGAGGCAAAAAGGAGTAAGCTAAATTCTCTTAAGGGGGTTAGCATGGACAGTGTGCCAATTGTGAGTGAATATCCGGATGTGTTTCCGGAAGAATTACCGGGAATGCCACCTGATAGAGATGTGGAATTTCTTATTGATTTGCTACCAGGATCTGGACCAATAGCAAAGAGACTGTACAAGATGTCAGTGGATGAGTTGAAAGAACTCAAGAAGCAGCTTGGAGAATAGTTGCAGAAAGGATTTATCCAACCAAGTTATTCATCTTGGGGAGCACCAGTTTTGTTTGTGGAAAAGAAAGATAGAAGTCAAAGGTTATGCATAGATTACCATTCACTCAATGAGGTGACTATCAAGAACAAATACCCTTTGCCTAGAATCAATGACTTGTTTGATCAGTTAGAAGGAGCTTGTGTGTTCTCAAAGATTGATCTCCAGTCAGGTTATTTCCAGCTCAAGATAAGGGAACAAGACATACCTAAGACAGCCTTCACTACAAGGTATGGATTGTATGAGTATATCGTGATGCCATTTGGTTTGACCAATGCACCCGCATACTTCATGAATATGATGAACAAGGTATTCATGGAATTCCTTGACAAGTTTGTTGTCGTTTTCATTGATGACATTTTGATCTACTCCAAGAGCAAACAAGAGCATGAAGGACATTTGCGTTTGATACTTGAGAAGCTTAGAGAGCATAAGTTGTATGCCAAATTCAGCAAGTGTGAATTTTGGCTAAATGAAGTTGGTTTTCTTGGACACGTTGTGTCAAGAGATGGTGTAGCAGTTGATCCTGCTAAAGTTTCAGCTGTAACTGAATGGGAATCTCCCAAGTCAGTGAAAGAGGTTCGTAGTTTCCTTGGCTTAGCAGGTTACTATAGAAGGTTCATTGAGAATTTCTCCAAGGTAGCTAAGCCTGTGACAGAATTGCTAAAGAAAGACAAGAAATTTGCTTGGACTGAGGGTTGTGAACTCAGCTTTCAAGAATTAAAGAAGAGACTAGTGACAACACCAGTCTTATGCTTGCCAGATTTGGAGAAAGATTTCCAAGTGTATTGTGATGCATCTCATCATGGGTTAGGTGCAGTTCTTATGCAAGAAGGGAAAGTTGTGGCTTATGCCTCGAGACAACTCAAAACTCATGAGGTGAACTACCCTACTCATGATTTAGAGTTAGCCTCTGTTGTCCATGCACTCAAAACATGGAGACATTATCTTTTGGGAAAGCGATGTGAAGTGTTCACAGATCACAAGAGTTTGAAGTATATCTTCACCCAGAAAAAAATTAACATGAGACAAAGAAGATGGCTAGAACTCATCAAGGACTATGACTTGAATTTGCAATACCACCCCGATAAAGTAAATGTTGTAGCGGATGCTCTAAGCCGTAAGGTTTTTGTGAATGGCCTTACTAAAGGAGAATTACCAGATGATCTGTGTGCCCAATTTAGAGATCTCAGATTGGATATTGTGCCTGAGGGACATCTCATGTCTTTGGATGTTCAACCTACTTTGTTGGACAAAATCAAAGAAGCCCAAAAGACGGATAAGGAAATTAAAGAGATTAAGGAAAAGATTGGCAAGGGTAAAGCCAAAGGATTCCATGAAGACGAACATGGTACTTTATGGCAAGGAAAACGTATCTGTGTTCCACAAGATCCGGAACTTCGGAAACTGATATTACAAGAAGCACATAACTCACCATATTCTATTCATCTGGGTCCCACCAAAATGTACATGGATATGAAGGAAAGATTTTGGTGGAATAATCTCAAGAAGGACATCGCCGAACATATTGCTTTGTGTGATGTATGTAGTAGAGTGAAAGCGGAACATCAGAAACCAGCAGGATTGTTACAACCACTACCTATTCCTAAATGGAAGTGGGACAAGATTGGTATGGATTTCATTACTGGATTGTCAAAGACCAGGTCAGGATATGATTCTATTTGGGTAGTAGTGGATCGCCTAACTAAAGTGGCTCATTTCATACCCGTGAAGACAACTTACACAAGTGCTAAGTTAGCCAAGATCTATATGAGTAGAATTGTATGTCTACACGGAGTACCCAAGAGTATTGTGTCTGATAGGGGAACTCAATTCACTTCTCATTTTTGGAGGCAGCTACATGAGTCATTGGGAACGAGGTTGGAATTCAACACTGCTTTTCATCCTTAAACTGATGGACAAACAGAAAGGACCAATCAGATTCTTGAAGATATGTTGAGAGCATGTGCTCTAGACTATGGAGCCAGTTGGGATGAAAGTCTGCCGTACGCGGAATTCTCTTACAATAACAGCTATCAAGCCAGTATTGAGATGGCACCATTTGAGTTTCTCTATGGGAGAAAGTGTACCACCCCATTGCTATGGAATGGTGTGGGAGAAAGAAGTTTGTTCGGACCAGAACTCATCAAAGAGGCTGAAGAGAAAGTCAAGCTGGTTAAGGACAGATTGGAGATAGCACAGTCCCGACAGAAGAGCTACGCAGATCCTAAGCATAGAGAAGTCACCTATGAAGTAGGTGACAGAGCTTATCTTAGAGTGTCACCACTTCGTGGAGTGAAGAGGTTTGGTGTCAAAGGTAAATTGGCCCCAAGATATGTTGGACCATTCAAGATTCTGAGTCATAAAGGAGAAGTAGCTTATGAGATTGAATTGCCAGAGTCTTTGTCAGCTGTTCACAATGTGTTTCATGTGAGTCAGCTTAAGAAATGTCATCCAGAAATGTAAGAAACTTCTTTGAAGGATACTATACCTTTGGAAGAGGTTCAATTGGAGAGTAACCTCACTTATGAAGAGAAACCTATCAAGATTCTTGAGATTGCAGAAAGAGTTACTCGGACTAAGAATATCAAATTCTGCAAAGTTCAATGGAACCATCATTCCAAAGAAGAAGCAACTTGGGAAAGAGAAGATGATCTTCAGAAAGACCACCCTCACCTATTTTCTAGCCAGCCCGAATCTCGAGGGCGAGATTCACCTTAAGGGGGTTACATTTGAAACATCCCTAAAATCATGTTTCAAAACTCATGCATATTATCCATGCATCCATGATCATTTGGAGTTCTTTTTCAAAACCATTTCAAAGTCAGGAGCATTTGTTGCTCATTCTTTTATGTGAGTATGCCCTAACCTTAGTGCTACCTTCTTTTGAGAAAGGTACTTATTGTATTCAGTAATGTTTTGAATTCAAACTTAAGTGCTTCCAAAAGCTTGAGCAAAGTTTCAAAACAAAGTATGAAATAAAACCAAATTTATGCCTATTTTTATATCTCATAAAGGCTTGATTTTATTTTTCAAATGACCCAAGTATGTTTGAGTAAACAGAAGTGTTTGACACTTATTTGAGTACAAAGTTTACTATACAAAAATCCAGAGAAGGTTTGAAATCAAACTGATTTGAAATAGAGTTTGAAAACCATTTCTAGAAAATCAAACAGAAAAAGAAAAGGAGTAAAGAGGAAAAAAATAAGCAAACAGCCAATTTGGCCCAACCCAGCCCAACTCGACCCAGCTAGCCCAGCAACTCCCTCCCGTGAATCGTTTTTCTTTACTCGCACCCACACCCACAGAGTCCCTGACTGTCTGGACCCACCCCCTCTTCTTTTCTCTCGCTGACAACCACGGCCCACACGACTGTCTTCGTCTCCACCCCTAGCGACTGGTTCATCCCCAAATCACGCCGAGCGTTTCCTGTTTAATTCGCGGCTTCAATTCCTGTTCAATGCCTGAGTAATTCACGCCCCCGTCCTCGCCTACTTAATCACCATGGCGCCATCCTTCTTTTCCCCCAAACCACACCTCACCGGAGCCACCAGGCTGCTCGAATTTCTCTCTGGACGCCCTCTGCTCCGACGAGTTCGTCGTCGAATTCCGGTGAGCACCGCACTCCCCTCTACCTATGGTTCATACTGGCTTGTTCTACATCTCCGTGCGCACCTACTGACACTCTCCGTTTGCTCGCGCATGATCTATAGCCTCGGCAGCGTCAACGACTGAGCTCCACCACCCTCTGCTCGAACTCCGGCGACCGCTCCCCGTAAGTCCCAGCTTCCCCTCTTCCTTTGTTTGATAAGCATGAGATCCCCAGTGTCCTACGCATCTAATGGCACCCTTCTCTCGTCTTAGCGTGGCCCAGAACATCGACTCCGTCGCCAACAGAGAACACCGTCGCCAGGGACTTCTCCGACGAGCAATCCGCGACGACTCCGAGCGCCCCTTCGCCAACCGAGCACACGTTGAGCATCTCCTCGTCACGGCGATTCTGGTGAGCATCCTCCCACCTCCCCGCGTGACCTAGTTCGCCGGCTCCGCCGCTGACAGAGCGCGCCGCCGCCTGTCGCCGCCACTTGTTGGTCGGTCGCTGAGAGCCATGCGATGTAGATCGGACGAGCACGATAGAACATAGTCGAAGGGGTAAGTAGCGATCTGTGCCGCATGTTTTAGTTAGATCTAATGGCTCGGAAGCACGATCCAGCGCAAAGCAGTACCGGCCAGTTAGAAAGCGCCGCGTGGAACGAGATTTGTTTTAAAAAGTTTGAATTAGATCTATTAGATGTCAAACTTGATTAAATCATAACTTTTGAATGCCACGTCCAAATTTGGCAAATTTTATATCAATGGAATCAGGAGACAAAATCCTTTCAATCTATGCAATGTGTTTAATATTTTGCATCTGTTAAAATGGTTGTTTTTGCAGAAACATTTGTAGGCATAATTTGGGTATATTAATTATTTTAAAAATGTTTTAATGTTCAAATAAACTTTATTTAGCTTGTTTTGTACTTGTTTATGATTCAGTACCATGCACTTGTCTAGTTTGGTGTAGAAAACCATCACATGTCATTATGCATGCATCCATATATTTTTGCTTGTATTTATTTTGTATGTGATTTTGGTGCTATTATTTTATGTGTAGATTTGGTGCAAATAGTGATTGTGATTGTGAGGATTGTAGCTACTTTCCAAACTACCAAGGCAAGTGGTGCTTCATGATTTTATTCCTAAGTTTTATAACTTTGCATTAGAAATATTTTGCTAGTCTTGCATGGTTATTTTTTATCTATATGCTATGCTTGGGAAATCCTGGTAGTTGTAGAATTGCTAGAAGTATTTCTAAGTTTTATCAATGCCATGCGTAGCCTAGCTAGTAGCAACCAAGGGTGGTTATATTCATGCTATGAATAAATATTTCTAAGTCTTTGGAATATGTTTTTGCTTAATAAAACAACTAAGTAAATGAAACACCTGGGTGGAATGGAAAGAATGGGTTATGTTGAGTGGTTACACAAGGACCATTTCTATGGTTTACCTTGTGTATCTCACTTGTGGAAAGCCACCCAGGAACAAAGGGACTTGAGAGGCCAAATGTTAAGAAGCTTCTAGTGCAGCCACTTGGCAATATGGGCTCTGCCTGGATCACATAGGTTGTAATAACTTAGCCATTTTGACAGTTGGTGGTAGTAGGATGATAGGTTGGAACGCGTCCATTTGGTCTAAGGGAAGGCTTCTGAAAGGTCCTGTCTTGGTGAAAATCAAGTCTGGTGGGGAAAGTGCACAACCTCTGCAGATGGAAGAATCTAAGTACTTAGCCATGTCCCTGGTATTGGACAATTTGAGCATCAAGACATGGAAGCTATCAAGAATCTCCTCATCCCAATTTCTAAGTAAAAACTTGTGGTTGAACAAGGGTGAAGGACCCCAATGTCTATTGGTGGTTCCTTGGGAAAGTTTTTGACAAAGAAAAACTTAGTGTTTTCTACTAATAGGCAAAACCTATTTTGAGAAAAGCAAGCCTAAGCTACACTTATCCAAAATGCATATAGTATTTAGTCCACCAATATTCTACTAAGGTATCACTTGCCAATACTATTCCAATGTATTGACCCACTATGGCTGTAACTTGTGATGTTGCAGGGTATTCTGATGATGAATAGGAGTCATGAGTCTACACTCAACATGCTTGCCTGTGGCACATGAAGATGAAGACTTATTTATATTATTATATATTTGAACTCTTGTATTAGGCATGTGGCCATGGAGTTTGTAAAAGACTATGTTTGTCTCTGGAATGATATGTAATAATGACCTTTGTTTCTGTGTACTTCATCTTAAACTGTGGATGCTAGCATTGATCCAGGGACTAGCATTGCAATCACAGGGATCCTTTCCTTTACAAAGGAGGGATTTTACAAATTATAACTAAGCGCAAGGTGGTAAACGAATGTCAATGACTACAACAACTATGCAAATTCACTTTGATTTAATTTATGATAAATAGTGTTCAACTTTTAATCATATTGTTGTTGAACTCCCACTCAAAACAATATCCCTCACATTGTTTTAGTGATCACATATACCAAATTCACTACACCAAGTCCGATCATCACGTGACATGATATAGTTTCAAAGGCGAACAATCATCATGTTCATCATATCATCTATATGACTCATGCTTTACCTTTCGGTATTCCGTGTTCCGAGACCATGTCTATACATGCTAGGCTCTTCAAGATCAAACTGTATCTTCCGCATGAGCAAATCTGGCTTGCTCCCATTGTATACACTCGCAGAATCTAACACACCCGATCATCACGTGGTGCTTCGAAACAACGAGCTTTGGCAATAGTGCCTACTAAGGACGAACACTCTAGAACTTGATATTTTGTAAGAGGGGTCATCTTATAATGCTACCATCGCCAACTAAGCAATACAAGATGCATAAAAGGATTAACATCACATGCAATTCAAAATATGTGATATGATATGGCCTTTCTGCTTGTGCTTCCGATCTCCATCTTCAAGCACGAACATGATCCCCATCATCACCGGCGTGGCATCAAGGTTAATGGCGTCGCTCCATGGTTGTCGTCCACCAGCATCAACTATTACAACTACTTTGAATAATAGTCACGCAGGTCTAGACGAAATTAAAAGACAACCATATGGCTCCTGCCGGTTGCCGACTTACAATAAGGAACATTGCATACATCATATATAATCACAATCATGGCCATATCACATCACAGCACACCCCTGCAAAACAAAGTTAGACGACTCTAATTTTCTTTGCATGTTTTACGTGGTTTGGGGATTTCATCAAGTGTCGTTCTAACTTACGAACAAGAACCACAACGTTGATACTAGTATTGTCAATCACCCTTTGTAAATTTAATCTTCACTATGTTGGGAGAAACAGGCACATGCAAAGCCACTTATGCAATACAAGTTGCATGTCAAGCGTGGAGCAAGTCTCATGAATGATTTCATGTAAGGTTAGCCCGAACCGCTTCATCCCACCATCCCGCAAGATGCAAAGTACACAAGAAGCAATTGACAACAAAAGCATCAACGCCCACAATGACCATTGTGTTCTACTTGTGCAACAGATCTACATATAGACACGGCTCTGATACCACTAGAGGGGTTCGTAGAATGGAAAACAAAAAATTTCTATCGCATGCACACAAACAAGCCAAGATATATCTACTAGATTGTAGCAACGAGTCGATTAGAATACTCACCCTCGAAGATTCCAAAGCGGTTAACGAGAGCAGATTCTCGTGGGTGATGTTGTCGTACACTTGCCGATCTCAAGATCGCGTAGACGATCCTTCCGGCGCTGCGTTCCGGCAGCGCTTCTGCAGTCAGTCACACGTTCGGTACTCGATGAAGACCTTCCTCTCCCTTGTTCCAGCAGGTAGCGGAGGTTGTAGTTCTCCCCTCGTGATTCCGGCAGCACGAAGGCGTGGTGTCGAAAGTAGAGGGAAAATCCTGCAGGGCTTCGCCTAAGCCGGAGCAGGTTATGGTGGATCTAGGGCTTCCAGCGATCTAGGGTTTAGAGGGCCGGAGAGGAGGAGGCGTGGCCGGCGTTGCCAGCGCGGCTAGGTAGGGAGGGGCTATTGTTGTGTGGCCTTGGGGCACCCCCTCCCCTCTATTTATGAGAGGTAGGGCAGCTTGGGAGAGGGGATTTTGAATCCTTCCCCAACTCCCTCTCCTTGTTGGCTTTTGGTGGAGGGAAAGAAGGATTCTTTCCTTCCTCCACCAGGACACATTGTCCAAGTTTGACTTTTCAAACTTGCCTTTTGACTTTCAATTTGGAGCTTGATTTATTTATTGCTAATGAGCAACCAAGTGACCTAGGACATGATCTAATCATTCCACTTATCCATGACACATTCATGTTCCCTTCCCCTTTCGGTCCGGTGAACCTTCTAGACCCTTCTAGAACCTCTCTGATGAAATCATCGGAATCATTCCCGAACTCTGGAATTGGACTTTCCTTATATGAATCTTATTCTCCGGACCATTCCGGATCTCCTCGTGATATCTCGGACCCCATCCGAGATTACGAACAACATTCGGTCTCCCTACTTACATTCCATATCTACTAAACAACATCGAATCCTTAAGTGTGTCTCCCTACGGTTCGCGAATTATGCGTACATGAACAAGACACTTCTCCGATCAATAACCAATAGAGGAATCTAGAAAATTCATATGGCTCCCACATATTTCTACGATTACTTTGCGATCGAATGAACCACTTACATACGATACCAATTTCCCTTTGTCTCGCGATAGTTTACTTATCCGAGGTTTGATCGTCGGTATCTCTGCATACCTAGTTCAACCTCGTTACCGATAAGTACTCGTTTCTCGTTCCTGTGATATGTGATCCCTTGTGAGCCAGTCAAATGCTTACAGGATAATTGGATGACATTCCACCGAGAGGGCCTAGAGGATATCTATCCGTCATATGGATGGAAAAATCCCACTCTTGATCCATGTGCCTCAACACATACTTTCTGAACAATCAATGCCACCTTTATAGCCACCCAGTTACGGTGTGGTGTTTGATGTCATCCAAGCATCCATCCGGTGATGGTGATTAGCATGATCTCATGGTCGAAGGATTTAGGTTACTATGTATCTGAAAGCTTATAGCAACTGAACTATATTAAATGACTTGATCTTTATGCTATGCTTAACTATAAGAGTATGTCCATCAGACCATTCTCCTAATGATATGATCTTGTTGTTAATAACATCTCAATGTTCATGATCAGGAAACCATGATCATATATTAACCAACAAGCTAGTTTAACAAGAGTCTTTACTAGGGACTCTTTTATGTTTACAAATCACACAAGTATTAATGTTTCCGGTTAATACAATTATAGCATGGTATGTAAACATTTATCATAAGCATGAAGATATTATAATAACCTCTTTATTATTGCCTCTTGGGCATATCTCCAACACTATGGATCCCGGTCCAATCTTTACCATTGATACATCTTCCACTGTTACCTGTTTACTTGTTGCAAACCATTACCTTCCGCACCATATGTTTAATCCTTTGTTATAGCAACCGATGTGATTGACAACCTCACTGTTAGTTGGGGCAAAGTCTTGAGTTTGTGTTGTGCAGGTCTCTGTGTTGCTTACAACACCTATGTGACGTTTCCTTCCTCCTACTAGTTCGATAACCTCGGTTTCTTACTGAGGGAAAACTTGCTGTTGTGCTCATCACACCTTGCTCTTGGGGTTCCCAACAGGCTCCACATCAACCGAGCCATCAACAAGCTTTTCTGGCGCCGTTGCCGGGGAGGCTAAGGACGTCTTCACAAGGGGAGTCCTCCACTTCCTTTCTCTTTACTTTGTTTTTAGTTTTCTTAGTTTATTTTGCTTGGTTTTGTTTGCCTCTTTTCAAAAACTCCAAAAAAATTAGTCTAGTTTCATTTGCTTTCTTTATTCAAAAACACACAAAAAATTAGTTCCTGCTCTAGTTGCTGCCGCTGTTTTTGGCTTTCCCACCTTTGCCAAAATCAACTCTGCTGAGAACACCATGTTGCTCCCCAAGTTCACCCTGAAAAACCTTTCAATAGGTAGTGGCTCCATAATTGGGAAAGTTAATATTGAAGAATTCTTTAATTATGTTAGCAAGCCTGAGGATATTGAGGATAAATCTATAGCAGAGCTTACTCCTAATTATGAGATGACTGCAGTTTCTTTAGTTCATATGTTGGAGGCTAGGTTTGTTAGCCTTAACCCCATGATGCAAATTTTGTTCCTAAAGCTAAAGAAAGAAAAGAATGCTGAAAAGAGAGAATTTATTCTTGAAACTTTACTCAAAGAGTTCCATGATGTTGCTAAGGAAGCCAAAAAGGTATTTGAGCATTTTAATATGCTAGGCTCATGTGTAGTTGTTGTGGGTGCTTCTGATAAAACTAAGCCTAGAGAGGAATTTAAGGTACCCATCCCCTTTAAATTTGTTGGAATGCATGAAGTCTTTGAAAAGAATTTTGATTGGATTGTTCCTAAAAATCCTTTTGATGAAAGTAGTAAACCAAAGAGTGATGAGAAAGGATCCTCCAAGACTCATTTGGATGATATACCTCTCATAGTTGAAGGTTTTGCAAGTATTGATCTCAATTCCTCATTTGAAAATACTTGATTCTTCTTGCTTCTTGTGCCTAACTTAAAGGCGTTAAAGAAAACTACTTGTTGGGAGATAAACCCAAGAGTTTCCTTAAGTCTTGGAAGTTATTACTTCAGTAATGACCTCTCCTTATCCTTTTTTTCTTTTTGTGCCAAGAATGACCTCTAATGAGAGGGAAGTAAGATTTCGGAAGTTGCTGTTCCCAAAACAGATTTCTGTCCTCCACCATAAAAATTCGTTAGGAGTCTATGTAACTAGGATTGAGCTGAAAATTTACGAAAAAATCCCCAGTATGTTAGATAACTTTATTTAGTTCAACACTTTTTGATTTGCGCAACATAAGATTTTCGAAAAAATCGGTTTCTACCTGCTGGTCTGTTTTGACAGATTTCTGCCATTATTTGCATTTGCTTCTTATTGATTTCTTTTTGAGTTCTCTTTAGGTGAATTGAGCTTTTTGAAGGAGTTGCTATAATAGCTTGTGTTTTTAGTGAAAAGTCTGGCTATTCCAAAGATTTTCCTAAAGGTCTATTATCTTTTGAATACACTAATGTTGCTAATGAAGATTGTGTGAAGTTTTGTATGAAGGAAAAATTTCAGGTGTAGAGAGAGAATGATGTAATGAGATGAAGAATGGACAAAAGCTTAAGCTTGGGGATTCCACCCCGGTGTCACCCCAAGAAATATCCAAGAGGTACAAGCGTCAAAGCTTGGGGATTCCCAAGGCATCCCCTTCTTCATCAATAAAAAGCGTCTTAGTTTTTTGTTTGGTTTGCTTAGTTTGTTTAGTTTGCTTCAATAACGTAGTTTGGACCCCCGTTCTCGCTGTGTTGTTTCAAATAAGTTGCTTGGTATTGGAAAGGAGTAGAAAGTTCTTGCTTGGTAAGTGTAAGAGGAGCTTGCATTGACTGTGACTTAGACTTTAGCATGACATGCTAGGTGGTATTTTGACCTTATGCTTAGTGATTATTGTTGTAGAATGTTTTGTTCCAAACAATTGGGATTGATTAGTGTGCCTTTGTAACATCCCAGGATTAGCACCTAGAAATAGAGAGGACACAGGTTTATGCATTGCATTCATGCATAAGAAAATCCGGGGAATTTTCGCGCAAAACTAAAAGAGCTACAGAGGGATCGAGATCTCTCTTGTACTGAAGGAAACTTCGGAGCAAGTGCGATAGAGTTCGACATGACCTTTGTAGAATTCTTTGTTTTGGGAAAAATTTGTTCAAGCATGTATTTAAATTTCAAATATGAAATTCAAATGAATTTATAAAATTCACAAATTGGAATTGGAAATATTTAATAACTTGAAATAAAATGATTACATAAATAATATAAAAAGGATTCTTTATTAATATATATATACATATAGTATTACTTTGATCTTTTACAATTGAAATAAAAGAATTATTTATTATAACAAACTATATATGACATTGTCTTTACAATTAGGATTTACAAAGGAAGAATTAATAAATAAATAGTTCATTATTACAATCACAATAAAAATACAAAACCTTTACACATCTATTATATACTAAAAGCAATATAAGGGGTTCTAATAAAGAAACCACGTTGAGCCACGTCATTTCAATTATTTTTGATAGTTTGATCTAAAATTTATGGCTAAGATTAAAAGATAAGGAGATGTTACGTAAACTCAGTCCCGTACCAAAAAGCCACGCCTTACACGTACAAGCCAATTAGGAAAGTGGAGCATGTTAAGCAGAAAAAAAGTCCACGGTTGACAAGCCCAAGACCCAAAAACTGTTCCAGGCATGGGCTGCTTAAAAAAAGCACTCCGACTTTGATACAATCGTAACAAAAAATAGTGGTTTCTCAAAAAAAAGCAGTGAAAAAAATACTAACTGTTTAGTTTGATTTGAAATAGACTCTGATTTTTTTAGCTGATGAAATGTGGATTTTTTTGACACCGTCTATGGTCAAGACGTGTCTCCATAGGATTCTAGCACTAGTGAAAACGAGGTCTTTTGTTGATCCCGAAAAGGGGCTTTAACACCGGTTCTTCTACGAACCGGTGTTAAAGGGGGGGCCATACTAGCGTGGCCCCTGCGGAAAAAAGGAGCCCCCTTTAACACCTGTTCGTGCCACGAACCGGTGTTAAAGGTCCCTGCAGCAGTGGCCCACGCACCCCCCCTTTAACACCGGTTCGTGGCATGAACCGGTGTTAAAGGGGGGCTATATAAGACACCACCCCAGCCCACACACACACCCCACTCTTCCATTGTTTCACATTTTGGAGCCTAGCAAGAGGGTGTGAAGAGTGCTAGTTTGTGTTTTTTTCATATGCACTAGAGGTGTTCGATGAAATGCCCGAGAGCTCAAAATAAGCTTTCTTGTTGCTCTTTCCGTCTCGGTCGAGGTCGGCAACTATAGTTTCATGTGTCATTGATGTACTATATATATAAATGGTCATCTCCCTATTATTTTTTGATATATACTAGATATTAATGCAGATGAATCGGCAATGGATGTACGGTGACCGCCGCACTTCCGAGTACATTACGGGCCTCCAAAATTTTATCGTTGTGGCTAATGCAAACCGTGGTCACAATGGTTTTATGTGATGTCCGTGTGTTCACTGTCAGAACAAGAAAGACTACTCAAATACCAGAACCATTCACGCCCACCTGCTTCGATCCGGTTTCATGCCCAGCTATAATTGTTGGACCAAGCACGGAGAAAAAGGGGTTGTGATGGAAGACAACGAAGAAGAAGAGGATGATGAAAACTATCATAATATGTATCCTGAATATGATGATAATGCAACGGAGGTAGATAATGAAGATCAAGAGGGAGCAGATGGGCCCGCTGATGACGATCTTGGTCGGGCCATTACTGATGCAAAGGAAGAATGTGAAACTGAAAAGGATAAGGAGAAGCTGGAGCAGATGTTAAAGGATCACAAAACATTGTTGTATCCAACTTGCGAAGATGGCCACAAAAAGCTAGGTGCCACACTGGATTTGCTGCAATGGAAGGCAGAGAATGGTGTGACTGACAGTGCATTTTCAAATTTGTTGGTAAAAATGAAGAATCTTCTTCCAAGAAATAATGAGTTGCCCGACAGTACATACCAAGCAAAGAAGGTTGTCTGCCCTCTAGGATTAGACGTGCAGAAGATACATGCCTGCATTAATGACTGCATCCTCTACCGCGGTGAGAAGTACGAGAATTTGGATGCATGCCCGGTATGCACTGCACTGCGGTATAAGATCAGACGAGACGATCCTGGCGATGTTGAGGGCGAGGCCCCTAGGAAGAAGGTTCCCGCCAAGGTTATGTGGTATGCTCCTATAATACCACGGTTAAAACGTCTCTTCAGAAATAAAGAGCATGCCAAGTTGTTGCGATGGCACATGGAAGACCGTAAGAAAGACACGATGTTGAGACACCCCGCTGATGGGTCACAGTGGAGAAAAGTCGAGCGAGAGTACCCGGACTTCGCACGTGACGCAAGGAACTTAAGGTTTGGTCTAAGTACAGACGGCATGAATCCTTTTGGTGAGCAGATCTGCAGTCACAGCACCTGGCCTGTGACCCTATGTATCTATAACCTTCCTCCTTGGTTGTGTATGAAGAGGAAGTTCATTATGATGCCAGTGCTCATCCAAGGCCCGAGGCAACCCGGCAACGACATTGATGTGTACCTAAGGCCATTAGTTGAAGAACTTTTATAGCTGTGGGCCAAACCAGGTGTACGTATGTGGGATGAGCACAAAGGGGAGCCATTTGACCTACGAGCATTGCTTTTCGTAACCATCAATGATTGGCCTGCTCTTAGTAACATTTCAGGGCAGACAAACAAGGGATACAATGCATGCACACACTGTTTAGATGATACTGAAAGTGTATATTTGGATAAATGTAAGAAGGTTGTGTACCTAGGGTATCGCCGATTTCTTCCGAACCTGCATCCAGTAAGAAAGAAAGGCAAGCATTTCAAACGTCTGGCAGAACCCCGGAGGAAGCCTGTCCTCCGTACCGGTGAGGAGGTATTTGGTATGGTCAAGGACCTAGAAGTAATCTTTGGAAAAGGTCCTGGCAGTCTATCTGTTCCGAATGACGATGCCGGACACGCACCCATGTGGAAGAAGCAATCTATATTTTGGGACCTACCCTATTGGAAAGTCTTAGAGGTCCGCTCTTCAATCGACGTGATGCACGTGACGAAGAATGTTTGCGTGAACCTGCTAGGCTTTCTAGGAGTGTATGGGAAGACAAAAGATACACCGGAAGCACGGCAGGACCAGCAACGTCTGAAGGCCCCTGAAGAGCCTATGCATCCTGAGAACGAGAAGGGTAAACGATGCCACTTAACTCCTGCCAGCTACGCTCTTACCAAAGCAGAGAAGGAAATCTTTTTTGAATGTCTGAGCAGTATCAAGGTCCCGTCTGGCTTCTCGCCGAATATAAAGGGAATAATAAATATGGCAGAGAAAAAATTCCAAAACCTGAAGTCTCATGACTGCCACGTGATTATGACACAATTGCTTCCGATTGCATTGAGGGGGCTTCTACCTGAAAATGTTCGAGTACCCATTGTGAAGCTATGTGCATTCCTCAATGCAATATCTCAGAAGGTAATCGATCCAGAAAGCCTACCAGGGTTACAAACAGATGTGGCCCAATGTCTTGTCAGCTTTGAGTTGGTGTTCCCACCATCCTTCTTCAATATTATGACGCATCTCCTGGTTCACCTAGTAGAAGAGATTGCCATTCTCGGTCCTGTATTTCTACACAATATGTTCCCCTTTGAGAGGTACATGGGAGTCTTAAAGAAATATGTTCATAACCGTGCTAGGCCAGAAGGAAGCATCTCCAAGGGCTATGTAACAGAGGAGGTCATTGAGTTCTGTGTTGATTTTATTCCTGACCTTAAGGCGATTGGTGTTCCAGAATCACGACATGAGGGGAGACTGCGTGGAAAAGGCACCCTAGGATGTAAAGCAATGATATGTAGGGACGGGCATTCTCTCAATCAAGCACACTACATGGTTTTACAAAGATCTATCTTGGTTGCCCCGTATATCAATGAACACAAGAATTTAATACGCCTCAAACACCCGGGGCAGTCTGATGAATGGATTATAAGTGAACACATGGCGAGTTTTGGCGGCTGGCTGCAAAGACTTCTCACGAATAACACCACTGTTGGGGATCAGCTGTACTTTTTGGCCAGGACACCATCTTCGACTGTATGTACTTTCCAAGGGTACGAGATAAATGGTGTCCCTGCCTCAAACTGGCTGGAGGACTGGACTCACAAGGATGCCTATTTATAGTACAAGAAGCTCGACATAGTGTTGACACTTACGAAATAATTTCGACACTCACCCCTATTATTAGTGCTGACTCGTGTTTTGTCCCGGATGGTGTCTCCAACCGGGACTAAAGGTTCATCTTTAGTCCCGGTTGGTGACACCATCCGGGACAAGGTACACGCCGCACGACATAATGTCGACACTCACCCCTATTATTAGTGTTGACTCGTGTTTTGTCCCGGTTGGTGTCTCCAACCGGGACTAAAGGTTCATCTTTAGTCCCGGTTGGTGTCTCCAACCGGGACAAGGTACACGCCGCACGACATAATGTCGACACTCACCCCTATTATTAGTGCTGACTCGTGTTTTGTCCCGGTTGGTGTCTCCAACCGGGACTAAAGGTTCATCTTTAGTCCCGGTTGGTGTCTCCAACCGGGACTAAAGGTTCATCCCGCCATTTTTTCCCGCCATTTTTCTTCCCGCCATTTTTCTTCCCGCCAGTTCTTCCCTCCAGTTATTCCCGCTAGTTCACTATATATATATGTAGGGGGTTGGCCTCCATTGTCATTGCACATCTCTAGACTCATATCTGCAAACTCATCACTCTTTCCCATGGCTTCCACCATATCACTAACCCCCAGGGAGGCGGAGGCGCTTTGCGCCTCGAACTACCCCTGCCCGCCGGGCTACTGTGTCCCTGTCGGCTGGATGCTGAGCGTCGGAGGCGTGCCGGTTCCTCCTGTCCCTCTAGGTGTGGCGCGCCGGATGGCCATCACGAACCACTACTACTTCGAGCTCACGCCGGAGCAGCGGAGGAATCCCAGATGGCATCCCGACTATTTCCATACTTGGGAAGCCTTCTTCGTGGATCGGCATGAGAGGGCGCTCGCCAGGCACGAGGAGGATGGCCCACCTCCTCCTAACTTCAACGAGGCCGGCCGTCGGCTATGGTGGCGCGGCCGGACTCTCCAGAGCGTCATGGCCTATGACACTGCCGCCGACTCTAACCCCCGTCTGCGCTACCCTCAAGTCCATCCCACGCGCTACCCTCAAGTCCAGCCCACGCGTACTCTCCAGAGGTTCAATTACGGCGACCCCGACGATGACAGCGATGATGGCGGCGGCGAGTACGACGACTACAATGGCGAGTATTACAGGTGTAGGCAGGAGCATGACTGAATCACTCCAACATTCCGAAACAAGTTCGGCCGATTGTTACTTAATCTGGCCATGTATCTTAATTTTCAGTTCTTTTATGTATCTTAATTTTCAGTTCCAGTTCGGCCGATTGTTACTTAATCTGGCCATGTATCTTAATTTTCAGTTTTTTTATGTATCTTAATTTTCAGTTCCAGTTCGGCTTTATGTAACTGTCTCAAAATGACCTATCTCATTCGAGGTTTCTTGGCTTTCTGGTCAAATGACCAATGTTATGGCTAGAATCAAGGCATAGTTTGTGATAATATGGCCATATTGTGCATACATGTGCATCATGGCATGGCAAACAATGTTGCAAGAGGAAGTTTTCCTTTTTATCGCACCAAAAAGGCATTTTCCATTTTCCGAGCATAAAAAATGGACGGTTTTGTGAAGCAACCACCAAATGGCTAATTCAAAAAACCACCAACACATATGAACTACAAGTACATGATACGATGCTCATGATTTTTTACAAAAATCATTTTTAGGTTCACAATATGCTATTTTATCAAAAAACAATGCAAGTTGAGCGAGGCTTGGTGAGATTCAAGTGTATACAAAAGATGCGACATTTAAATATCCAATCAATTCAAAAATGTTAATAAAAAAGATGCGGCATTAAAATATGATTTGATCTAATAAAAATCATTTTTTAGATGCTTAATATTTCTTATGTTCAAAGTTTTAGTATTTAACAATTTATTTTTGTTTGAATTGAATAATCAAAATTTATATGTAAGTGTTTTAATTATTTTGAAAAATTTCATGTAAAGTAAATATAAAATGATTTACATGAATGGATAGATATTATTTTTCTGAAAATTATGATATATTATTCATATTTTTCTGAGTTGAAATGAAAAAGATATGAATTTTCTAAATTCATATCATATTTTTTGAATTAAAAAAGCCCCTTTAATGCATGAAATAAATGCCCACCCCTTTAACACCGGTTCCAGACAGGAACCGGTGTTAAAGGGGGGGCATTTATTTCGTTTCCCGCGCGCACCCCCCCTCCCTTTAACACCGGTTCCAGCCACGAACCGGTGTTAAAGGGGGGGGTAATAAATGCGCGCGGGAAACGCCCCCCCCCGTGTTAAAGGGGGGGGTAATAAATGCGCGCGGGAAACGCCCCCCCTTTAACACCGGTTCCAGCCACGAACCGGTGTTAAAGGGGGGGTGTATTTATTTCACCTTCCTCCCCTTCCTTTCTTCCCCCACTGAGCCAGATCGATCGAGAACACAGAGAAAAGCGCCGCCCCCGACCCGCCGTCTCGCCGCCGCCGCTTCGGAGCCCGACCCGCCGTCTCGCCGCCGCCGCTCGGAGCTCGAGGTTCACCGCCCCCGACCCTCTCTTCCCCGCATCCTTCCCCTTCCTCTAACACCTCCTTCGTTCGGCGCCTGCTCCGGCCGCGCCCGGCCGGCCCTCCCCCGCTCCTCCCGGCGTTGGCGATGCCGTCCACGGCGTTGGCCACGGCGACCATAGCCACAGTGGTAGACGGCGGGCGGGGTGTGGCGTTGGCGATGCCGTCAACTGGGGGCGGCGGGGCGCATCGCGGTGGTAGACGGCGATCAACGGCGGCGACGCGGGCACGCAGCTGCTTCGCGTCATCGTCGAAGATGACGAGGACGAAGGGGTACCGGGCCGGTGACGGGACAGTTGGGCCACAAATACAAAGGAAGAGGGATCTATTTGTATTTTCTACTTATTTGTTTGTATTTTCATTTTGTGATCTGTTTTGAATGATTCACAAATACAAAACTTTATAGATATATTTTGAAATATTGTAGGGGCCCTATTAATCCATTTGGGCTCCATTATTTTTTTGTACATTTCAAAATTCAAAAATATTTGAATTGCTTTCAAAGGAAGAGGGAAATTAGGGTTTTGGATTTGCATTTAATTCAACACAATTTCTCTTATGCATATATTTCATTGATGGGTTAATTAGATAGATGCCATTGCAACTTCCAGCTATTTCAGAAACGCCATTGCAACTCTTAACTTTTGAAAAACGCCACTGCAACTCTATGTACATCCCAAATATGCCATTACACCTACTTACACATCAATAAATGCGCGCGGGAAATTAGGGTTGGGCACGCCGCTGCTGCTGTCGGCGTCGGCGGCTACGACGTGCCGGCGGGCACGAGGGTGGCCGTGAACGCGTGGGCCATCGAGGGACCCGGTAAGCTGGGTCGATGGCACGGTTCGACCCGGACAGGTTCGCGGGCGGCGAGGTGGACCTGCACGGCGCGCATCTGGAGCTGGCCGGTGACGTTCGCCAATAAATAATCGCCAATTGACCCTCGAAACGATTCCAGGGTGCCAAAGATGGGCGAGATGAACGTAGTGACATCGACCCCGACGATCTAGGCCTTAATCCTTGCACATGTGAATTAGAAGCATGTGGAGTAAAAATAAAATAGCTTATAGCAAAGATATTATAATAGGCCACGCCTAAACCCTAACTGACCACCTCGCTTTCTTCCCCGTGCAGGAGCGTCTCGCCGCCGCCGCTTCGGAGCTCATAGGCCACGCCTAAACGCCGACGCCGCCCGCCGCCCGATGAGCCCGCCGCTAGCACCGCCGCATCCGTCCGACGAGCACCGCCGCCCGACGAGACCAACGTCACCCCACCGGTGAGCGCCACGTGTCTGCCACGTGTATGTACTACATGCATAGATTAAAAGTTGTATACAAATTGGACCTCTGACTCATTTGTGTATTTATTTGTGTATTTTGGTATGAATAATATGTATATTTGTGTATGAATCCAAGTCCACTTGAATGTTTACACTCTTACTCTAGATAATATTATTGTTTTAGAAACTATGGATCCACTTAGTAGAAACCTTGAAGAAGAAGAAATAACATTATTGATGAGGACACCTCACAATATCTGAACTTGGAGGGACATGATGACGACAACTCAAGTACTAGTCATGGAGAAGATGAAGACTCCGGTGAACGCAATTTAATGGTTACAAAGTCCGGTGAGGTATATGCATTGATTAAGCCTCTGCTGACTTTCGTGTATACAAATTAACGCTTATTTCTTCTTTTAGCCCTCCGGATCGACCAGCCAGCAACCATCTTCTTCTACGAAAAAGAGCAAGCGAGGCGCGAGCCAGCGGTTGAAAGATCGTGCAAAGTTCACGATCGAAGCAGTCCGTGTTGATGGCAGGCCGATGGAGCCCAAGAAGGCCGCAGACAAATTTGTACGTCAGGCTGGAGTTCTTGTTAGGGACCAAATCCCAATCATAATTGAAAATTGGAATAAGCCAAAGAAGGGCGACGGTACCTTTGTCGATGACAGATCCAAAGTAACGCTTTGGAATTCGTTGTTGGTAAATTTCACCCTTCCGCCAGAGGAGGATGAAAACAACCCGGTTATAAAGGAAAAGGTCAAAGAGTGGACTCTAAAGAAGATGGCTGACGCTTTCCGCAACTAGAAGACAAAATTGAACAAATTTGTCAAATCTAGCGAGACTCCAAATTTCGAAGACGCATATTATGCGAAGATAAGACCTCACTGGCCCGAATTTGAGACATATAAAAAAAGAGCTATAGCTAAAAAGAGGTCAGAAACCAATACGCTTAATGCCCTGAAGAAGGAATATCACCAGAGGACGGAGTCAGGTGGCTACATATCTCAGAGGCCTAAGTGGGAGGAAGCTGAGAAGGCCCTGCGCGAGAGAGGGATCACACCCCAGACAGATGGGTGGGACCTACGTGCAAAGACTTGGTTCTACGGAATCGGGGCAAGGTTGGACCCAGAAACAGGATTGTGTATCTTCCCAACCCTCCTTGCCAAACCCGTCACTGAACTCATCACGACATACGAGGAAACATCCGCCAGGACCTTCCATCCCGACAGAGAGAATGACCAGCTCACACGCGCCATCGGTAAAAAAGAACACCCTGGACATGCACGAGGCACAGGGGGTATGACGTGGAAGGATGGGTTTGCCGACTGGAGCGACTCTTACAGATGGCGCGGCAGAAAAGAAAAAGAGCGTACAGAGCGGATGACACAGATAGAACATGCACTTGCGGCGCTGCAGGCGCAAGTGAATGCACAACAGAGCCATCAAGCTACCGGCCCATCTCAGCGGCACGAAGAGCCTGCATTGGAAGCTGCCTGCGGCCCAGACTCTGCGCGGAAAAGCAGTGTGGCTTCCACGAAGAACGTGCAGCCCACGCTTGAAATGACGGGTCCTCGATACCCCGCGGATGAGATCACGGAGAGCGAACACGCTGAGCTGCATGTGAGATTAATGGGCTTATCCATTAAGGTGGCTGTCGGCTATGCCTTACCTCCTGTAGCTGGTGGAACTTACCACTGCCGACCGATTCCAGATGGCTATGCTATTGTCGGGGTGGATGAGGTTGTGAAGGAATATGAGGAAGCACAGCTTGACCATGCTACATCTGAAGGGGAAACTCAACTCAAATTTGCAGTGAAAACGACCATTCTTTGGAAGAAGGAACACATTGTGCTTCCAAATTGGAGGTCACTGGCACCCCCGCCGTCTCCGCAGCGTCAGCAGTCTGAGCCGCTTCAGCTATCTCTTTCGCGGCAGCCATCTCCGGCGCGGCAGCCATCTCCTGCGCGGCAGCCATCTCCGGCCCGTCAGCCATCTCCGGTGCTTCAGCCATCTCCTCAGCGTAAGCGGAAGAGCACTGCCACGAGGAGCATCAGTAGCACTGCCACAAAGAAATCCGCAGGAAACCGTACGCCAAAGAGTTCAAAAAACTACGTCCCGCAGCCTTCCGCCAAGCCATTGCCGGTTTTATCGTGGAATCGCAGCGACAAGGAGACCAATAGGATCTCGGAAGAACAGGTCAAGAAATTCTTTGCACCTAGACGGGCCGAGCCAAAGGAGAAAATAGATCCGGCGGTGGTGGAGAAGTTTTACAAAAATCTTTTGAAACCTGAAACCCCACTTGTGCCGGACTACGAGCGCCAGATTTTGAAGGCGGATGCAAGGCGCCGCAGGGAGACTGAAAGTAGCAGTCGTGAGGCACCCCAAAAAACAGTTCCCAGGCTCGAAGAGCAGGAAAACCAATCATGCGCCCCGCTCCAAATGTTCGACACACGGGACGCTCCTCCCGTAAATGATTACGAGGCAGAGCTACAAAGAAAGGCCAATGAGATGGGGATGACTTACATTGCATACTTGAACGTCATGGGAGAAAACTTGCCCAAATGCGATGCCAACCCCATACAGCCATGGGAGTATGGGAAGAATCTCGTCAAGAAAGAGGAGCTCAAGAATCTACCAACAAAGATGCGAAAATTGCACAAGTGGTACCTTGATTTCTGCAAGACGAGAAAGGTAGAATGGATCATGGCGCATATAAGAGATCAGATTTTCTTGTGCGGAGACGACGCAATCGACTTCAACATTCAAGACTTGCATTTTCTATTCAATCAGAAGGAACTCGACAAATCTGCCATCAGCCTTTATTGTGTGTAAGCACTATTTCTGTAATTTTTATCTCATCTCATTCACTTCATTAATTGCATGTATATATATATATATGCTCACCATATATGTATATACTATTATGCAGAAAAAAGTTTATGGAATGCATGAAAGGAGGCCCTTTTGACATTGGGTTCGTTGACCCAAATAGAGTTCATGAACAAGTGGTAAGAGACAAACCCGGGCAAACAGAAGATTAATTGCTAAAGTCTTTACTGAGACAACAAACCAAAAGGGAAATACTATTGCCTTACAACTTCTCGTGAGTACTGTTACCCTCTCTCTTGTACACATTCTGTTTCGGCTTACTCGATGTTAAGTGTAATTGATGATGAGTTATGCGTGCGTAGGTTCCACTTTATTCTGCTAGTCATTCAACCCGACTCAGGAAAAGTCCTTGTCATGGACTCGTTACGAAAAGAAAAATAGCTATGGGCAGACTTTAGAGAGATGCTCCAGAGGTAATTTCAATCATATTATCACACTAGATCGGCAACTTTCGTGACAATAAGTAATTAATTACTCCTTTATCCATTTTCTTTGTCGGACAGGGTTTGGAAAAGGTTCACGGGCAGGGCCGTGGGTGAATGGTCAGAAGAACTAAAATTTGTAGACCAAAATGTAAGTAATACTAGCTAGCTTCCAATTCCATTATATCATGCTTTATTGATTATTATTTTGATTGAACTCTCTATTCTCGTAAAGTGCGCGCATCAGGGACACGGCAATAACTTATGTGGGTACTATGTTTGCGAATTCATTCGCAACACGATATGTGCGACGGGCCAAGCCACACTAGAACAACTTAGAGTAAGTAAACAAAGTCCACAACATTATTTTATTACCATCAATTGTGTTGAGTTTTATTCTTATATATATATTGACGGCCCATTCTTCATATATATTCAGATCGAACGGATGCGGGACCAACTCCTACCATTTGAACGCATACGAGCCATTCAAGAGGAATTGGCGGGGTTCATACTTGATGAGGTCGTCACGCCTGGCGAAGAACTCTTTAGATATCCACCAAAATGAACGATGACGATGTATGTGTCGATGACGATGTATGTGCCGATGATGATGTTTGTGTATAATAATAGTTGCTTAATTATTTATGTACTCGTATGTACCGATGATGATGTTTGTGTATACCGCTCCCGATCGATCCCCCCCCTCTCCCCCCCCCCCCCCACTCCCGCAGAAATACGCCCAGAACGGGGCAGAGGCAGAAGTCTGCCGCGGCAGAGATTTAGGCCGTTTTCCTGCCGCGGCAGACTAACCTTTAACACCGGTTCCAGATACGAACCGGTGTTAAAGGGGGGGCTGAGGCCTGCGACAGCCCCACGTGCGCCACCCTTTAACACCGGTTCGTATAAGAACCGGTGTTAAAGCCCCCCCCCCCCTCCCCCTCTAACACCGAACCCTCAACAGCGGTTGGGGAACCGCTGTTAGAGGGCCCTCCCAACCGGAGTTAAAGGGGGGGCTCTGCACTAGTGTAGCTGTAGCCTTTTCCTTTTTTTTATTCCAGCCTTTTCCTTTTGATGGTAGCCAACATTGTTTGCCGGTCCAAAAAGAAAATCTGCAATGCCTTTTTTACACATTAAAAACCTGTAACATTCCCAAAAAACTCAAGCATGCAAATTTGTTGGTGGAATTAGGAAATTAACAACGACTTCTTGCAGTTACATGTAGTATGAATATTTCCTCTCAAGCAATCAAGCCAGCCGAACTGTTTCTCTATGCCTTTTCTGCATGCTAGCGTGGTTCAAGTTACTCTATCAGCAAGACGACCCAAAAAAATAAGATAAGCAGCTGCCTTATTAGAAGCAACACCGTCTATGATAGCCTCTAGACAAATAGCATGTATACATGCAAGCCGAATATTGACCTATACGGTGAGAGGGGTATCAAACATATGAAACTACTCTAAAAGGGTCTAAAATAAAATGGAAATGACAGCACTATATTCGAACATCTCATACACGTTAACAGTACCAGCCAAACATATTGCCGATTTAAGTCAAAATAAAAAAATTGCGGGTAAGCCAAAATAAAAAGAATTGCAGGTAAGCCAAAATATGGATCTACGGATTAATTCGATCATGGGCTAATCAAGGTTATCAATTGCAATTTTCTAATAAAGTTAATCTCTCTCATCCGATTTATATGTTCTATGTGTATCTCTAAATTTTCAATTTGACCAAAGTAAATATGTTACAACGTTATATTATATAATCATATATCTTTTATGTTATAAAATGTATATGGTATTGTTATTAACGATCTAGAGATATGTGACGACCAATAACGTACTGAGCGAGTACATACTTTATTAGGCCAATAAATAATACAACTCGATCTCCGTGTGAAGACCAAGATAATATAGCAAATCCATTATTTTCATTATATAAAATCTATCGATTAGAATAAGTCTAAAATCTAACCTTAGATGACATTTTTATCTTAACGGTAATATGATAATCATTTAAGGAAATTTAAATTATGAAAAAAACAAAGGAACACATGCAAAAAAGAAACTTTAGCGAGTGCCTAACGACATAGAAATAATTATTTTCAATGTATGTTGGTAGACATTAATCATGGTTTTCTTATCCCTTTATACTTTGTACTTAGAGTAATCTCGACGATCGCATCGGATGGTTCTTAGTATTGACTGAGAGACAATAATTACTTCATAAGTATCAAGATCAAAATATTTAACAAATTTTTTTAGGAATAGCATATTACTTTGGAAGAAAGTAACAACTAATGAACATGACCATGATAGAGAAATGTGACTATCAGTATGGAATTATGTGGTCTTAGTTTCACATTATAAGAAGCTTACCACCCATTCATTGACACTCACTAATGTCGTTGCAACCATCAAAACACTATAATGCAAAAGTTTCACCAAATATTTATGTGTTTCCTCAAGAATTTGTCAATTTTCTTCTTTTCTAATTTATAATATGATATTTTTGCCAATATGATGGCCAAATAAAGTGAACCGTTACACTAACATAGCACACAAGTGAATGGTGGAGAATGTTTAGATAAAATATTAGGAGTAAAAAATCATTTTAAGTACCTAAAATATTAAACATGTGTAAAACAACAAGTATGACGAGTGTGAATGATAGAATATTTTTGGCAACTTCCACACCATTTATCTTATAAGAATACATGTCACTGCACTAAAACACATGTTTGCAATATGCAGGAGGCAGATGATAGGACAAACATCTACCTACGAGCCATTGGTGTTTAATTATTAGCGTAAGAATTCTTAATGAGAATTAGTACAGAGAAAAATGTAATGGATTAGGGAAAGCTAGATGCGACATCCATATATTTAACAAAAACTCTATACAAAAATATGATAATTCGAATCATGTTTTACGAAATTGCACTTTTTGTCCATACATTTCTATATAAATACTCATGTTAGTAAAAAGAACATAATATAGAAAAGATTTAAATTGAAAGAAGCTCCGGCCGTAGAATTGCACAGGTCACCTTGCTAGCTAGAGAATGAGGCTAGAAAATTTTAGAAATACAAAAAACTGGATCCTATTTCTTAGTAAATAACTATCCTTATATTATATAACTATTAGTAAATAGACAATATATATTAGATGTATGTAGAAGTACCTAAATATATATCACACCTATTAGAGCTTTAAAAATGTATTTAGCTGCACCATAATTGGTAGATCTTTATGCTATAGCTATATATATGGAAATCAATATATCATCATATGGATCTCACACAAAAAAATTATTTTTAATGTTAATCATTAGTTGGACTATAAATTATAAGCACATGTTATGAATGCTTTAGAAATGTTCTTCACCACATACACACCAATGTTATAGATGCAGATTTTGGAAACTTATAAAAGGAAGATAGAAATTTACTCTTACAATCTTATGCTTTGTCCATGATGAGGACTATGGTCAACTGATAAATTTCTAAATGGCGATAAAATGAAGGTAAATAGCGCCGACTTACAGAACAAAAACTTGAGACTGTACTAACCATTGGTTTGTGAAATTTTATTAAAAATATGGATCCGATTGTATATGTATGCAGGAATATCAATACGATTATCTTTTGTGTGCAATGTTTCAATTTTTTCTCAGAAACACAATGATATATACTAATATACAAAATAGAGATCAAAGTTATACCTTTTTACAAGTGTAAGCATCATGTATTTTGCAACCAAAAAGATGAATAGTAAGAAAATACAATTGGATAATATAAATTGAAATACTTAACAACTTTATAACTACATAAAGTGATGCCCTCGCATTTGCGAGGGCCATCATGCTAGTTTGAATAAAAAGGAAATTACAACAAGATTAAAAAAATCTAACTAAGCTTCTTCTTGATCTTCATTCCTGTAAAATAAACAATAGAGCAGAAACATTGTTTTAATGTTAAAATATTTGCCCCACCATAGGTGAGGCAATTTAATATATGAATATAGCTTAGGGATTTTGGTAAGAACTACCAAAATCCACTAACAACCTAGGAGGGTACCACCAAATCTAGGCAACAATTAGGATATGGATCTGGGAACTAAACACTTGAGTAATGAAAGGCAACTATGAAAATCCAGGAAACCAGTACATATTTGATCCATCATTCGAAGACAACAATAAGCATGCTATGGCACCCTCCTAAGCCTAGCTAAGTTCAAGAAAATAAAATCAAAGCAACACAACAAGTAATCTGTCTTTGCACTAATCAGCTAAGAAGATTCATAGTTAATTTGATCTTTTGCAAGTACTTTAAGTCACATGGCAATTAAGCAATAGCTCAATTGCTATGTAAAAGCCACAAATATCTTATTAGGGAAAAAGTCCATTTAACTGAACCAAATGACTATTGTATCCATGAAGATGATATAAGGAAAGCTACATTATAAGACCAGGAAATATCAGGCATTCACTTGATCTTATCCACACATCACACCAACCAGGTAAGGAGCACAGTCATTGCATGCAGAATGTGTGCTGTCGACACAGCAAGACAGCACCAGAACTAGAAAAAGGAAAGCACAACCACCATCACTGGTTAGACACACCATAGTCATATCCTCTTCTCAAAGCCACACTCCTCTGCCTCAAGAACACCACAAGTAGTCCTAGCTTGTACCAGATCAACATAGCAGTAAATATACACAACACTACCATCAGAGTTACATACCACACCATCTCTACCTCTGGTTGCTCCCTGGAGCCATCCAAGAGCTAGGAGGGGAGGAATCCATAGGGAAGGCAACACACCAGGAGAACTGGTTAGTAGCTCATTACAGAGCACAAGCAAGGTTATAAAAAATCCACATCAGGAGGAGCAGGCAACAATTACATCACAAGGGCAAAATAGGCTAACTGATCAAGTGCTGGTACCAACATAGAAACCTCAAGATCAGCATCAGGTTACTACCCAACCTCAAGATCATCATATAGTATCTGTTTATATTTGCATATGAATTCCAAAGTAAAATAGGAGATTGGTAAAAGTATTTCTCTCGGATCCACATAGAAATGCTATGTTGAGTCATCATAGAGAATCTGGTGGCCACACTTTAGTATTTTTTCTTATATTCAATTTGGCCTCAGCCTAATGCATCATGGGCAGATTTATGAAGCAAGAAAAGTATCTGACTTTATTTAACTTTTCTCCCAATATAGTAGTACACACAAGGAAATGGTACCAGAGTGTACAAGCAACCTAATCCAACTAAACATCCTCCAGATCTAGTCTAGGAGATTAGTAGGGGTCACTTTGCACATCTGCATACATTCTTATGTATGTAGTTCATCAGATAAATCAGTTGTGTGGTGGCTCATCTGATCTAGTAATTAAATCATAGGAAGGGAGGTTCCATTCTGTATAGCCAGCCAATTTAAAACAACTATAGCTTCAGGCTTTTGCATCACTAGCTATAAGACTATTTCCCTATGTTACCACTTAGGTTACATCACAGTAGCATTTTATCACAGGATATCATGCTATCTGATTATTACTGTGCACACTCATATTATAAGGCACCACAGTAACAACACAAAAATAACAGAAGCCATTATTTACTTTATAGTCAACATTCATTTAAAAAATGTGGTTTTCAAATCATTTTCCTAAGTATGAAGATTAGGAATCATTCTAAAAGCATCACTGCCATATGGACCAGCCATAGATGATATACCATTTCATCCATAAACAATAACCAGTATAAAACACATCATTTCCTTAAGCATTATACCCAAGAATCAGTTAGAAAATTGCTAACTGTCAATAAAGGATAGAGCATGATCAACCTCAATCTATACTGAATCAGTTGGTTAGTATAGAACATAACTGCTAATTCAGGAATTAAGCACATATGTACTCAATGCCCAAAATAACAGGAAGTCAAAGTATTATCCAACTAATTATATTTCTCACACAGTTGAGCACAACACTGACAGTCCAGGCACAATTACACATGCTTGGTTTATCTACTAATCAGGAGAGAACATTCAAAGAGGAACCTTTGAATATCACATGATCTCTGTCTCACAAGCATTTCCAGAATTCTAAACACAAGCACTTAACAATAGTGAATCATTGTTGACACACTCTAACAGATCTTACAGATCAAATATAAGGGGAGTTGTCACCACATAAATCCTCAACATATGATACTAGGGATCTACAATCTTCAGTAGATAGGGTAGCAGTACCAGCTATATAGAGGGTAGAAGGAGCAACCTACCTGGGGTGAGTCCTAGCTCGCTGAAGAGGAAGCAGAGGCCATGGGTGCAGCAACACGGCGGCACGGTGGGAACCGAAGCACCTGCACCGCGCCAAGCCGTCCCAGCCACCTCTGTAGCACGGCGAGGGTCATGGCCAAGCAGCAACACCGCCGGGATCGACAGCGGTCTGGACAGGGCAGAATTAGGGTTTCGGCCAGACGCATGCGAGGCCACGAGGGAGACCAATCAACAAGGAGAAGGGAAGAAAAGGTAGTGTCAAGCCAGCGCCAACCCACGGCAACAACCGACGGCGTCGGATTTGGCCGGCGTTGGCCGGTGAGGGCGGCGGCGGTGTGTGCGGGTGAGGCAAAGAAGCGAGAGAGGGAGTGTGAGGGTTGTGTCGCGTGTGTGCGGGTGAATGGAGAGGAAGAGAAGGGGTGGGCTGTGGTCTGGATGACCTAGGCCAGCCCATGTACCCAAACCAAAACAGCCCAAGCCAAATAAAATAAGAAATGAAATAAAAGTAAAATAAATAAATTACCAAAATAACCTTTAAACATTTTCAGCTATAGAAAATTATAGAAAAATCATAAAAATATATTTAACATATTAATATTATCACAAAAATAATATCCACCTAAGAAAAATATAATTTTACTTATTTAAGTTAATAAAATGCAAATAAAGATTAAACACTATTAAATCTTAAGTAAAATTTCGTTAAATAAGGAAAAATCCTAAAAATAAATAAAAATCATTTTTGTGTATAAAAAATAACTTTACTCTTTTATAAAAATACTAAATTAGATGTTTTACAAATAAAATATAAATCAAATATTTAAAGACACTTAATTCTTTGAAGAATTTTATAAAAATAAAGGTAAGACTTAAAAATAAATAAAATTCATTTTTAAGATCTTTAATAAGTATATTTCACTAGAAAAATACTATGTATATTATTTAAGAACATTTTAAGAGAATTAAAATTCATCACTTATACCCACTTTGTTAATTCTTAAAATTATTTCTTAAGTAAGAAATAATCCCATTTTCTTATTAAACACTAAAACCTTTAAAGTTTGTTTACTAAGTCTAAATCCATAATTAAAATAAAACTTAAATATAACTATTAGCCTTTAAATGTTTTTAAATCTTAAATTCAAAATTAAACTCCTTTTAAATAAATATTATATATCACTCATGTATAAGGGGGTAAATAATATCCATCCCTCAACCACTCTGAAAAATGACTCTAAACTCAAATAAATTTGTAAGATCATCTAATTATGCTCCCATTAATAAATTGCATATTATTAAATTTATCTTTCACTTAAATTAAAAGGGATCATCCTTAATCATATTTGCCGAAACCCTAAAACTAGATGCTATTCTAAAACTCATCATATCTTACAATTCACTTCTATTTTTATAGTTAACTTTGGTTTAAACAATCATAAACATCTCATTTGAAGTTTATTCATGTTTTTTAAAGTTAACTTTAGTCACTTGTATCAACAATTGAAATATGAGAACTCAACATCATTTGTAACTCTCACAAAAACCTAATATAAAACCTAATAACCTTAACTAATACTAGTTTCTTCATATGTTATTATTTTTGCCACTTCACACAAACAAGTCTATGTTAGTTCCTATAGATCTTAAGAACTTAACTCAAGGACTTTTTATCCTAATCACCAGATAACAATTAATCATAATCACATTATTCTATCAGTATTTTTATATTTTGGATTGTTCACACTTAAGTTCCTTATCAATGCCATCGCTTATGAAATAAACTTAAAGATAAACCCAATCTTAAAGAAAATACCTAAGAACAACTTATTCAAAATACTAAGGGTTTCACTTTGGGAATTATAAAATTGCATAGCATTATTTATGCATAATGACATCTTGCTTCCTTAAACATTAGTCCTTATCGGACGAATGATGATGATTTCAGATATTGGATCTTCTATTATCTCGAAGACTGTGAGTGCATAATCTTGCAATCACACAAGGCAAGTTCACACTTGCTCATGTCCTTTGATTATTTTCTATAAAGTATTTTGCAAATCCAGTGTTGTCATCACCTGCATTTCAAAAAGGTCAGAAAACGCTATTTTCATAATAATATGATTATAGGTTATTTACCATGAGGTAATAACCTTCTATGAAAGTTCCGGTGGTTAAGGAATATATTATCTAGGACTTAACAACCAATGTCGCAAGTGATTCTTGCGTCGTATATTACGCGTTAACCATGAGATTTGGAATGGGACGGAGAAGTCAGCTGGATCGGCTCCCTTTCGCATGCATTAGACATTATTCTGGGCATTTGTAATTTGCAGATCGTGGGTATAGCTGTTTTATACGGGGGAAGTCTACCGTGGATCTGGGCTTACAAAAGACAGATATCTAGTGTTAATGGTTGTTGTGTGTATCCAATTAAGGTACATCCGTTTTATACGGGGAAAAGTCTACCTTGAGTTTGGTCATCCAACAATTGTGGTGTATGCGGGGTCGCGGAGAATGACAGTGATTGGCTTGGATCTTTGTCTGGGCCTCATACCAAGGAAGTGTGAACGAGCCTATAACTCGGATGTGCAACAAAGCTAAGATCTCTCATGGGTAAAGTGACGCACCTCTGCAGAGTGTAAGAACTGTAACTTGTTACTCCCTGTTCCGGGAAGGAGCTGTGAACGCTATAGGAAAGGAACTCCATGAAAGTTCTGGTAAACCCGTGAAGGTTGATGGACATAGCTTTTCAGAATAAAAGCAACCTTTGAAGAAATGTTTACGAAAACTTGCATTGCCTACGACCTATGGTCTGTGGTTGTAGATAGTGCATCAAACACTCCTCTTTAGTTAATTTGCTAAGTACGCTCGTACTCAAAGTATCTTCTTAACCCTTGCTAGATCTCGGAGAAACCAATGACATTTCTAGGAAATAAGTCCCTTAAAGAGTTGAAGATGTATAAGGGAGATCAACGGAGTCAAAGACCTTACCGGAATCTATCGAAGACAAGCTGAAGCATAGAATAGAAATAAAAACTCCTAGAATCTAGAACCTACTTCTGTAGAATAATAATATAGTAGTATTTTCAAGCCTTATACATATATTAATAGTAGTACTTCTAAAGTAACCCATAGTTGATCTTTCTAGTTCTTTCTGTATAATATTCCTCACTGTCCGAGGAAGCTCTCTAGATCTTTTGTGATATGCTATATGTAATATAAAGTGTTGTCTTGGACCCGCGATGTTTCTGTTGTACCACTCTGAGGGATATAATTCAGATGGAACGGTGTTCCATTGATATTATATCAATGACTATAGTGTACTACACCATGCAGTGGTATGCTGGGTCACCGCAGCCTTGAAAGAATTATGCATTGTTTTAGCATACAAAAGCATAGTATTGTGGTATTATCCTTTGATGTTTTGTTTGGGTTGACTTGGCACATGCTCACACCATGTTATGACTATGAACAAGTCACCATAGCCTCTATGATCATTTAGTCCTTGACTTGTAGTACCACTCTATGATTTGATTAGTAATGTTTTGTTGCTCTACATGATTATGGACATTATTGCTCTCTTAGTTGGTTTCTCCCAGTCTTTTGCTAGCCTCCATGTCACATCCCAAGATTTTCCAAATCTTGTAATGTGAAAAATAAATAACCAAAATAAATTATTGTTGAAAATTAGGGTGAAAAGAAACTTTTGTTCTAAATGAAAACTTAAAATCCCATCTTGAACAAACTTTAATTAAAGTTTGAATCCAACAAAATCCAAATCAAAAGAAATGCATTCCTCATAAAATGTATCTGGAAATTTAAACACTTGGAAAATAAAACCAAACCCTAAACCCTAAGGGAATAAAAATCATTTCCAAGTTATCTTCAAGCCTATGGATTTGATCCATGTAAAATCTTGTCAACAAACATTCACAAATCATCAAGAAAGACAAATAGAAATATTATAAGACCATATAAATTGGTTTCACTTAATTTGGAACCATAAATAAAATCTTATGAATTTAATAAGATAAGGAAATTGAATTTCCAAAGCTAATAAAACACTTATCTAAAATCCATACCAAATGGTGAACAAATAATCCTAAATATATTTAAAAGGATAAATAAATATCAAATAAGATTTTACAAATTGGAATCACCAAGTTTAGATCTCTAAATAAAAAGATATGGATTTTATAAGATGAAGAAAGAAATATTAAATAAAGAATATTCAAAGACCAAACTAAATCTTGGCCTAATCCATTAAGCAAATGGAATGAATATAATCCAAATCCAAATAAAATAAAAGGATAAAGAATTTACAAAATAAAATAAAATGGCATTAACCATTCTATCCCTATTTTTTTAATAAAGACAAATCTCTAATAAGGGTAAATATATAATCCATGAGAAAATGGTATTTTGGAAATTAACCAAATGAAATAAAAGTTGTTTCATTCAACTTAAATAAGATTAAAGAAATCTTCCAAATAATATTTAGGGAATTAAACTATATTTAATCCCATTTGAATTAAAACAAATACCCAATCCTAAATGATTAATAAATCATATTAAATTATTCCAAATAATTCAAGATGAATTATTTGACACCCTATTGATCAAATAAAAACCTACTGAAAAGATTTGGAAAGTTTTTAGAAACTTAAATGGTGTTTGAAAATATTATTAAATCCTATTTGAATTAAAAACAAGGGCCTAATCAAATAAATAAAAGACCCTAAAAAGAATAAAGTTTTATTTCAAAAATTGACATCAGAATATATTACAAATCAATATTTAAACCTACACAATTTTTGGCAAAGGATTGAATTCAAATGAATGTTTGAGTTGACCAAACAAAATCAAAACAGAATAAAGGAAAAGAAAAAGAAAAACAGAAACAGAACAAAAAAAAGAATCAAGTCGACCCAGCCCAACTAGCTCAACAAGGCCCAGCCAGCCCACCTCTACCTCTCACCTGAATGAATCGTTATTCACCGAGAAATAAACCCGCAAAGACGCTGACGTGTGGACCCCATTTCCCCTTCCCCTCTATCGCTGACGAGACGACCCCACTGCCACCTCACCTTCTTCCTCCCCGCGATGAACTCGCCCTGCCGTTGCTACCTTTGATTGCGACGATGAATTCGCGGTATTGCCACTGTTATACCTCGCCGTGACCATGCCCATTTAATCGCTCCTGTCTCCTCTTCCTTTCCCCTCTGTCACCTCACCCAAACGTGCCCCCAGGCCGCCCAATTTTCCCCTACACCACACACTGTTCCGACGAGCTCCGGCGAAGATTCTGGCCAGCCTCCTCCGCCCCTCACCTCCTCGAGCACACGGACGTGACCCCCAAGCCCTGGCGCATCTCCCAGTGGCATTAGCTCACTCGCGCGCGCCCTAGAGCCTCGACAACGACGACTCCAAGCGCTGCCACCGTCTGCTTTCTTCTCCGGCGACTCCTCTGGTAAGAACCTGACCGCCCCTCTCTTTCTCCTTCACGCACACATCATCACCGCGTCCTCGCGCATCTAACAGTGTTTTTCGTTTGCTCCCTCGTGACCAGTATCGCCGCCCTCGACGACGACAGAGCGTGGTCGTCGTCAGACGCAACTCCGACGAGCAATTATCAGCAACCCTGTGCGCCCCTTCGTCAACCGCGAGCATGTTGAGCTTCCCCACGTCACGGCGACCACTGTGAGCCATCCCTCTTCCCTTATCGCTTCCTCCATCGCCAGCTCCGCCGCTAGCCAAGCGTCGCCGCCGCGCGCAGCCGTCGAGCGCCGCCAGAACATGGTCGAGGTGATGATGGTCATTAGATGATGATCTAGTGGATGCGATAGAATCACTTAACACCGAAGGGGTACGCAATCTATGTCGTGCGATGTAACTTGATCCAACGCCTCACGTTGCTGATCCACGCGAACCGGTACCGACGAATTGGAACACGCCACGTGGCTCTGCTCATTTGAATTAAAACAGATTTGATCTATTAGATGCTAGATTTTGTAAAATCTATAATTTTTAATCTACACGTCCAAATTTTGCAATTTTTATATCAATGGATTCAGCAAGACAAGCCCTAGCCAACCATGCACTTTGTTTAGTAAAAAGCTTCTGTTAAATTGTTTGTTTTTACAGAAACTTATGTATGCATGTTTAGGATATAAAATTTGTTCCAAAATGTTTTTGAGGATAAAATCTTTGGCAAATGGTGTGTTTTGAACCTACTGACCATAGGAAACAAATTGTGGTTTCAAAAATGTATTTGGTGAAGCAAAAGAGTAAATCTTTGATTTAAACCATTTCTAGTCAAATAAAAATATGGTTTAATTATTAAAAATGGTTTTGGAAGAAAACCTTTGAGAAATGTTTTGGAAATAAACTCTCTGACCCTAAACACAAGGTTATATGGTTTGAAAACATATTTTGTGAAACCTATAGAATTTTGCCTTATTAAAAGCATTTCTTCACCACATAAAATAATGATTTGATCTAAAAATGGTTTATGAAGTAAAATCTTATAAAATGATTTTTCCACTTTATAAAATGAACATTAGGTGTTTTCAAATGTTTATAACCTGTTATAAACCACTTTTGTAAATAAAATAAATTTTGGCATGCTTGCATGCATTGTCTTGTCACTATTATTTTATGTGATGAATTGCTTGAATGGTAGATTGCAATATTGTTTGCTTGATTGAATTGTAGTGATTTGAAGTGCGTGAACATTGCAAAGATCAAGGAGTGAACTTATACTCTCTACCAAAAAGGCAAGTGATGCTTCATATTTTTGTCCCATTATTTTCACTAAGCATTAGTGATATTTCTAAGTAGGACTTGCATGGAAATTTTGCTAAGTATAAACTATGCTATGGGAAAACCTAGTAGATGAAACCTTAGTAGAAATTTCCTAAGTTAAGATCCCTATTACTATCATTCTTAGCTTAGCTAGTAGAAAACAAGGGTCGAATGTATATTCATGCTATGGAAAAATTTCTAAGTCTGCGGACTTGTGTTTGGTTTAATAAAACAACTAAGTGAATGAATCACCTGGGTGGAATGGAAGGAATGGTTTATGTTGAGTGGTTACACAAGGCCAGGGGACTGGTGAACCTTGTGTGTCTCACTCGTGGATGGCCACCCAGGAACAAAGAGATTTGAGATGTCAAATGTTGAGAAGCTTCAAGTGCAGCCACTTGGCATTATGGGCTCTGCCTGGATCATATAGGTTGCAGTAACTTAGCCAAATGGACAGTTGGTGGTAGAGGAATGATAGGTTGGAACGCGTCCATTCTGGTCTAAGGGAAGGCTTCTGAAAGATCTTGTCTTGGTGAAACCAAGTTTTGTGGGGAAAGTGCACCACCTCTGCAGAGTGTAAAACCTAAGTACTTAGCCATGTCCCTGGCAAAGGACAATTTGAGCATCAAGACATGGAAGCTATCAAGAATCTCATCATCCAAATTTCTAAGTTAAAAGCTTGTGGTTGAACAAGGGTTAAAAGGATCACCAATTTCTATTGGGAGATGCCTTGAGAATGATTTTGTCAAAGCAAAAACTTAGTGTTTTCAAATGATAAGGAAAAATCTATTTTGAGCAAAGCAAGCCTAAGCTCCACTTAGCCTAATGCATATAGATGATAGACTCCACTATACTTCCATAGTATCACTTGGCAATACAATTCAAATGTATTGACCCTTGTGGCTGTAACTTGTTATGTTGCAGGTTTGTTTTGATATTAGTGAAGTTTAATGATTAGGATTACAAGTCTACAACCAACATGTCTGCCTGTGGCACTTTGAAGATGAAGGACCCCATGATATTGCTATATTCTGCTGCATTGTAATAAGATAGCCAAATGAGCTATGTAAGATGTAATGTATTATTTTATTCCTAGTTATAAAGTTGTATTATGACCTTTGTTTCTTGAGATTACATCTTAACTGTGGATGTTAGCTATTGATCCAGGGACTAGCATTGTAAACACAAGGATCTCTACCTTATTATAGGTTGGGAACCTTACAGATGGTATCAGAGCATTGTGTTGCCTGTAGGATTGTAACCCTAGGATTGGACAAAACCTCCTTAGAAAATAGGAGTTGTATTTGTTCCAAAACTTATTTACAAACAATCTTGTAAACTCTTTCCTCAACCATTTTGGTTTTGATTCTACATCTCTTCTATTTCAAACTTGATGGACAAAGCCTACCCCATGGCCAAGGATTTCACCATGAGCTAAGGACTTCATCAACTCTAATGACTTCAACATCTTCAACTCTAATGACTTCAACATCTTCAACTCTAATGACTTCAACATCTTCAACATTTTCACCAAGGACCTCAACCTTGGATATCACTAAGGACTACAAGTGAGACAAGAAAAGTTACTCAAGACTTGAAGACCAAGGAAACATAACTTAGAAGGAACCATCATCACCTTTGAAATTTTTGTGACCAAGAAATTTTCTCCAAGGATACAAAGATCTTGCTCAAGAAGAATCAACCAAGAAAGATGGAAAGATCTCAAGTGAACCATATAGATGGACCACTATATTTTGTTTAATTCAAACCCACCAACTTATGTGGTGTAGCAAAAATATTTTTGGTTGCCAAAAAATGTGCTTGAACTTTGTTGTTTGAGTGGAATGTTTGTTTGTGATTCCTTGCACATTGCTTGAGTAAATTGTGATGTGTGTGATTAGAATTGATTCCTTAGAAATATTTTGCCTATTCTAATCCCAATCCAACCCAAACAGATGACTTCTCCAAAAGACTCCAACATCAAGGATGGTGACAACAACAACAACAACAACAACAACAACAACAACAACAACAACAACAACAACAACAACAACAACAACAACAACAACCAAGAGATGCACATGAGAGAATAACTACTAGAAAACCAAACCCAGTTGAGCCAAGTGACAACTCAGCTTTTAGCCAACAACAATGGATTAGACCCAGCCATACAAAGGATTTTGAAACTTCAATCCCAATTGTTGCAAGGGATGGCTACTCAAATGATCAACATGGGAGACAACTCTTCCCAAGGAGTTTATGACAACAAGGATGACAAAGATGTTATTCTAGAAGGAACCCAAGCTTGCAATATTTGTGGAGACAAGGATCACACTTCCAAGGAGCATGAAGATCAATGCCCCAACTGTGAAGATAAACATCCAGCTGACCAATGCCCCACATCCCAAGCTACTTGTTACCTATGTGAAGGAAACAATCATGTCCCTATCCAATGCCCCATCTATTCCATAGTTGAACAAAGGAAACAAGGTGGAGTGCAACAACTGATTGCAGATTACCATGAGAGAGCCAAGTCTAACAAGAAGGATGAATACAAAGGAAAATCTCAGTTTGTACCTCCTAGCAACATGACTCAATTTAAAGGACCAAAAAGGAGACATATGTATTATCCAAGGAATAATAGAAGGTCAAGGAGACCAGGAACTGTTCCTACCTTTGAGATAACATATGAAGAACATGAACTAGAAGCACTCTTAGCTTTGGAGAAACCCAAGAAAAAGAAGGAAAAAAACCATGTGCAATGTGGTCATTGCAAAGAAATGGGACACTATGCCAGTGAATGTCCAGAGAAGCAGAAGTATAAGGAGATTAGACAAGTGTGGTGCAACAACTGCAAAGAGCTAGGCCATTATGTAGCAACTTTCCCATAGAAGATACGTGATGAACTCAATCTTATCACCTGTTACAATTGTGGTAACCAAGGACATTATGCAAGCAACTGTCCAGAAAATATGAAGCACAAGATAAAGCCTATGAAGGATCTCAGCCTTGTCACATGTTTCAAGTGTGGAAACAAAGGACACTATGCAGATGTTTGCCCAGAGAGATTTCAACAAGATCCCAAGCAAGCCAAGATGTAATCTAGTTGGAAAATTTTTAAGGGTGGTAGTACCCTAGTTGCTTTGAGCCAATTTGTAACCCCATAGCCTCCCCAAATCTCGGGACAAGATTTATTTTAAGGATGGTAGACTGTCACATCCCAAGATTTTCCAAATCTTGTAATGTGAAAAATAAATAAACAAAATAAATTATTGTTGAAAATTAGGGTGAAAAGAAACTTTTGTTCTAAATGAAAACTTAAAATCCCATCTTGAACAAACTTTAATTAAAGTTTGAATCCAACAAAATCCAAATCAAAAGAAATGCATTCCTCATAAAATGTATCTGGAAATTTAAACACTTGGAAAATAAAACCAAACCCTAAGCCCTAAGGGAATAAAAATCATTTCCAAGTTATCTTCAGGCCTATGGATTTGATCCATGTAAAATCTTGTCAACAAACATTCACAAATGATCAAGAAAGACAAATAGAAATATTATAAGACCATATAAATTGGTTTCACTTAATTTGGAACCATAAATAAAATCTTATGAATTTAATAAGATAAGGAAATTGAATTTCCAAAGCTAATAAAACACTTATCTAAAATCCATACCAAATGGTGAACAAATAATCCTAAATATATTTAAAAGGATAAATAAATATCAAATAATATTTTACAAATTGGAATCACCAAGTTTGGATCTCTAAATAAAAAGATATGGATTTTATAAGATGAAGAAAGAAATATTCAATAAAGAATATTCAAAGACCAAACTAAATCTTGGCCTAATCCATTAAGCAAATGGAATGAATATAATCCAAATCCAAATAAAATAAAAGGATAAAGAATTTCCAAAATAAAATAAAATGGCATTAACCATTCTATCCCTATTTTTTTTAATAAAGACAAATCTCTAATAAGGGTAAATATATAATCCATGAGAAAATGGTATTTTGGAAATTACCCAAATGAAATAAAAGTTGTTTCATTCAACTTAAATAAGATTAAAGAAATATTCCAAATAATATTTAGGGAACTATATGTAATCCCATTTGAATTAAAACAAATACCCAATCCTAAATGATAAATAAATCATATTAAATTATTCCAAATAATTCAAGATGAATTATTTGACACCATATTGATCAAATAAAAACCTACTGAAAAGATTTGGAAAGTTTTTAGAAACTTAAATGGTGTTTGAAAATATTATTAAATCCTATTTGAATTAAAAACAAGGGCCTAATCAAATAAATAAAAGACCCTAAAAAGAATAAAGTTTTATTTAAAAATTGACATCAGAATATATTACAAATCAATATTTAAACCTACACAATTTTTGGCAAAGGATTGAATTCAAATGAATGTTTGAATTGACCAAACAAAATCAAAACAGAATAAAGGAAAAGAAAAAGAAAAACAGAAACAGAACAAAAAAACGAATCAAGCCGACCTAGCCCAACTAGCCCAACAAGGCCCAGTCAGCCCACCTCTACCTCTCACCCGACCGAATCGTTATTCACCGAGAAAGAAACCCGCAAAGACGCTGACGTGTGGACCCCATTTCCCCTTCCCCTCTATCGCTGACGAGACGACCCCACTGCCACCTCACCTTCTTCCTCCCCGCGATGAACTCGCCCTGCCGTTGCTACCTTTGATTGTGACGATGAATTCGCGTTATTTCCGCTGTTATACCTCGCCGTGACCACGCCCATTTAATCGCCCCTGCCTCCTCTTCCTTTCCCCTCTGTCGCCTCACCCAAGCGTGCCCAGGCCGCCCAATTTTCCCCTACACCACACACTGTTCCGACGAGCTCCGGCGAAGATTCTGGCCAGCCTCCTCTGCCCCTCGCCTCCTCGAGCACACGGACGTGACCCCCAAGCCCTGGTGCATCTCCCAGTGGCATTAGCTCGCTCGCGCGCGCTATAGAGCCTCGACAACAACGACTCCAAGCGCCGCCACCGTCTGCTTTCTTCTCCGATGACTCCTCTGGTAAGAACCTGACCGCCCCTCTCTTTCTCCTTCACGCGCACATCATCACCGTGTCCTCGCGCATCTAACAGTGTCTTCTGTTTGCTCCCTCGTGACCCGTAGTGCCGCCCTCGATGATGATAGAGCGTGGCCGTCGTCAAACGCAACTCCGACGAGCAATTATCAGCAACCCTGTGCGCCCCTTCGTCAACCGCGAGCAGGTTGAGCTTCCCCACGTCACGACGACCACTGTGAGCCATCCCTCTTCCCTTTTCGCTTCCTGCATCGCCAGCTCCGCCGCTAGCCGAGCGTCGCCGCCGCGCACAGCTGTCTAGCGCCGCCAGAACATGGTCGGGGCGATGATGGCCGTTAGATGATGATCTAGTGGATGCGATAGAATCACTTAATGCCGAAGGGGTGCACAATATGTGATGTGCGATGTAACTTGATCCAACGCCTAATGTTGCTGATCCACGCGAACTGGTACCGACGAATTGGAACACGCCACGTGGCTCTGCTCGTTTGAATTAAAACAGATTTGATCTATTAGATGCTAGATTTTGTAAAATCTATAATTTTTAATCTACACGTCCAAATTTTGCAAATTTTATATCAGTGGATTCAGCAAGACAATACCTAGGCAACCATGCACTTTGTTTAGTAAAAAGCTTCTGTTAAATTGTTTGTTTTTACAGAAACTTATGTATGCATGTTTAGGATATAAAATTTGTTCCAAAATGTTTTTGAGGATAAAATCTTTGGCAAATGGTGTGTTTTGAACCTACTGACCATAGGAAACAAATTGTGGTTTCAAAAATGTATTTGGTGAAGCAAAAGAGTAAATCTTTGATTTAAACCATTTCTAGTCAAATAAAAATATGGTTTAATTATTAAAAATGGTTTTGGAAGAAAACCTTTGAGAAATGTTTTGGAAATAAACTCTCTGACCCTAAACACAAGGTTATATGGTTTGAAAACATATTTTGTGAAACCTATAGAATTTTGCCTTATTAAAAGCATTTCTTCACCACATAAAATAATGATTTGATCTAAAAAATGGTTTATGAAGTAAAATCTTATAAAAATGATTTTGCCACTTTATAAAATGACCATTAGGTGTTTTCAAATGTTTATAACCTGTTATAAACCACTTTTGTAAATAAAATAAATTTTGGTATGCTTGCATGCATTGTCTTGTCACTATTATTTTATGTGATGAATTGCTTGAATGGTAGATTGAAATATTGTTTGCTTGATTGAATTGTAGTGATTTGAAGTGAGTGAACATTGCAAAGATCAAGGAGTGAACTTATACTCTCTACCAAAAAGTCAAGTGATGCTTCATACTTTTGTCCCATTATTTTCACTAAGCATTAGTGATATTTCTAAGTAGGACTTGCATGGAAATTTTGCTAAGTATAAACTATGCTATGGGAAAACCTAGTAGATGAAACCTTAGTAGAAATTTCCTAAGTTAAGATCCCTATTACTATCATTCTTAGCTTAGCTAGTAGAAAACAAGGGTGGAATGTATATTCATGCTATGGAAAAATTTCTAAGTCTGAGGACTTGTGTTTTGTTTAATAAAACAACTAAGTGAATGAATCACCTGGGTGGAATGGAAGGAATGGTTTATGTTGAGTGGTTACACAAGGCCAGGGGACTGGTGAACCTTGTGTGTCTCACTTGTGGATGGCCACCCAGGAACAAAGAGATTTGAGATGTCAAATGTTGAGAAGCTTCAAGTGCAGCCACTTGGCATTATGGGCTCTGCCTGGATCATATAGGTTGCAGTAACTTAGCCAAATGGACAGTTGGTGGTAGGGGAATGATAGGTTGGAACGCGTCCATTCTGGTCTAAGGGAAGGCTTCTGAAAGATCTTGTCTTGCTGAAACCAAGTTTTGTGGGGAAAGTGCACCACCTCTACAGAGTGTAAAACCTAAGTACTTAGCCATGTCCCTGGCAAAGGACAATTTGAGCATCAAGACATGGAAGCTATCAAGAATCTCATCATCCAAATTTCTAAGTTAAAAGCTTGTGGTTGAATAAGGGTTAAAAGGATCACCAATTTCTATTGGGAGATGCCTTGAGAATGATTTTGTCAAAGCAAAAACTTAGTGGTTTCAAATGATAAGGAAAAATCTATTTTGAGCAAAGCAAGCCTAAGCTCCACTTAGCCTAATGCATATAGATGATAGACTCCACTATACTACCATAGTATCATTGCCAATACAATTCAAATGTATTGACCCTTGTGGTTGTAACTTGTTATGTTGCAGGTTTGTTTTGATATTAGTGAAGTTTAATGATTAGGATTACAAGTCTACAACCAACATGTCTGCCTGTGGCACTTTGAAGATGAAGGACCCCATTCTATTGCTATATTCTGCTGCATTGTAATAAGATAGCCAAATGAGCTATGTAAGATGTAATGTATTATTTTATTCCTGGTTATAAAGTTGTATTATGACCTTTGTTTCTTGAGATTACATCTTAACTGTGGATGCTAGGTATTGATCCAGGGTCTAGCATTGTAAACACAGGGATCTCTACCTTATTATAGGTTGGGAACCTTACACTCCACTTGTATGAGTAAGCTCTACTCATTCTTCCAACTTCCAAGAAACCAAGTTTTTCCAAAGTGTCCACTATAAACTCCTATGCATGGTGTGTTACACCATTCCAAGTATATTCTTGTTTTCAGCTATCTTCCAGTTAAAAAGTCTCTTTGTTATGTGAAAACTTAGTGATTAAAGCCCTCACAAACTTGATGGCACACTTTATATTCTTTGCCCCTAATAAACTTGAACCATTGTGTCGTCTATGTTGTATATGCTTGCACTTATACGTTGGAATTAGAAGAACTGTACTATCACAGGGAAGGTTTTCAACATTGCACTTGTACTTTGTAATCAGTTGATATCATGCTCTTTTGTATATGGATGTCACCGGTGTGAAATAAAGAGGGAACGTGTAAGTCCATGGAGTATGTATTTTGTGTTAGAGAAACGCCTGAGCCTCTAGCCTAATCCATGCCTAATCATGGTGGAAACTTGCAGCATCACCATAATGAGCTATCTATGAAGCATCCTCAATAAAAATCTATGCACATAGTAAATAAAAGGATCGCTGAGATGCTCATTGTATGCTTGCCTTGTCATTTTCGTTATGGGATAGCTCCTGTACCATGTGCAAGGGGTACCGCGTTGGTGGTTCTCTATGATATGCATGTACTTACAATGACAAGAACTTACAGGTGACTGAAGTTGAGTAGCATGAGGTGTGGCCCTCGTATTCAAGGGACTTGAGATTGCCAACTTATACTTTGTCAAGCATATACTCCATAGTTTGTTCACTTTAACCTTAATCACTTCAAGATGCTTATGATAGGGGCAATGAGAGCTGAAAGCTAACAAGTACCATAATTTTTGGAAGCTCTTTTTGAAACTTGAAATCCCTGCTTCCCTTTATCAAAGGCCTATCTTCCACCATTATTTGAGTCTTCACCTTCTACCTTTAGGCACCATTAAGAGAGCATAGTTTCCATTTTGTGTGTAGTGTCCCAAAACTTATTGATTGATGCATATTGTGATATAACTTGTTCTTGTGCTACTTGTTTCTACTCACCCTTGTGAACTTTGAAGGTGTCCTATGCATCTATTTTCTACTCTATGAGGGATAAGCTGAATGCCACTATGCCATGTTTTCTGTATGTGAAACAAACAAACGTTTTTCAATGCATGTTATTCATGATCTTTGCTTGTAGTCTTTCATGTTACATGCATAGTTACTATGTATTATTGTTAGAACTCCATCTTTCATGCACATGTTTAGAGTTCTTTGATCCCAGCTTTCAATTCTTGCAAATGGTTTGATCTTGGTTTTGATGGTGCATGTCACCTCAAAAATTATTCTTTTATCACTTACCTACTCGAGGAAGAGCAGGAGTTAAGCTTGGGGATGCTTGATACGTCGGAAACGTATCTATAATTTTTGATGTCCATGCTTGTTTTGTATCTACTTTGCTTTGCTTTGTCTATACTTTGAGGTGTTTTTATATCTTTTTTGGAACTAACCTATTAACAAGTTGCCACAGTGCCAGTTGCCTGTTTTCTTCTGTTTTTTGGTTCCAGAAAGGAAGAAAATCAATATTCTCGGAATTGGACGGGACAAAACCCAAAGTCAATATTTTACTGTGGGTGACACGAAGTCTAGAGGAGAGACAGAGAGGTGAACCAGGGCCACCACACCCCCTAGCTATGGGTGGGATCTACTCCACGCCTGGGTAGGGTGTGGGCCCACTGTCCGCCTCCCAGCCTCGCCTCTTTTCCTATAAGAATCCCCCGATGTAGAAACCCTAGGCACCCGATCAAAACTCCACAAAACCGTCTATAGCCGCCACCGCCGTCATCCCTAGATCAGGGGGGATCTGAAGTTCTTCCCGGCACCCTGTCGGAGGGGAGATCATCCCGAAGGCCTTCTTCTCTGGTATGATGTGTGAGTAGTTCCACCTTGGACTATGGGTCCATGTAGTAGCTAGATGGTTGTATCTCCTTCTTGTGCTTTCATGTATAGATCTTGTGAGCTCCATTCATGATCAAGATCTAATCTATTTGTAATCATGCATGTTGTGTTTGCGGGGATCCGATGGATATTGAGATTACTATGTCATATTGATTAATGGTTTTGTCTTATTGATTCTATAATGTCTGTGTTGTTTGTGATCTTGCATGCTCTCCATTGTTAGTAGCTATCTTGGACAAGTAGTTGCTAGTGACTCCAAGAGGGGGTATTTATGCTTGATAGTGGGTTCATGCCTCTAGTTTCCAAGGGAAGTGACAGAAATGTCTTCGTTGTAGATGTGTTGTTGCCACTAGGGAGAAAACAATGGTATCTTGTTCATAGAACAAGTGGATTGTTTACCTTACACACTTTGCATAAAGCAGTTATCTGTTGCTTGCAACTTAATACTGGAGGGGGTTCGGATGATAACCTGAAGGTGGACTTCTAGTCATAGATGCAGTTGGTTGGCGGTCTATGTATATTGTTGTGTTGCCCAATCGAATCTCATAGGATCTTTTTGTCTGGTATTGCATTGTTATGCCTTGCTCAGTTCCTGTCAATTGCCCCGCTGTAATTTGTTTACCCTTCATGCCATGTTGTTTATCTAAGGAGAGCACCTCTAGTGAACTATGGACCCCGGTCCAATCTTTATCATTGATACATCTTCCACTGTTACCTGTTTACTTACTGCAAATGATTACCTTACACACCATAGGTTTAATCCTTTGTTACAGCAACCAGTGAGATTGACAACCTCACTGTTAGTTGGGTCAAAGTGTTGAGTTTGTGTTGTGCAGATCTCCGCGTTGCTTACAACACCTGTGTGACGTTTCCTTCCTCCTACTGGTTCGATAACCTTGGTTTCTTAATGAGGGAAAACTTTCTGCTATGCTCATCACACCTTGCTCTTGGGGTTCCCAACAGGCTCCACATCAACTGGGCCATCAACAGTACCATTCTCCTTATAAATACATTGTTACCCATGTTCCTGCTAGCGTAGAGGTTTGTACTATTGATTCTATTTTGCCTAAGCCTTATGTTGAGAAAATCCCTTTTCCTGCTAAGGTTAAAGATCATTCTATCGTAGCTAATGTGGTTAGCAAAAGTGCTAAGAAAACTGTGGAACCCAATGAGAAAATTAGTATTGAGCATGTGGTAGCTATTGTGAAAGACCTTGTCACTAGAAATATAGAGGATGAGCATATTGTCTTCTGTGAAGATGCTTCTAATATTGTCTCTCATCCTAGAAAAGTTATAAAAACTAGTGTTCCTATGCTTTCTGTTAAAATTGGTGATCATTGCTATTATGGTTTATGTGATATTTGTGCTAGTTCTAGTGCTATTCCTTATGAGCTTTACAGGGAAATTATGCATGAGATTGGTCCTTGTGAGCTTGTGGACATTGATGTGGTTATTCACCTTGCTAATAGAGAGACAGTCTGTCCCATTGGCATTGTAAGAGATGTGGAGGTTCTTTGTGGTAAGATTAAATATCCTGCTAATTTTCTAGTACTTCGTTCTGAAGCTAGTAAAACCTATCATGTTATCTTTGGTAGACCTTTCTTGAATACTTGTGGGGCTATCATAGATTGTAGGAAGTAAAAAGTTTTGACTAAGTTTGATGGAGAGTCTTACGAGTTTAGTTTTTCCTATTTTGCTTAAACTCCTTATGAAAATGAATTGCCTAATGAGGATTTCAAGGTTGAACAACTTTCCACTATTTCTCTTGCTCCTAACAATGCCTTGCAGCAATTTATGGAAGATCATGAAAGCGATGTCTTCATGAAGGAAAGAAATGAGATTAACGAGGTTTTCCTTCGTCAGCCTGAGCAACTCAAACATAATCTACCTGTGGAAGATTTGGGTACCACATTACCACCCAAAGGGGACCCTGTTTTTGAATTAAAACCTTTACCTGATGATCTTAAATATGCTTATCTTGATGATAATAAATTATATCCTGTTATTATTAGTTCTAAACTTTCAGGAAAGGAAGAAGAAAGGTTACTGAAATACTGAAGAAACACCGAGGAGCTATGGGTTATACTCTTGATGATTTAAAAGGAATTTCTCCCAGTATACGTCAGCATGCTATTAATATAGAGCCTTATGCAAAACCATTTGTTGAGCACCAACACCGTCTAAATCCTAGGATGAAGGATGTGGTAAGAAATGAGGTATTAAAACTCCTTGATGCTGGTATTATTTACCCTATTGCTGATAGTCAATGGGTTAGCCCTGTTCATTGTGTTCTCAAGAAAGGGGAATAACTGGTGTGCCTAATGAAAATAATGAGCTTATACCCCAAAGAGTAGTGGTTGGGTATAGGATGTGCATTGATTTTAGAAAGGTCAATAAAGTTACTAAGAAAGATCATCATCATTTGCCCTTTATTGATAAAATGCTTGAGAGGTTATCCAAAAAGACTCACTTTTGTTTTCTTGATGGTTATTCTGGTTTCTCTCAAATTGCTGTGAAAGCACAAGATCAAGAGAAAACCACCTTCACTTGTCCTTATGGTACTTATGCTTATAGGCGTATGCCTTTTGGTTTATGTAATGCTCCTACTACCTTTCAGAGATGCATGTCTGCTATCTTTCATGGTTTTTGTGAAGAAATTGTGGAGGTTTTCATGGACGATTTCTCCGTCTATGGAACTTCTTTTGATAACTGTTTGCACAACCTTGATAAAGTTTTGCAGCGATGTGAATAAACCAACCTTGTTCTTAATTGGGAGAAATGTCATTTCATGGTTAATGAAGGGATTGTTCTTGGACACAAAATTTCTGAAAGAGGTATTGAAGTTGACAGAGCCAAAATTGAAGCAATTGAGAAGATGCCTTGCCCTGGAGATATAGAAGGTATTCGTAGTATCCTTGGTCATGTTGGTTTCTATAGGAGGTTTATTAAAGATTTCTCCAAAATTTCAAAGCCCCTTACTAATATTCTTCAAAAATATGTACCTTTTGTTTTTGATGATGATTGTAAGGAAGCTTTTGAAACTTTGAAAAAAGCTTTGACTACTGCTCCTATTATTCAACCACCTGATTGGATTTTACCTTTTGAAATTATGTGTGATGCTAGTGATTTTGCTGTGGGTGCTGTCCTTGGGAAACGTGTTGATAAGAAGTTGAATGTTATTCATTATGCTAGCAAGACTCTAGATGATGCTCAAAAGAATTATGCTACTACTGAAAAAGAGATCTTAGTTGTAATCTTTGCCTGTGATAATTTTAGACCCTACATTGTTGATTAAAAGGTCACTATTCATACTGATCATGCTGCTATAAAGTACCTTATGACAAAGAAGGACGCTAAGCTTAGGCTTATCAGATGGGTGTTGCTTCTACAAGAGTTTGATATGCATATTGTAGACATGAAAGGTGCTGAAAATCCTGTTGCTGACAATTTATCTCGCTTGGAAAACATTTCTTTTGACCCTTTGCCTGTTAATGATAGTTTTCCAAATGAGCAGTTGGCTGCAATAAGGGTAAGCCCACATGAGAGTCCTTGGTATGCTGATTATGCTAACTTTATTGTTTCCATGTATTTGCCTCCAACCTTTACAGCCCAGCAAACGATAAAATTCTTTTATGATCTAAGGCATTACTTTTGGGATGATCCACACTTATATAAGGAAGGAGTGGATGGTATTATGCGAAGGTGTGTTCCAAAATTTGAACAACAAGAGATATTGAGAAAATGTCACGGCAGTGCTTATGGAGGACATCATGCTGGGGATAGGACTACACAAAAGGTTTTACAATCTGGATTTTATTGGCCTACCCTCTTCAAGGATTCAAGGAAGTTTGTCTTATGATGTGATGAATGTCAACGAGTTGGTAACATTTCTAGACGCAATGAAATGCCTATGAATTATTCTCTTGTTATTGAACCCTTTGATTGTTGGGGATTTGACTTTGTGGGTCCTTTTCCTCCTTCAAAAGGGCATACTCATATTCTTGTTGCTGTTGACTATGTTACAAAGTGGGTAGAAGCCATACCTACGAACAACGTTGATGGTAAGACCTCTTTAAAAATGCTTAAGGATGTTATTTTTCCTAGGTTTGGTGTGCCTAGATATCTCATGACTGATGGAGGCTCTCATTTTATTCATGGGGTTTTTATAAAAACCCTCGCTAAGTATGATGTAAAACATAGAATTGCTTCAGCTTATCACCCCCAAACCAGTGGGCAAGTAGAACTTTCCCATAGGGAAATTAAATTTATCTTGCAAAAGACTGTTAATAGATCTAGGAAAAATTGGGCTAAAAAGTTGAATGACGCTTTATGGGCTTATAGAACTACTTATAAAAATCCTATGGGGATGTCTCCTTACAAAATGGTCTATGGGAAAGCTTGTCACTTTCCTTTAGAATTAGAACACAAAGGTTATTGGGCAGTGAAAGATTTGAATAGAGATTTTAAACTTGCTGGTGAGAAAAGATTGCTTGACATGAGTACCTTAGATGAGTGGAGAAGTGAAGCTTATGAAAATGCTAGACTCTTTAAGGAAAAAGTAAAGAGATGGCATGATAGGAGGATTCTAAAAAGGGAATTCCATGTTGGTGAGAAAGTTCTTTTGTATAGGTCTCGCCTCAGATTTTTTGCAGGGAAACTACTCTCAAAATGGGAAGGACCTTTTGTTATTGAGGAAGTATATCGTTCAGGTGCTATCAACATATCTTCTTTGAAGGATGACACTACACAAGTGGTGAATGGTCAAAGACTAAAACACTATATTTCTGGAGACTCTTATAATGAAGATGTTGATATTATTCAAATGGTGACTTCGGAAGAATTTATTAGAAACCAAACACCAGAAACTGCAGAGTTCAACCTCGAATAGGTAAAAGTGGTGAAAACAGAAGGTTCGTGAAATCCTAATCTTTTTATATTTTTGGTGTTTTTATTACATAAGGGAAGTTACGAGACGGAACAGAGGAGGAAACGGGGGCCGGGGTGGCCAAACCCACCCCAAGCGCGGGCCCACCTTGCCCCGCGCCTGGAGGGGGTGTAAGCACCCCAAGCTCTGACTCTGCCTCTCTTTCGTATCAGCACCTTCCTTATGCTTTGAAACTTCATAATATATAACCCCTTGGATCCCCCGAGGTTCTTGTATCGATTTCTCGTCGTGTTTTTGTTTCGACCTATTTCTGTCAGGCAAATTCTCAGTTTTGGAGATTCAATGTCTTCCTCTGGATCACCCATGGAGGATTCTTCTGCGGATGTCCTCAACCCGTACATGTATGAGTTGAGGATCCATCCCAAGGAGTTGATTCTCAAAGATGGGAAGGTACAGATGAAATAAGTTCAAGGCACTAAAGGAGAAGGCAGACTGAAAGACAGGATGGAAGCATTGGAGCAGGAAGTTTTCAAGTACAAGAAGATGGCAGAACGCGAAGTGGATGTTATTCACAAGATAAGTTCAGAAATCATCGCCAAGCACGAGGAGGAGGTTGCTGAGCTCCGAGAATAAGTCTTCTCGCTTCGTCAGACCACCAACCAATTACAAGCACAGCTCTACGACATACAAAATCAAAACTGTGAGTATGAGGCTAGATTTGATCGCATAAGCTCTGCTGCTAGTTTCAGGATTGAGGAAACCAGGACGTCCTTTTTGTATGGGGAACCTTTTCCTTGGAAGTTTTATGATGTCAAGAGAACACCAGCACCACCGAAGGAGTAATTCGTCATCAGGTTTGGCATCCCCTTGGCTTGTTCCAAGCTTAGGGGAGTGCCATAGTATCACAATCATTATCTTTTACCTTTTTAGTGGATTCATATCTTTGGTAGAGGTGTTATCTTATAGGTTGGTTTGCATGTGGAAGTATCTCTCCTTTAGTTGATTATCTATGTATCCCTTGGTGTGAGTGCCTTGATGGAATATTAATGAGAAGTTTCATCTTTTACTTTTTGCACTTCTTATTTTAGTTTGCAATCTCTATTATATGACGGATTTTGTTGACCAGTATTGGCATCACTTTGGGAGCATCAAGTAAATCTAATTTTTTTTGGCAAACCAAGTTCTGGTCAGTAGCAACACTTTTTGAGGTTTGAAAGAAAAAGAGAAAAGGCGTACAGGTATTTTGTATCATTTATTTTATTTCTTGTTGGCTCATAAGATTAGTATTCTTTATTTAAGATATTTTGTGTCTTCAAGGAAGATTACATGTTTGGCTTTATCACTTGTAGGTTTGCTTGTTTCTTTCAACTCTTTTGCTTGCTACCCAACTTTGCTAGCGAAAAACCTATTTTGAGAAGGCATACTTCTCATGTTTCCAATCCCTTTGAACCAAAGCCTTTGCCATTTGTGTCCACCATATCTACCTATTACCAATTGCTATTCCAAGAAAATTCTCAAGCTTCATCTATCTTTCGAATTAAAAACTATTTTGCTATGTGAAAACTAGTTAGTAAAGCTCTCACGAACTTGATGGCACACCTTATTTTCTTGCCCCTAATAGACTTGAACCATTGTGTCATCGAAGTTGTATATGCTTGCATATATACGTTGGAATTAGCAGAACCGTGCTGTCACAGGGAACGCTTTCCACATTGCACATGTATGTTGTACACAGTTGATATCATGCTCTTTTGTTTACGGATGTCGACGGTGTGAAATAAAGAGGGAACTTGTAAGTCCATGGAGTGACGTATGTGTGTTAGAGAAACGCCTAGGCCGCTAGCCTAATCCATGCCTAATCATGGTGGAAACTTGCAGCATCACTATAGTGAGCATTCTGTGAAGCATCCTCAATAAAAATCTATGCACATAGTAAATAAAAAGATCGCTGAGATGCTCATTGTCTGCTTGCCTTGTCATTTTGGTTATGGGATAGCTCCTGTACCATGTGAAGGGGTACCCCGTTGGCGGTTCTTTACGATACATATGTACTTACAATGACAAGACTTACCGGTAACTAAAGTTGAGTAGCATGAGGAGTGGCCCTTGTACTCAAGGGACGTGAGATTGCCAACTTATATTTCGTCAAGCATATACTCCATCTTTGTGCACTTTAACCTTAATCACCTCAAGATGCCTATGATAGGGGCAATGAGGGCTCAAAGCTAGTAAGTACCATAATCTTTTGGAAGATCTTTATGACTTGAAATCCCTGCTGCCCTCTATGAAGGGACCTTTCTCCTATTTTCTGAGTTGAGTCAGTAAACCTACTTCCTCTCTATCTCCAGCAAGCATTTGAGTTGTTGTGTTGCAAGCATTCATATGTGATTTATTCAATCATGTTCTTTTTTTTCCTTTTTTCACAAGACTCTTATCTATTGAGTATTACTTTGAAAGCCTTCATTGTGAAAAACCTTTTTGAGCAAAGAGTGCTCCTGTTATAAAACTTCTACAAAAAGCTTTTTGTGAAACTGTTTGCTAGCTGTTCTCTGACCAGGAACAAAGTTTGCCAATTCCAATTATGATTTATCTTTATGCATCTCTATTGTGACTCCTGTACTTGTTGCAAGTTATATAATGGTGAGCTGCTTTATTCTATGAGTTGTGTAATGGTAAGTGTGATGCTTCTTGTACGTATTCTTTTATCGACACTTCACTCCATAAACCTATGCACTTGTTTACTGAGCTCAGTTTTCGCTTGGGGACTAGCAAAGGTATAAGCTTGGGGGGAGTTGATACGTCCAATTTGCATCACCATTCTATATCATAATTTGCCTCTATTCATTGATATATGTCTTATTATGAGGTATTACTTTTGTCTTTTCCTCTGTTTTTGCATGTTGGATGATTCTTGGAGGATGAACTGTCGGAGTCAGGTTTCTGATGGAAAAAGAGGTGTTTTTATGCAATTTCGTGAAGATCATAAAAATATCAGAAAAATATTGGAAAATTATATTTTCCCGGAAGACGAAGGAAGCCAGAAGGGGAGGCGTAGCCGGGCCACAGGGGGCCCACACCCCCTAGGCACGGGCCCACCTTGCCCCACGCCTAGGGCAGGTGTGGCCCACCTGGCCAGCTCCCGACTCCGCCCTCTCCCCTATATCTTTCTCACAGAACCCTAACACCAGGGGGTGACCACAGAAAGATTTCCGCCGCCTCTGCGGGGCAGAAAACATCGAGAGAGAAAGAGCTCTCCAGAAGATAGATTTCTGCGGGGGAAATCCCTTACCGGAGAGGGGAGATTGTCTCCATCAACACCGTCATCAAGCTAGACTTCATCGGGAACATCATAATCATCCACACCATCATCTCCACCAGCACCATCATCACCACTCCATCCCGATGTAACAATCGTGTTGGATCTTGCATTAGTTCTTAGGGGAAACTTTCCCGGTGTTGATTACTATTGTAGTTCATGCTTGGGAGTGGAACCATTGGATTATTGTTTATGTTAAGATTCTTATCCACTACCATATCATCTTTGATCTTGATCCATATGATGTCTTGTGAGTAGTTCGTTTAGTTCTCGAGGACATGGGAGAAGTCATGTTGTTAGTAGTGGATTTGCGTTGAGTTATTATTCAATGGTTTAGTATTTAAGTTGTGTTATTCTTCTAGTGGTGTCATGTGAACGTCGACTACATGATACTTCACCATTTATGGGCCTAGGGGAATGCATTGTGTATTTGGCTACTAATTGCAGGGTTGCCGGAGTGACAGAAACCTGAACCCCTGTTAGGACACGATTGCATAAGGGAGCGTAGGATCTCAGAGTTTAAGACTGTGGTTAGGTTTATATCATAATTACTTTCATGTAGTTGCGGATGCTTGCAGGGGGTTTAATCACAAGTATGTATTAGTACAAGTAAGGTTGGTACATTAGCATAGGTTCACCCACACAACACTTACAACACCAAAGAAGAGTACTCAGCTATTTGAAGCGAAAGCACTTGACAGAATTCCCATGTGTCCTCGAGAACGTTTGGTCCTTATAAGTATTTACACCGGCTTGTCCTTTGCTAAGAAAGGATTGGGCCACTTGCTATAGTTGTTCGTTGTCTTTATTACTTGCACTTTGTTTTGTTGCTTTATCAGAAAACCCCCAAAAAATTCGTTTGCTAAGTATTTAAAGAGATTTCCTGCTTCATACCACTAGTCAACACCTTCTGCTCCTCGTTGTGATCAACACTCCTATTTATCAAAAGTACTATGATACACCCCCTATACGTGTGGGTCATCAGTAGCCGCCGCCACCATTGTCCCTAGACCGGGGGGATCTGAAGCTCTTCTCGGCACCCTGTTGGAGGGGAGATCATCCTGGAGGCCTTCTTCTTCATCATGCCAGCCTCCGGTATGAAGCGTGAGTAGTTCCACCTTGGACTACGGGTACATGTAGTAGTTAGATGGTTGTATCTCCTCCTTGTGCTTTCATGTCTAGATCTTGTGAGCTCTGTTCATGATCAAGATCTAATCTATTTGTAATCATGCTTGTTGTGTTTGCGGGGATCCGAAGGATATTGGGATTACTATGTCAGATTGATTAATGGTTTTGTCTTATTGATTCTATCATGTATGTGTTGTTTGTGATCTTGCATGCTCTCCGTTGTTAGTAGCTATCTTTTCCAAGTAGTTGCTAGTGACTCCAAAAGGGGGTATTTATGCTCGATAGTGGGTTCATGCCTCTACTTAATCAAGGGAAGTGACAGAAATCTCTACGGTTGTAGATGTGATGTTGCCACTAGGGAGAAAACAACGGTCTCTTGTTCATGGAACAAGTGGATTGTTTACCATACACACTTTGCTTAAAGCAGTTGTCTGTTGCTTGCAACTTAATACTGGAGGGTGTTCGGATGATAACCCAAAGGTGGACTTCTAGTCATAGATGCAGTTGGATGGCGGTCTATGTATATTGTTGTATTGCCCAATCGAATCTCATAGGATCTTTTTGTCTAGTATTGCATTGTTATGCCTTGCTCAGTCATGTCAATTGCCCTGATGTAATTTGTTCACCCTGCATGCCATGTTTGTTTATCTAAGGAGAACACCTCTAGTGAACTATGGACCCCGGTCCAATCTTTACCATTGATACATCTTCCACTGTTACTGTTTACTTGTTGCAAACCATCATCACCTTCCACACCATATAGTTAATCCTTTTTTACAGCAACCGGTGAGATTGACAACCTCACTGATCGTTGGGGCAAAGTCTTGAGTTTGTGTTGTGTAGGTGTCCACGTTGCTTGCAACACCTTTGAGACGTTTCCTTCCTCCTAATGGTTTGATAACCTCGGTTTCTTACTGAGGGAAAACTTGTTGTTATGTTGCATCATACCTTGCTCTTGGGTTTTCCCGACGAAGCGCTCCACGTTGATAAAGCGCCAACAGAGTACCACAATATTATGCTTTTGTATGCTAAAACAACGCATGATTCTTTCATGCCACATTAAGAAATCTCAATTGTTTGAAACAAGTCATGCTACAACAATAATCACTAAGCATATGGTCAAAGCAACATCTAACATGACATGATAAAGTCTAAGTCACAGTCAAAACAAGCTTCTTTTTGTACAACCATAAGCATGACACATTCTACTCTTTTCCAACACCAATCGACTTATTTGAAACAACTCACAAGGATAATAATCAATAAAGACCAGAGAGCATGTCTCACCTAACTACAAAGAAGAACTAAAAAGTTCTAAGCAAAAATAAGAAGAAAACTAAAGCTAAATGCAGTGCTAGCAAAAGAGAACACTCATAGAACAATAAGAATGAAAACTAGAGTGTTCTAGGCAATGAAGAACGGGGTGTGACTTTTACAAAAGAAGTTTGATGGGATCCAACCAACTTATTGCAGCAAACAAAACAAAAGAAAACTAAAAACAAAAACAAAGACGCTCCAAGAACAACACATAGTGCATGAAGCAAAAAATATAGTATCTTGAAATAAGACCTGAGATTTTGTTGATGAAGAAGGGGATTCCTTGGGCATCCCAAAGCTTTGACGCTTGTACCTCTTGAATTTTTTTGGGTGACACGGGTGGCATCCCCAAGCTTGAGCTTTTGTCCATACTTCATCTCATCACGGCATTCTCTCCCTACACTTGAAAACTTCCTTCATACAAAACTTTCTTGAGTGGGAATTGATATTTAATGGTGACTTCCTTCATATCAATAATGGCACAAACAGTTCTAAGAAAAGGTCTTCCCAATATAATAGAACAAGAAGCATTGCATTCAACATCCAAAAAATATAAATCAACAGGGACAAAGGTATTGTTAACCATAATAAGAACATCATTAATTTTCCTCATAGGTTTCTTTTTAGCATTATCATCAAGATGGACATCCAAATAACAATCTTCCAATGGTGGTAAATCAATCATATCATAAATTTTTATAAGCATAATAGAGACACTAGCACAAAGATCACATAAATATTTGAAATCAAAATCATTCACTTTCATATTAATGATGGGCTCACACCCATCTTCTAATTTCCTAGGAATAGAAGCTTCATGTTTCAATTTTTATTTTTTATTTTTCATGAGAGCATTTGTAATATGTTTTGTAAAAGCCATATTCATAGCACTAGCATTAAGACTTCTAGCAAGCTTTTGCAAGAACATAATTACTTCAGAAATATTGCAACCATCAAGAACAAAATCAAAATTATCATTCAAGGTAGTAGAACTTTTTTCTCCCATATTTAAAAAAATCAGCATTTTTATTGGAAAAAGTTCTAGTGGGTTTAGGCAATGTTGCAAAAGTAATGGGGACTTTGTCTACGCCAATTATTTTACCATTAATAGTAGGAGGTTTGCTAGCATCAACATCACTAGTGGTGGTAATGGTACAAATTTTAGTCATATTATTATTTCTAGCAATTTCATCTTCTCTTTCGCACCTAGCATGCAACTTAGCTAACATCCTAACATTTTTATCAATTCTAACATGAATGGCATTAGTAGCAGCAAAGGGATTATCCATAGTTTCAGGTTTAGCAGCCATTTTATTAATCAAAGAAGATTGTGCTTCAGACAAAGATGAAATATTATTTTCAGCATCGAAGTTTTGGCTTGCAAACTAGGAATTTCCATATTTAATTCTCAAGTTGACAACTAATATTTTTTTAAATGGCAGATTGTTCCTCCATGGTTTTAGTGAATAATTTATTCTGCTCATATTGCATTTGCATGAAGTTTTTAGTGGATCTTTCAACTTCCAAAATCTTTTCTTCACTAGGTATTCCAGATTTACCATGATAACTATTGCTATTTTTAGGAGGATATGGCCTATAATTATTATTACCAAAACTATTCCTATAAGCATTGTTGCTAAAATTATTACTTCTAATGAAGTTCACATCAACTTGCTCTTATTGAGCAACCAAAGAGGCTAAAGGAACATTATTTGGATCAATATGAGCTTTTCCACTAACAAGTTATAGGGGTTCGCAGCATAGAAAACAAAAAAATTCCTACGATGGGAACAACTATGTACCAAGATCTATCTACTAGATACAAGTAACGGGTGGATATACATCCATAGAGAACATACCCTTGTAGACCTACAAAGTTTAACAAGGTTGTACTCGTGGATGATGTAGACGAACGCTGCCGATCTCAAGATCGAGAAGAAGTCCATCACTGCAAATCAGCAGCACATCCGTGCTCGCACAAACGTCCAAGCCACCGAGCAACCTCTGCCTCCTCGCTCCAGTGATGTAGCGGAAGCAACAACTCTTTATTGCCGAAAATCTACCGGGAATATGTATCTTGCTAGTCCGAGACCATGGGGATAAACTAGAGGGGGAGAGAGATCCTTCACGAGGAGGTGTGAGTATGAGAGAGGGAGAAGGGGCTTTAAATAGGAGGGAGGGGGCACCCCAAGGGGGTGGCTGGCGCATGGTGCTGCCCCCTCCCCTCCTCCATTCATGTGGGTGGAGCTCCCACTCACTTTTTAGACCCTTCATTTCTCCACTCAAAATCCCACTCAAAAATCCCATTAAATTTTCACCAAATTTAATGCAATCTCTCTTTAAATAAAACTCCTTTTATTTATTTATTCAGAATTTTGTCAATTACTTTAATGGACAAACATTCACATAAAACCCCTTGCTAGTATTCTATTTCACATGCAAAAACACTTCCAGCAATTTCACCCGAAATAATTCCGGTGTCTAGTGAAATAAATTCCTGCGCTTTGTAAATATTTTTGACAAGATACTATTTGTTCCAAATGGTGTCGGTGTCTCTTAAGTGTGTCACCCTACGGTTCGCGAATAATGTGGACATGATCGAGATCCCTCTCGGATCAATAATCAGAAGAGGGACCTGGAGATCCATACTGACTCCCACACATTCATCGATGACTTCTTGTGATTGTGAGAACCTTTTACGCTAGAATCTTAATCCCTTTGTCTCGCGATATATTACATGTCCGAGATTCGATCATTGGTATCTCAATACCTAGTATGATCTTGTTACCTACATGTACTCTTTTCTCCTTCCCGTGATATAACATTCTAGTGATCAAATCACTTGCTTGCAAGCTAACCAATGTGATATCACCGAGAGGGCCTAGAGTATATCTATCCATCATTGGGATGGACAAATTCCACTCTTGATCCATGGGCCTCAACATAACACCTTCATAGTACTGAACCCATATTTATAGTCACTCTGTTATGGTGTGACGTTTGATGTTATCAAGATACTCTTCTAGTGTTAGTGATTGACATGATCTCATGGTCTAAGTATTAGGATTACTTCGTATGATGTTATAACAATATAAACTCAATGACTTTGATCATAATGCTATACTTCGGATGAAGTTCATCACACCATTCCAATAATGTTGTGACCTCGTTATTAACAACATCCAATGTCTATGATCGGGAAACCTTGATCATCTTGTTAATCAACGTGCTAGTTTATAAGAGAGGCATAACTAGGAACTTTCTGTTTGTTTATTAAACACACATGTATTAACGTTTTAGTATTAATACAATTATAGCATGTAAAATAAACATCTATCATATACTTGGAATATACATAATAACAACTTTATTATTGCCTCTCAGGGCATATTCCCTTCATAAGCATAGACATAATAGTATCAATCTTATCACTCAAGGAGGAGGTTTCTTCAAAATAATTTACCTTCTTACCTTGTGGAGCTCTCATTGTGCCATCCAGAATAATTAATCATCATATTATCCAGGAGCTTTATTGCAGCACCCAAAGTGATGGACATAAAGGTACCTCCAGCAGCCGAATCCAACAGATTTCTTGAAGAAAAATTCAGTCCTGCATAAAAGGTTTGGATAATCATCCAAGTAGTCAGTCCATGAGTGGGGCAATTCTTCACCAAAGATTTGATTCTTTCCCAAGATTGAGCAACATGTTCATTATCAAATTTTTTAAATTTTCATTATGTCACTTCTCATGGATATAATCTTAGGAGGAGGATAATATTTTTCAACGAAAGCATCTTTGCATTTAATCCAAGAATCAATAATATTTTTAGGCAAAGATAGAAACCAATATTTATCTCTTCCTCTTAAAGAGAAAGGAAACAATTTAAGATTAATAATATCTCCATCTACATCCTTATATTTTTGCATCTCACAAAGTTCAACAAAATTATTAAGGTGAGCAGCAGCAACATCGGTACTAACGCCAGAAATCATTGTTGTTTGTGATAGTGAAGTCACACAACTTAGTGTTTTCATGAGCAGTCATTTTTGCAAGATTAAAGCAAGCCAACAAAAATAGCAACTAAAGTACGAACTAATTTTTTTGTTTTTGATAAAATGAAGCAAACCAAACAAAGCAAAATAAACTAAGCAAAACAAAAACAAAGTAAAGAGATTAGTAGTGAGAGACTCCCCTTGCAGAAATATTCTTTCTCCCTGGCAACAACGCCAGAAAAGCTTGATGATGGCTCAGTTGATGTAGAGCCTGTTGGGAACCCCAAGAGCAAGGTATGATGAGCACAACAGCAAGTTTTCCCTCAGTTTTGGAATCAAGGTTATCGAACCAGTAGGAGAAAGAAACCACTTCCGAAGGTGTTGCTAGCAACGTGGAACCTGCACACAACACAACCAAAATACTTTGCCCCAACTTATCGGTGAGGTTGTCAAGCTCGCTGGTTTTGCTAAAAACAAAGGATTAAATGTATAGTCTGGAATAAAGTAATTTCTTGTGGTAATTATAAAAAGTAAACAGTAAACATTAGATAGAATAAAAGTGGGAAGGAATGGACTAGGGTCCACGGTTCACTAGAGGTGTTTTCTCCTAAGATAAATAACATGCTGGGTGAACAAATTACAGCGGGGCAATTGAAAAATAGAGAATGCATAACAATGCATGTACATGACATGATGATCACTATGAGATTCACTTGGGCATTACAACATGATACATAGACCGTAATCCAACTGCATCTATGACTAATAATCCACCTCCGGGATATCATCCGAACAACCCTCGGGTATTAAGTTGCAAGCAACAGATAATTGCATTAAGCAAAGTGTGTAATGTAAACAATACAATTGCCCTTGCACAAAGGATTGTTGTTTTGTCCCTAGTAGCAACAACACATCTACAATCTTAGAAGTTTTTGTCACCCTTCCAGAATACTAGAGGCATGAACCTACTATCTAGCATAAATACTCCCTCTTGGAGTCACAAACAAATACTTGGCCAGAGTAACTACTAGCAACAAAGAGCATGCAAGATCACAAATAACATAGACATGATAGAACAATAATCAATCTGACATAATACTCAATATCCATCGGATCCCTGCAAACACAACATGTAGAATTACAATAAGATGATCTTGATCATGATAGGCAGCGCACAAGATCTAAACATGACGACACAAATAGGAGAAACAACCATCTAGCTACTTCTATGGACCCGTAGTCCAAGGATGAAGTACTCACACATCACTTCGGAGGCACGCATGGTGATGAAGAAGGCCTCCATGATGATCTCCCCTCTCCGGCAGGGTGCCGTGAAGAGCTTCAGATCCCTCCCGATCTACGAACGACGGTGGCGGCGGCTACGGACTTTTTCATGGAATTCTGATCGGGTGTTTAGGGTTTTCGTCTCGGGTGGTTTATATAGGCGAAGGGGCAAGGTCGGTGGAGCGCCAGGGGGCCCACACCGTAGGGCGGCGCGCCCCCTGGCCACGCCTGGCCCTGGTGAGGTCGCCCTAGGGTGCGTCTCCCCTATCCTTCGGGCTCTGTGTCGTGTCAGGAAAAATAGGAACTTTGGCTTTTGTTTTGTCCAATTCCGAGAATATTTATTTACTAGTTTTTCTGAAACCAAAAATAGCATAGAACTGGAAACTGGCTCTGTGGCACTTTTTAATATGTTAGTTCTAGAAAATTCATAAAAATGCCACAAAGTGTGGAAAAACATAGTATAATTGGTGCAAAATAAGAATGGAGCATCAAAAATTATAGATACATTTGCAATATCATAGTCGATCACCTGCCGATCTCAAGATCATGTAGACGATCCTTTTGGCGCCACGTTCTGGTAGCACTTCCGCAGTTAGTCACACATACGGTAGCCGATGAAGACCTTCCTCTCCCTTGTTCCAGCAGGGCAGCGGAGGTTGTAGATCTAAACGGAATCCCAACAGCACGCCAGTGTGGTGGTAGTGGCGGAGAGATTTCTGCAGGGTTTCGCCTAAGCTGGAGCAGGACGGTGGACGAGAGAGAGAGAGAGAGAGTGAGGCACGCCAGCTAGGGTTTAGGCGCCGAGGGACACGGGGGGCCAAGGGGTGGCGCCCTACCCCTCCGTATATGGGAGGGGGCCGGCGGCTAAGGAGCTCCTAGCCCTAGCCGAGTTCCCCCCCAACTCGTCTAGGAGAGGGAGAGTCCCTCCCGAACTTGGCTCAAAGAAGGGGAGTTGTAAACTAGCCTTTCAAGTTTCCCCTTTCCTTCCCAAACTAGGATTTGACTTGTCAAACTAGGGTTTGACCCTACCTCCGTTATGCTTGGCCGAGTTGGCCTAGGGCCTGATGCACCAAACCCTTTAGGGCATGGCGCATCCAAGTACACCCTCCAGGGGTGGTGGACCTTCCAGAACATTCTAGAAGCTTCCGGTCAAAACTCCGAAAACATTTCTGAACCCCGGAAATTGACTTTCCTTATATTAATCGTATTCTCCGGACCATTCCGGATCTCCTCGTGATGTCCTAGATCCCATCTGAGACTCCGAACAACATTCGGTCTCCAACTCACATTCCATGTCTACTCAAACAACATTGAATCCTTAAGTGTGTCTCCCTATGGTTCATGAACTATGCAGACATGATTGAGCCACCTCTCCAATCAGTAACCAATAGTGGGATCTGGAAATCCATAATGGCTCTCACATATTTCTACAATGACTTCATGATCGAATGACCATTTACATACGATACCAATTCCCTTTGTCGCATGATACTTTACTTATCCGAGGTTTGATCGCCAGTATCTCTATACCTAGTTCAACCTTGTTACCAATAAGTACTCTTTACTCATTTCGTGATATGAGATCCCTTATGACCTAGTCACATGCTTGCAAGCCAATTGGATGACATTCCATCGAGAGGGTCTAGAGTATATCTATCTGTCATATGGATGGACAAATCCCACTCTTGATCCATGTGCTTCAACACATACTTTCAGAATACCTAATGCCACCTTTATAACCACCCAGTTACGAAGTAGAGTTTGATGTCATCAAAGTATCCATCCAGCGATGGTGATTAACATGATCTCATGGTCGAAGGATTAGGTTACTATGTATTTGAAAGCTTGTAGCAAACGAACTCTAAATGACTTGATCTTACTCTATAGGAGTGTGTCCATCACATCATTCTCCTAATGATATGATCTTGTTACTAATAACATATAATGTCCATGATAAGGAAACCATGATCATCTATTAATCAACAAGAGGCTTACTAGGGACTCATTTATGTTTACAAAACACACAAGTATTAACATTTCTAGTTAATACAATTATAGCATGAGATGTAAACATTTATCATAAATACAAATATATAATAATAACTATTTGGGCATATCTCCGACAAAAACAATGGCTTAAGAAACAAAGGACAGAATCTGTCCAGAAAAACAACAACAACAAAATGTAATTAGTTCACCAACTTAGGAATGTCAGGAATTTTTATGATTTTTTTGCATACATAGGATTAAAATTTGTAACGTTAGTATAAATTTTATCTCAATACGAGTTATAGAGAAAATCATAAAAATCTTTTCGTGAACAACAGCGTGAAGGAATATGCAACACCAAATAGATTTTTCAACTTTGAAACATCTAAATGGGTAAAACTTGGAACTTTATTGAAAACTACAGAAATAAAACGAAAATAAAACCCTCTTGCAAAAACAAGAGTGCAGAAGAAAAACCAAAATTAAAACAACCGGGTTGCCTCCCCATAAAGGGCTTCTTTATAGTCATATAGCTAGGCTTACATACCTTTGTTTTCAATAGGGGAAAATGTTGTGTGAGTAATGCTTATTGATTCTCGCCTTTTCAATATTAAAAATAAAATATGATAAAATAACAGGATCCCATGGTGTGATCAAGCTAATCAAGATATTTAAAACTTTAAAGCATGACAGGACACACCATGGAGCATAAATCAAGTAACATCAAAATCTAACTTTCTTCCTATGTATTGGCATTTTATAAATGAATGAATCAAAATAATGATTAGTACCAATTCATGTTATCATTATATGAATGCAACTTATAATTGTTAGAAGCATAAAGAGGGATCTTATCACCTCCTCGTTCATAATAGTTGCAAGTAGTAAAAGCAAAGTTGACAATATAATTACTAGATTGAGGCAACTTTGTAAATTTTGAACATAGTGAGTATCATTAAATTTACTATGACAATCATAAGCATGCTTCCCTCTCTCAAAATAGTTGCAAGAACCAATATAATCATTAATATCATGGTTGCTTGCAAGTAGGATTTCCATAAGATAATTCAACATCATGCATATATTTCCTACATAAAGCATATTTCTCCGCTATGGTGTAAATAGAAGTATTCAAGAATGATATAGGACTCTCATGAATGAGAGTATAATAACAACCAAAAAGTTTATCATTTTTATCCTCACATAACCTAGTACCTAAGCATGGAGGATTATCCAACAAAGTAAGACCATTGTCCAAGGCATTATCATATTCCATATCCAAATCATACTTATTATCAAAGTCATTATTTGGATCCATTAAATCAATAGTATCCATATCATCATCATATTCATCATAATAACAAGTTTCATAAAAGACCAATGAGCATTGAGTTTGAGGATTACTATCATATTTAGGAGGTCCTCGTTCTTTCTTTTTTTGCTATTTTTCTCTTCATTATCTATGTCCTTCTCTTGGGATGCATGGACATCCCCAAGCTTAGTTTTCATCATCTTATTGGTGTTCCTCGTCACTCTCCTAATCTTGGGGGTGCATGGGTATACCCAAGCTTAGGATTTTGTCATCTTCTTCCTGCAAAACAATACTGCTTCCTATGGCACTTCGTTTACAAGCATTGGTACCCACAAGAAGATTCAAGATTTTAACATACTTGGCTCTCTCACATATTTGGTACTAGGAGACCCCATTGTTTTATCTTTCCAATTTTTATGGTTTTTTATATAAGGAAAAGGTAAATATAAAATTGAAAGTAAACTAAGGAAAAGCTCACAACCAAACAAGTTAAAGAAGTAAACCTTCCCAAGCTTGTTGAGTAGAGATCAAGACATGCATGATATAATATGGGATGGGGTAGAGGTTGCAAGGTATGCAATGGTGGATTGTGCGAGATAAGGACATGACGCGGAGAGGAGCATTTTCAAATTAATCAGTATTAATTAAATTTCCAAATAAAAACGCTTACGAGAGAGACTGGGCAGGCACAATGTAACACGTGATGGGGTAAAGGTGGTTAGGGACGCATGGAGGTCATTGGCATGATGTGAAGAGGAGCGTTTCCGAATTAACCGGTATTAATGAAGTTTCCAAATATAATGTTTATTGAGGTTTCCAAATAATAATATGAAGGACAAGCCAAGGTGGGGGCATTACAAATTTTGCAGATCATGGTCTACCGGGTGGACATGATTTATCAAGGCCTGGGTGATCAAAACAATATAGGTAGTTAGATTTCATTAGAATAGAGATGATATAGTATCAAGGCTGTCGTTGGTGATCAAAGCAATATAGATATAGTTAGATTTCATTAGAATAGAGATGATATAAGGTGCCAATTCTTATTTTTATACACTACAAATTGGTAAATCTAGAAAAGTATACATACCGTCCTAAATTAATTGACTCGGTTTTATTGAGATATGCATCTAGATACGAAGGAAATAAAATATTTATTATAGTAGAAAAGTAGATACTATAAGACAATATTAACAATGCCATATCTCCGAAAAAAACAATACTAGGACAAACTCTAAATAGGAAATAAAGAAAAATAAAGAAAAACACACGGCGACGCTCTAGATTAACCACCGGAAATCAAGGCCGCAGGATATCTCGCCAGAAAGCGCCCGGCCCACCCGCGCTTCCCCTAAAAAAAACAACAGAGGGAAAGCGTGCTAGGTCTATATATAGGAAATATATTAGAGATTGGAAGGCCTACTCCAAACCTGTTGACCTAGCCGGCCAACTAGTACTCATGGCGCCTTCGTGGATACGCAGCGCCGCCGCGACCGAGAACGCGCCGGCTGACGACTTCGAGTCCAACGACGACTGCGGCATCTGCTTCCTCCCGATCAGTTGCAAAGCGTCGCCGGCCTTCCAGGTACTACCAACACGCGTGCAACGCTCAATCTTCCAATTAAATCCATCGATCGGAAAACCGATCTATATCTATTTTGCCGTGCTGATGATTGCCCATGGTTTGTTTCGTAGTGCGACGCCGGGCACGTTCTCTGCTCGTCTTGCCGGGACATGCTGGCGCTGCCGGCAGGGAGGTGCCACGTGTGCTGTGGCAAGGCCGCATGCCGCGGCTCCCGCCGGGACCACGGCCGCGACCTCTGGCCGGAGTACTACGAGCCTCGCCTCCGAAGCCGCGCGCGCCGTGCGTGGTGCCGCTGCCCCTGCGAGGACTGCGGCTTCGAAGGCTCCACGGCGGAGCTCCTCTGCCACTTCGTCAGCGCGCATGACTGGCCGTGCACCAACGGGGTGACCGCTGGGGACACCATCACCGTCCGCCTCCATGACGGCATCAACGTCGTCGCCGTCGACTGCATCGGCGACTCCGACGACGACAACCGCCGGGACTTCGCCGGCCGGTACCTGATCATGCTGCAGGTGGAGCGCGAGACGTTCGGCCGCCTGGTCTCTGGTTTCTGCCTACGCCCCCGCGTCGCCTCTATCGACAGGACCTCCTTCTTGTCAGCAAGGGCCGACCCGGAGTGCCACCTCAGCCTCTCCTACTCGCGCAACGTCCGCGCCGCCGACGGCGACGACACACTGGTGCAGCGCTACGACCAGACGACCGACGCCAGCGTGCCCTGCAGCGATGCCGCCCGTGGGGTGCCCGACAACGACAGCTGGTTCGAGGCCCAGGTCTACCGGTCCGTCGACCTTGAGGACGACGAGGAGACCGTCGAGGTCAACCTTAGGACTGTTATCCACTAGATCCGTGCTTGTCGCAGCAGAGGAAACGGTTTGGGATGATGATTGGGGATCAAAGATCTTCGGTTAGGATATGTCAATTTGTTGGAACATTTTGTTACTCATGCTCGACTATTACAAGTGGAAGTTGTGAACGAGCTCGGGTGTTGGACGTGAGTCTGTATCAAACATTTTATCAAAAGTTTCAAAAAGATTATGAATATTGTGAATTGTCGTAAATTTATCTAAGTTTGAATATATCTATATATTAAATAATGTCTATATACATCTGAATTTTCACAAATCCATAGCATCATTTTTAGGACAGAGGGAGTACATCGTACAAATTTTACACAAAATTATCATATAAAAAGGGTATATTATAACTGTCATCCAATTCTCGTCGAAATTATGAATGTGTCCCTATGATTCGGCTAATTAAAATAATGTCGCTTCATTTCACCAACTTGTTACACGAGTTTAAAGAAGGGTTTGTATGACTTTTGTTTGGTGAGGCCAATTCACATCCGTTTGGCTTGTTTCTTGACATGTGGGTCCCATGACTCGATCATTCTTGTGACCATTATCCTGACAAACTGTTCCAGCATATTAACACTAGGTTTAGGGGCATGTGGTGTATCTCGATCTTGAAGAAAGCATAACTAATGTCATTTTAAGAGAAAGATGGCACTATGGATTGAAGGTAGCTTTTTCTCCATATGGGAAATCAAAACTTCATTTGATTGAGCGCTATAGGTTACCGGGTGGGGACAAAAATTGACCATTTGGTTGCCTGTATGCCCTTTTTGCCTGCATCAGTGTGAACCCCAAAGCACCCCTCAGCCAGGCCCGGATTCGGCCGTTTTTTCGGAGCCAGCCTTGCTGCATGCGGGGGAACGCGGTGGCCGAGCTCATGCAGGCAGGGAGATGGCGGGAGGACGCGCGCGGCCTCGAAATTCCGCGGGAGGAATTCGCTCATCGCCCTCTTGCTCCCCTCCCTATTTAGAGACGACGGTGTTCCGCCCCCAAAATCCAAATCCACCATTCCACCTCCTGTCGACTTCCCCCTCCTCCCCATCAGATTTAGTTCGATGTCGTTCAATTCTTCTGCTTCCAGCACGAAGACGCTGGTCCTACCATCTTCGTCGGCGAGCACGACGTCAGTTGGCCATCCTGCTTCACCCCGGAGCCAGTCTTTGGGTGTCCTTCAGGCTACTCCGGCGAAGGCGCTCACGGTAACTAAACCTCTCCCGAGGGAAAACCATGACCAGCACCAAACCTCCATGGGTGTTCGGTATATTACCATGTTCTAGATGACTCTAGTGCAAGTGGGAACCTGTTGGAGATATGTCCTAGAGGAAATAACAAAAATTAGTTATTATATCTTTGTGTTTATAATAAATGTTTATATTCATGCTATAATAGTATTAACCGGAAACATTAATACTTGTGTGATTTGTAAACTTGTAAGAGTCCCTAGTATAGCCTCTTTATAATACTAGCTTGTTGGTTGATAGATGATCACGGTTTCCTGATCATCAACATTGAGATGTTATTAACAACAAGATCATATCACTAGGAGAATGATGTGATGGACATACTCCTATAGATAAGAGTAGCATAAAGATCAAGTCATTTCAATAGTTTGTTTGCTATAAGCTTTCTGATACATATTAACCTAATTCCTTCGACCATAAAATCATGCTAATCACCATCATCGGATGGATACTTTGATGACATCAAACACCACTTTGTAACTGGGTGGTTATAAAGGTGGCATTGAGTGTTCAGAAAGTATGTGTTGAGGCACATGGATCAAGAGTGGGATTTGTTCATCCATATGACGGATAGATATACTCTGGGCCCTCTCGGTGGAATGTCATCCAATTAGCTTGCAAGCATGTGACTGACTCACAAGGTATCACATATCACAGGAACGAGTAAAGAGTACTTATCGGTAACGAGGTTGATCTAGGTATGCAGAGATATCGACGAACAGACCTCGGATAAGTAAAATATCGCGAGACAAAAGGAAACTGGTATCGTATGTAAATGGTTCATTCAATCGCAAAGTAATCATAGAAATATGTGGGGAGCCATATGAACAGATTCCTCTATTGGTTATTGATCGGAGAAGAGTCTCGGTCATGTCTACATAATTCACGAACCGTAGGGAGAGACACTTAAGGATTCGATGTTGTTTAGTAGATATGGAATGTAAGTAGGAAGACCAAATGTTATTCGAAGTCTCGAATGGGATCCGGGATATCACGAGCAAATCTAGATTGGTCCTTAGAATAACATTCATATATGGAAAGTCCAATTCCGGAGATCGGGAATGATTCCGGTGTTTTTACTAGAATGATCTAGAAGGGTCTAGAAGGTTCACCGGACCGGAAGGGGAAGATTACATGAATGCGTCATGACTAAGTGTAATGATTGCATCATGTCCTAGGTCACTTGGCTGGGCGTTTAAAATAAATAAATTAAACTCCAAAATTCAAATTCAAAAGTCAAGTTTGAAAAAATCAAACTAGGACAATGTTTCCTCGTGGAGGAAGGAGAGAATCCTTCTCTCCCTCCACCACGCGCCTAGAAGGAGAGGGAGTTGGGGTAGGATTCAAACTCCCCTCTCCCAAGCTGCCCCTCCCTCTCATAAATAGAGGGGGTGCCCCCCAAGACCACCACAAGCCCCAGCCTCCAAGCCGCCGCCGCCACCATGCCAGCGCCGCCGCCGGATCGCCACCGCCCGAGTCACTACCGGCTCCACCTCCTCCTCTTCGTCTTCTAAACCCCAGATGTCGGGGAACCCTACTACTCCACCATAACCCGCTCCGGCTTAAGGAAAAGCCCTGCGGGATTTCCCCTCTAACTCCGACACCATGCTGTCATGCTACCGGAATCGCGAGGAGAGAACTACAACCTCTGCTGCCTGCTAGAACAAGGGAGAGGAAGGTCTTCATCGAGTACCGAACGTGTGACCGACTGCGGGAGCGCTGCCGGAACGCAGTGTCGGAAGGATCGTCTACGCGATCTTGAGATCGGCAAGTGAACGACTACATCACCCACGAGAATCTGCTCTCGTTAACCACTTTGGAATCTTCGAGGGTGAGTACTCTATCGACTGGTTGCTACAATCTAGTAGATAGATCTTGGCTTGTGTGTGTTCATGCGGTAGAATTTTTTGTTTTCCATGCTGCAAACCCCTACATTCGCTACAGTGATGCCCATTAGTGCAACAGCAGCCCTGGCTCTGGGGTCCATTATTTGCATGTCCTTATCCATTTCAGCTCTAAAGGCCTTGTCGGTATCTGATATCACTTTGAGCGGGGGGCGATTGAATCTTCTGTTGTCCGATTTGGGCAACTTGTTTCCCGCTTTTTGCACTTGTTATTTTTCTGCTTTGCTTGCTTAATAATTTTGTGGTCATAGTCTGATTTCAGATTCATCGATATTTGGGATGGTTGCTCAAGAAAGGACTTAGCCCATTTTTTCATCAAATACTGGCTTTAGCTCGGGCTTTTTGGGTGCAAAAAAAGCCTTAACTTGGGCATCCACATCCGTGGCATATTCCTCATCAGTCTTGTCATAAGGTCTCTTGGGAAGAGCCGGCAGGATGTCGACTATCTTCGTCGTTTTACCTTTCTTCTGAGTTAGTCGCGGGGGAGCAGCGACCTTCCGTTTTTTTGACGAGGTAGTATTGCGCGAAGGCAGAGGCGGAGATCGAGTATTGCGTGGAGGCGGAGATAGAGTTTATGTACTCACGCTGCGGCGATCGACATTGGGGTGGGGTGGACTTAGAGGTTAACAATCATTAGGGCAGGGTGGACTTGGAGGTTGACGATCATCGGGACGGGGTGGACATGGATTCCTCGAGAGTCGGTGGCCTTGACGCCGAGCCTGGAAACTTGATGTACTTATTCTTCCATAAAATGATGTTGCGCTTGACATTTCCTAGCTCCCTAAAGCCTTAAGGCGTAGAGATGTCAATCTCTAGGTCCACAAAATCCTCCACTAGGTCATCCACCGTGACACAAGCATAGCCAGGTGGAATCGGAAGAGAATGGTGGAGTGCTCCAGGTAGACAAGGTAAAGTAGTGCCGATCGCCACCTTGAAGGACAGCTTGTTCATTGGCTGGTGTATCTCACATTGTGTCATCTCTCTGACATCATCCACGGGGTAGCGAGGAGTCGGTGCATCATCCATTAGAGCTTGATCATCAACTCAGACCTTCGTGGAAGCCACGTTGCTTCTCTGCTAGCTAAGATCCAATGCAGGATAAATAGCCTGCGGCTGAGTTGACGACCTTTGACTAATTACTTCCATGAGCTTCTTCATCCCAGCTAGGTCCTCTTCTATCTTCCCGATCCGGTCTGCCTCCCTGTCCTTCTTTCTTTGACGACTTCTGTAACTGTCATCGTACTGGGGAAACCCTTTCTTCCATGTAACATCGGCGCCTTTGCGTCGTGTTCGTATAGGTTTTTTAGGATTCTCGGCGGTGCGTGTCAGCTAGTCGTTCTCTCTCTCTTAGGCCGGAACAATCCCAATTGAGCTTCGTTCATTGCTGTAACAAGTGATTTGGAGGGTATTAGAATTTTTTCTTGAAATAATGTCTTCCCTATTCTGGGACCAATGATCCCCCGTGCCCGTATCACCAGTGTTTTGACCTCTCGGGCCATCCATCTGTACCGGGAGTGATACCTCTATCCCTCATGTCCCACTCCATAGTTTCCCACTTAGGCACAGCACTCTTGTAGCCACATGTCCCTATTTTATGGTGGTATTTCTTTTTTGCAGTATTTATTGCATTCTTTTCCTACTTTGCCTTGGCTACCGACGATTGTTTGTACGTTACAAAATCATTTCACTATTCTCTCAACTTCTCGTTTTCTCCTTTGAAGTGTGGAGTTTTCTTCATGAAATACTTCGCGTATAAAACTTTCTTGTGGTTTCGGTACAGTTCGGCCATCTTCATTAGTGCCCACTCCTTGACTTTTTCTCTTATTTCAAGCCCACCCGGCCTTAGGGTAGTACCATCTGCCTTGAATTCTTCATACTCTGGAGGTAGTATGAAATGTGCTATGAGTTTTGCCAAAGGTCATCTTTGGCATCATTGGTGACATAACTATTAGATTCTTCACATGGTTTCTTTGATTTATTCCATTCTTGAATGGTGATCGGGAGGTTGTCCCTAACAATCACCCCGCATTGATTTATAAACATCCTTCAGTGATTTTCTGGAGCAATCGGTTCTCCATTATTATCTATTTCATTGATGGTGAACCTTTGATTACCATCCAACTTTCTATTTGGGGCTCGTTTTGTTCAAGATGTCGATTGCTTCGATCCGGTGGGCTAAAAGAAGAAGAGAGAGTGATTAATATATATATATATCGAGATCAATTAATGAATAGAGGTCACACGAAGCTTAATATATATACCTCGCTTGATGCTGACGAGGGGCCATCATTGTTATTGTTTCTTTGCCCTTTGTCCATTAGGTCTTGCCCTTTGTACATCAGGTTTTGCTCTATTCCATCACAAGATGGATTCAGATATGAGGATATCTCTTCCTCGAGCTCGATATCTTCACCGATGGTAATAAGAGGAATTTCACCTCTTATCATGCCCTGAAAAAGATCTTCACCGCTGCGATCATCCATGACTTAACTATTCCAAAAAGAAAGGTAAAGCAAGTTAGAAAAAAATTCCATGACTTAACATTTATAGAATAAATACTAATAATATACTACTAACATTTCCTAATACTAATATAAACATTAATGTAGTAATTATAATAATACTAATATAAACATTACTACAAACATTAATACTAAACAAATATTAATAATAAACATTAATACTAAAAAGATATTAATACTAAATATTAATATTAAATACTAAACATTACTACAAACATTAACACTAAACAAATATTAATAATAAACATTCATACTAAAAAAATATTAATATTAAATATTAATACTAAATATTAATATTACATCCTAAACATTACTACAAACATTAATACTAAACAAATATTAATAATAAACATTAATACTAAAAAATATTAATATTAAATCCTAAACATTACTACAAAAATTAATACTAAACAAATATTAATAATAAACATTAATACTAAAAAATATTAATACTAAATATTAATACTAAACCCTAAACATTATTACAAACATTAATATTAATAAAAAATATCATATTAATAACAAATATTAACTAAATTAATAACCTCCAGCGAGGTGGGCGGTCGGAGGAGGCGAGGTGGGCGGCCGGCGGCGCGACGAGGCGGTAGCGGGGTGGCGAGCGCGCGTGGCAAGGTCAGCGGCGGTGCGGGGAGGCGTGGCGGCACGGTGCGCATCGGCACGGCGCGCATCGGCACAGCGAGGCGGTCGGAGACAAATGCGTCGACGCGGGAATCGGGCATCACCTCCCCGTTATTCTCTGTGTCGTATTGCCTGCTTCGTCTTCCTCGAGTTCGCCAAGTGCTGGGTGGGCACGGTCGAGGCGGGCGCGACGTATTTATAGCCCCCCTTTAGTCCCGGGTTAAGCCACGACCCTGAACTAGAGGCTCTCTAGTCCCGGGCCGTGGCTTAACCCGGGACTAAAGAACCCTTCTGATGACCCACAAGTGTAGGGGGTCGCAACAGTCGTTTATTGATTCGACACAAGGGGAGCCAAAGAATACTTGCAAGCCTTAACAACTGAGTTGTCAATTCAGCTGCACCTGGAAATAGTTCTTGCTCATAGAAGTTTATCAGTAGCAACAATTTGTAGTAGTAACAGCAAAGCAACATCAGTAGCAAAATAGGAGCAATAGTAACAATAGCAGCAAACAGTAGGATATGAGCGTGGTAGGCATTGGGATGGATGGACGGGCGTTGTATGGACGAGTCTAAACATGTAACTTCAAGATCTAGGGCAATTGCAGATAAATAATAATAATCATCCAAGTAGTAAACAATCATAGGCATGTGCTCCATATATATTCATGTGTGCTCGCAATGAGAACTTGCATAACATATTTTGTCCTGCCAGCCCGTGGCAGTGGGGCCTCAAGGGAACTACTGGCAATTAAGTTGCTCCTTTTAATAGAGCACCAAAGCAAAGCATTAACACTCCGTGAACACATGTGATCCTCACATCACAGCCATCCCCTCCGGTTGTCCCAATTTCTGTCACTTCGGGGCCTTTGGATCCGGACAATGATATGTGTACGCAACTTGCAGATAAGATCACAAACAATAATATCATAATGATTCAATAATAAGTTCAAATCTGAGATCATGGCACTCGGGCCCTAGTGATAAGCATTAAGCACAACAAGTTGCAACAAAGTCAAATAGCACTAATAGAGATACTAGGCACCTTGCCCTAACAATCTTATTCGATTACATGATAGAACTCATCCAATCCCTACCATCCCCATAGCCTAGAGCGGGGGATTACTCACTCATGGATGAGGGAAACATTGATGGTTGATGGAGAGGCATTGGTGATGATGATGGCGATGATCCTCCCTAAATTCTCTGTCCCGGCAGGGTGCCAGAACAGGGTTGCTGGTTCCAAATCGTGGCTTCTGGTGGTGGAGGCGCAGCGGAACTCTTTCTGGAAAAACTACGAACCCCCCTCGGTTTCTAGGTCAGAAGACATCTTATAGGCAAAGAGAGAGGCCGAGGGGGTGCCTGGGCTGGCCACACCCCTCCCAGGCACGGGGTGGGCCCACCCGCGCGGCAGGGGGTGTGGGCCACCCAGGGCTCCCCTCCATCTCGTATTCTGGCTCCATGGATCTTCTGGTGAAATAGGATTTTTGGCATATTTTCTAGGATTTTTCCTGATAGTTGATTTTCTGCACAAAAACTAGACACCAAGGTAATTCTGTTAAAAACAGCGTCAGTCCGTGTTAGTTGTATCCAAATCATACAAGTTTAGAGGAGAAACAATAGCAAAGTGTTTGGGAAAATAGATACGTTTTGGACGTATCAACTCCCCCCTCTAGTCCCGGGTCTAGCCCCCACCCGCGACCAGAGGTTATTTTTGGCCACTTCGTTTTCCCGCGCGGAGCCACCCTCTAGTCTCGGGTCCAGCTGTAGGGGTTTGTAGCATGGAAAAAAAATTTCTACCACATGCAAACAAACAAGCCAAGATCTATCTACTAGATTATAGCAACGAGTCGATAGAGTAACTCACCCTCGAAGATTCCCAAGCGGTTAACGAGAAAAGATTCTCGTGGGTGATGTAGTCGTACTCTTGCCGATCTCAAGATCGTGTAGACGATCCTTCCGGCGCTGCGTTCCGGCAGTGCTTCCGCAGTCGGTCACACGTTCGGTACTCGATGAAGACCTTCCTCTCCCTTGTTCCAGTAGGCAGCGGAGGTTGTAGCACTCTCCTCGCGATTCTGGCAGCACGACGGCGTGGTACCGGAAGTAGAGGGGAGATCTCGCAAGGCTTCGCCTTAAGTCGGAGCGAGTATGGTGGACTATGAGAGAGGCCTTGGCGATCTAGGGTTTAGAGGCACCAAGGAGAGAAGGCTAGGCCGACGGCTAGGGCTTGGGGAGAGCCCCAACTCGGAGGCTAGGGCAAACCCTAGGGCGGTGGCGACTTGTGGTGGTCGGCGGCTAGGGCTAGGGTTTTGGTGGAGAGAGGTGTGTGGAAGAGGGCCACCCCTGCCCCTCCTTTTATAGGTGGGAGGGCGCCGGCCAAGGGGAGGGAGTCCTCCCCTAAGTAGGCCTCCTTGGCCGGCGGGTGGAGGGAGAGGAACTCCTCCCCAAGTAGGTTTCCTACTCTCCCTCCACCAAGCAAAACTGTCGTTTGACTTTTCAAATTGGTGTTTGACTTTTCAAACTAGGATTTGATTTATCCCTTTATTTTGCTCAGCCATGATACCTAGTACATGATGCAACCATTCCACATTGTCATGACACATTCATGTACCCTTCCCCTCCGGAGTGTCGGACCTTCCGGAACCTTCTAGAACATTCCCGATGAAAACACCGGAATCATTCCCCAATTCGAAACAGGACTTTCCTTATATGAATCTTATTCTATGGACCATTCCGGATCTCCTCGTGATATCCTGGATCCCATCCGAGACTCCGAACAACATTCGGTCTCTTACTCATCATTCCATAACTACTCAACAACATCGAATCCTTAAGTGTGTCTCCCTATGGTTCGTGAATTATGCGGACATGATCGAGACACTTCTCCGAAAAATAACCAATCAGGAATCTGGAAATTCATATGGCTCCCACATATTTCTACGATTACTTTGCCATCGAATGAACCACTTAAATACGATACCAATTTCACTTTATCTCACGATAGTTTACTTATCCGAGGTTTTGATCGTCGGTATCTCTACATACCTAGTTCAACCTCGTTACCGATAAGTACTCTTTTCTCGTTACCGATAAGTACTCTTTTCTCGTTCCCGTGGTATGTGATCCCTTGTGATCCATTCACATGCTTGAAAGCTAATTGTATGACATTCCACCAAGAGGGCCCCGAGTATATCTATCCGTCATATGGATGGACAAATCCCACTCTTGATCCATGTGTTTCAACCCATACTTTCCGAACACTCAATGCCACCTTTATAGCCAGCCAGTTACGGTGTGGTGTTTGATGTCATCAAAGCATCCTTCCGGTGATGGTGATAAGCATGATCTCATGGTCGAAGGAATTAGGTTACTATGTATCAGAAAGCTTATAGAAATTGAACTATTAAAATGACTTGATCTTTATGCTACGCTTATCTATAGGTGTATGTCCATCATACCATTCTCCTAATGATATGATCTTGTTGTTAATAACATCTCATTGTTCATGATAGAGAAACCACAATCATCTATTAACCAACAAGCTAGTATTATGAAGAGGCTTTACTAGGGACTCTAATTTAGTTTACAAATCACACAAGTATCAATGTTTCCTTGTTAATACTGTTATAGCATGAAAGTAAACATTTATCATAAACACAAAGATATAATAATAACTACATTTATTATTGCCTCTAGGGCATATCTCCAACACCAGCCCCCACCCAGGACTAGAGGTTTTTTTTGTAAATTTTCTTGTTTTAATTATATCAATTAGAAAACTTTGGAAATTCATATCTCCTATTGTATAAATCCAAATAATAAAAATAATATGTCTATTATTATTATTAGAAAAATATAAGGAAGCTGAATATAACATCCATACATATGTTTGCATCATGTATAAGTTATGCCATTTTCAAATCAAAATGAAATCACTATTTGTTTTCATATTTTTGAATTTGACAAAAATTTCAACATGAAAATTGTTTGAATTTGAATAACTAATCCAAAAATATTCTCTGTTTCTAAAATAGAGGGTTTTTTGTAATTTACTTTTTTTTGGTTTATATAACTCAAATCAATTAGAAAATTTGGAAATTCATAGCTCCTACTATATAAATTCAAATAATACAAATAACATGTCTATTATTATCAGAAAAATAACGATCATGATAATATATCATCCATAGATCTATTTGCATCATGTATCCATATTTTCTGTTTGAATAACTATTTCGGGGTCCTTTAGTCTCGGTTGGAAGCAATAACCGAGACTAAAGATATTTCCCGCCATTCTCAGAGCCGTCAAGACACGCTCCATGCTTCCTGGCATTTCTATTTGCTTCCTGCCATGTTTTACCACCCTTTCCCTCTATATCTTGGTAGATCGACATGGTCGTCCACACAGATCCACACCTTCCCCTCTCACAGTAATGGACACCACATACTGGCAATTCTGACCCTCGAGGAGATCGAGACGTTGTGCGCCTCCAGCTACCCATGCCCGCCGGGCTACCAGGACTAATGGATTGTTTCCTACTATGACTTTCCTGAACTATGAAGATGTTGTTCTTTTCTTGAGCCGGTGAGCTAACTAATTTCACATATTAGGAAGTACCTCTATGACCAGCAATGTGGATATGCCTAAGGACTAGATCCTTAGGCATCTCCACAGAGCTGGCCGTAGTGTTGTCCCTTCTCTCGCACACCATCTTGCAGTTTATAACTTCTCTAACTAGATCAATACGCCTGGGAGCTAACTGATTTCACATATTAGGGAGTGCCTCTATGTCCAGCTTAATGTTGGAGATATGCCCAAGAGGCAATAATAAAAGTAGTTATTATTATATCTTCGTGTTTATGATGAAAGTTTATATCTCATGCTATAATTGTATTAACCAGAAATATTAATACTTGTGTGATTTGTAAACATAAGAATCCCTAGTAAAGCCTCTTGTTTAACTAGCTTGTTGGTTGAAAGCATGATCATGGTTTCCTGATCATGACCATTGAGATGTTAGTAAACAACAAGGTCACGTCATTAGGAGAATGATGTGATGGAAACACTCCTAATAATTAAGCATAACATAAAGATCAAGTCATTTTAAATATAGTTCAGTTGCTATAAGCTTTCAAATACATAGTAACCTAAATCCTTCGACCATGAGATCATGCTTATCACCATCACTGGATGGATACTTTGATGACATCAAACACCACTTTATAAGTGGGTGGTTATAAAGGTGACATTGAGTGTTCGGAAGGTATGTGTTGAGGCACATGGATCAAGAGTGGGATTTGTCCATCCATATGACGGATAGATATACTCTAGGCCCTCTCGGTGGAATGTCATCCAACTGGCTTGCAAGAATGTGATTGGCTCACAAGGTATCACATATCACGGGAACGAGAAAAGAGTACTTATCGGTAACAAGGTTGAACTAGGTATGCAGAGATACCGACAATCACACCCCGGATAAGTATTATATCACGAGACAAAGGGAAATTGGTATCGCATGTAAATGGTTCATTCGATCACGAAGTAATAGTAGAAATATGTGGGAGCCATATGAATTTATAGATTCCTCTATTGGTTATTGATCGGAGAAGTGTCTCGGTCATGTCTGCATAATTCACGAACCGTAGGGAGACACACTTAAGGATTCTATACTTTTTAGTAGTTATGGAATGTGAGTAAGAAGACCTAATGTTGTTTGGAGTCTTGGATGGGATCCAGGATATCACGAGGAGATCCGGAATGGTCCGGAGAATAAGATTCATATAAGGAAAGTCCAATTCCGAAGTTCTGGAATGATTCCGGTGTTTTCACCGGAATGATCTAGAAGGGTCACCGAACCGAAAGGGGTGTTGGGATTCGTAGCATGGAAAACAAAAATTTTCTACCGCATGCACACAAACAAGCCAAGATCTATCTACTAGATTGTAGCAACGAGTCGATAGAGGAACTTACCCTCGAAGATTCCAAAGCGGTTAACGAGAGCAAATTCTCGTGGGTGATGTAGTCGTACACTTGCCTATCTCAAGATCGCGTAGACGATCCTTTCGGCGCTGCGTTCCGGCAGCGCTCCCGCAGTCGGTCACACGTTCGGTACTCGACGAAGACCTTCCTCTCCCTTGTTCTAGCAGGCAGCGGAGGTTGTAGCACTCTCCTCGCGATTCCGGCAGCACAACGGCGTGGTACCGGAAGTAGAGGGGAGATCTCGCAGGGCTTCGCCTTAAGCCGGAGCGAGTATGGTGGACTATGAGAGAGCCCTCGACGATCTAGGGTTTAGACACGCTGAGGAAGAGGTGCTAGAGCCAGCGGCTAGGGCTTGGTGGTGCCCAAGTCGGCGGCAAGGAGAACCCTGGGAGGCGGCAGCAGCTGCAGGAGGTGGTGGCGCCAAGTTAGAGTTTAGAGGTAGGAACTTGTGTGTCTAGGAGGGGAGCCCTGCCCCTCCTCTTATAGGTGGAGGGAGGCGCGCCTGGGGAGGGGAGTCCCTCCCCAACTCGGACCCAAGGTGGGCCGGCGGTGGGAGGAGGAACTCCTCCCCCAAGTCGGTTTCAAACCTCCTTCTCCTCTTTCCCAAAAATAGCCGTTTGACTTTCAAACTAGCCGTTTGACTTTTTCAAACTAGGATTTGAATAAACCCTCTATTTTGGTACAGCGATGACACCTAGTACATGATGCAATCATATCAACTTGATATAACACATTCATGTACCCTTTCCCCTCCGGAGTGCTGGACATTCCGGAACCTTCTAGAACATTCTCGATGAAAACACCGAAACCATTCTCCAACTCCAAAACGGGACTTTCCTTATATGAATCTTATTCTCAGGACCATTCCGGATCTCCTCGTGATATCCCGGATCCCATCCGAGACTCTGAACAACATTCAGTCTCTTACTCATCATTCCATAACTACTCAACAACATCGAATCCTTAAGTGTGTCTCCCTACGATTCGTGAATTATGCGGACATGATCGAGACTCTTCTCCGATCAATAACCAATAGAGGAATCTGGAAATTCATATGGCTCCCACATATTTCTACGATTACTTTGCGATCGAATGAACCACTTACATACGATACCAATTTCCCTTTGTCTCACGATAGTTTACTTATCCGAGGTTTTGATCGTCGGTATCTCTGCATACCTAGTTCAACCTCGTTACCGATATGTACTCTTTTCTCGTTCCCGTGGTATGTGATCCCTTGTGAGCCAGTCACATGCTTGCAAGCTAATTGTATGATATTCCACCGAGAGGTCCCAGAGTATATCTATCCGTCATATCGATGGACAAATCCCACTCTTGATCCATGTGCCTCAACACATACTTTCCAAACACTTAATGCCACCTTTATAGCCACCCAGTTACGGTATGGTGTTTGATGTCATCAAAGCATCCTTCCGGTGATGGTGATTAGCATGATCTCATGGCCGAAGGAATTAGGTTACTATGTATCAGAAAGCTTATAGCAAATGAACTATATTAAATGACTTGATCTTTATGCTACGCTTAACTATAGGAGTATATCCATCGCATCATTCTCCTAATGATATGACCCTGTTGTTAATAACATCTCTATGTTCATGATCAAGAAACCATGATCATATATTAACCAACAAGCTAGTTTAACAAGAGGCTTTACTAGGGACTCTTTTATGTTTACAAATCACACAAGTATTAATGTTTCCGGTTAATACAATTATAGCATGGTATGTAAACATTTCTCATAAGTATGAAGATATGATAATAACCACTTTATTATTGCCTCTTGGGCATATCTCCAACAGTCTCCCACTTGCACTAGAGTCAATAATCTAGTTTCAAACCTTTGTGTATTCAACACCTATGGCTTTCCGGTGTTGTATGTACACGATTGCTAGTGGTCAACTGATCTCCGGATCTGACACTTCCAGGTCCGTGTGTAATTGCATGTCTTTGCGTCTCTACGCATCACTCATTCTCTAATGAGATGGCTTCGTACAAATTTGGTCCTTTGGTGTGACCTTTAGTTCTTTGGGGTTAAAAACATGTTGATAATATTGTCGTACAATATATCGTCATAGTATTATCCCACTGTGAACTACACCTAGTTTGATAACAAACTACTTGACACAAATGCCCTCTTTTGCTGCTAAAATAGCAGTCATACACTTAGCCTTTTGTTGTAGTATCTGTCACAATGTCTTTAACTTTGGAACTCATCCAAATCCATTATGGAACTCACTTTCCATTATATTGTGCCACCCTTGTTTTAGATTGAGATAAACTTAATTTGTACTTTGTGACTAAACTAGTATCAATGTAGTACTTTTACAATGAACTAACCATCTATTTGTCACTTCTACAAATAATATACTCTTAGTTCTTCCAAAATATCATAAGAATATTCTTACTATTGTCCAATGATCATCTTATGAATCATTCTGGTATATGCTCACAACATTTAGAGCATAGGACATATCTGGATTTGTACATATCACAGTATGATTGATATAAATACTCTTTGTGATCAAGTATCAATCTATACTTGAATCTTGTTTCACTTACCAAATGTCAATACATTTGAATATATCATCAATATTGAACTCATTCAATCCTTTCTGTGCGACAAGAAACTTTCTTGTAGTTTCTATATTTAACTCATTCAATATCTCGTCTATGTACTTCTGGCACAACCATATTAGCGTCTATTCATGCCAAATATTTGTGTTTTGCCTAAGTCTTTCATCGAGATGAAATTCTTATCCTGTGTTAATAAAAGATACATTATTTCCAATCAACAATATGTCTTCCACATAATGTATTAGAAACATGTCTTAGCGCTCCCACTTAATTTCTTGCAAATGCAAGCATCTTCATCATCTCTAATGAATTTAAACTCTTTTAACATTTTCATCATAGTGAAGATTCCAACTCCGCGATGCTTACTTCAACCATTGAAGTTTGCATATGCTTTTAGCATCCTTTGAATTAACAAAACCCCTATGGACCATGTTATTCACATGTCCTAGGTAACAATTCTATTAGAAGAACTTGTTTTGTTTATTCAACTACCATATAACAAAATTATATGTAGTGGTTGCTACACTAATCCGTCTAGACTAAATATCACTATGAAAGATCAAATCTTATCATAGTCAACCTTTGAACATTGTTGTGAACTTTTTCCCAACATGTCGACTATTTAATAGATGTAAAATATCCATGTCTATTTCTTTATAGATCCAAACACGACTGTAAGGTCTTACACCTTTCTCGAGGCTCCTTCAAGTTCAAAACTTGATTTCTCGTGTATGGAACTATCACGGATTTTATGGCTTCAAGCCATTTGACGGAGTCAGGGCTCATCATCGCTTCTTTGCATGTAGTCGGATCATTATTGTCAAATAATGATTTAACTCTCAAATCTTGGTATTCGATTGTTCATTCGACCTACTTGTTTCAATAGGAACTTGGATCTCCGTGACCATAACCTTTGAGGTACGTGAGCCATGAGCATTGTTGCTACCTCCGGAACACTTTTCGGCGCTGCGCAACTTTGCACATATAGCTAAGGTTCTTTTAACCTTATCAAAGTTCTATTGTCCTCCCACTTAACTTTTCACGAAAAATTCCTTCTCAAAGAAACTTGACGTTCTAAGCAACAAACACTTTTGTCTCTGGTGTTTATGGAGGAATACTTAACAGTTATACAAAGACAGGTTCATCCGACTTTGGTTGCACACATCTTTCTTATGCATAGCATACCAATGTTTTAAGAAAGGACTACTTGGGGTTTATCCCAAACCATAACTTTATATGGTGTCATTTCAACGGATTATTATGAAGCTCTTTTCAGTGGAAAAAACGGTAGTCTCTAAAGCTTTTAATCTTTAAAATATAATGGCAGTTTTATGAATTATACCTTTGATCTTACCATGTCAAACAAGGTTTAATTACATATCTCGAATGCTCCATACTCTTATGGTGTTTCGGGAAATGCAAATCCACGGAACGATTCCATAAATCTTAGGTATTATGCTAAATTTTGTAACTCAAATATCTTCCTTTATGATCTTTATCATAAACTGTTTATATTCTTGTTACAATGATTTTGCACTTCATCTTGAAAGTCTTTGAACTTTTCAAATGTTTCATACTTCATCCTTATTAAGTAAATATTCATATATTCACTCAAATTTTCGGAGAAAGCATATGAAGTTGAAATCCATCGCTCTTGACTACACATAATGGACTTCGTACAACAATATGTACAAGTTCCAATAAGTTAGTCATTCGTTCCCTTTTGGCCTATGAACGAAGTTTTAATTATTTCTAGGAAAGTTTCACAAGCGTCATTTCATCAAAAATCAAAAGACTCTAAAATTCCATCCACATGGAGTTTCTTCATGTTTTCTTTCAATATAATTTAAACGGCGATGTCACTTCCTAAGTGATCTTTCAATCAATTTGTCTTTCGACATCTTTAGCACTAGTTTTATGGATGTGATTTCTCCAACGAGATTTGCGAATCCATCTTTTATGGATTACGGCAATTATTTGAACAACCCTTTTGTTCTCATAATACCTGATAAAACAAATCTTTGAAGGCAAGCTTTGATGTTTAACGAGCAACACAATAGCCTTTTATTTGTTCTCGATGAACATCATCACATATTCTTTTGCTAGTTACTTAGGCCACTGTAGTTCATGAATTCTGTTGTTTCGTATGACGATTCACACCAACAAATTCAGTATCAAATACTTAAGAACTGCTTTCTTTGATAAGCAAAGAATATAGCCATAACATGTATATCATCTATATACTTAAGCTGAACAATTCTAGTATTTTATTTTCTGCCATATACTTATGAGATTCTCTTTCAGTATTTTCTTTTCTGTTTGAAAGAATCTATCAACATCAATAGTGGAGTCATACATATGACACATAGTCCAAAGCGTGTATAGTTAAATACCAATGTCTTTGGACTTGCACTTTGAAGTAGATCACCATCATCAAATGTTTGGTGTTCTTTCAAATTCCTTTCTTTAGTAATCTCTTGGTGTAGTAAACATTTTACCTACATCAAATATTCACCCTTATCATGGAATCATCCATGATCAAGCTACTTTTAGCTTATAACGATGAATTACGAGTATAATGTTGCTATCCAAAACCTTTTGGAGGATTAGGACAACAAGTGTCTCCAACCCTTTGCAAATTCTCATCAAAATATGAGAACATGAACTTTGCCATATTATACTCTATCATGGTGTAACCAAAACTTCGTATCAGATATCACAATATCTTCCACACATCATGGTTTCTGAAAAAAACTCTTTCAGATCCTAGATAACCTTGATATTAAGATAATCCTTTGAATATCAAGAATCATGGAGACAAACATGATACTCATACACTAACACTTGGAATTGTCACTCTTGATTTAATACCAATTATTAAACTTCATGGAGTAACCGGAATTTACTGAAAGTTTGCAATAGGACTTTTAAACTTTAGATTAACACTTCAAAACAATACGATACCAGTTCGTAAAGTAACTAACCAGAATTCTATAGTTCTATCATCTCAATTATAACTAAGCGCAAGGTGGTAAACGGATGCCAATGACTACAACAATTATGCAAATTCACTTTGAGTTAATTTATGATAAATAGTGTTCAACTTTTAATCATATTGCTGTTAAACTCCCACTCAAAACAATATCCCTCACATTGTTTTAGTGATCACATGAACCAAATCCACCATATCAAAACCGATCATCCCGAGAATTAATATAGCTTCAATGGCGAACAATCAACATGTTCATCATATCTACTATATGACTCATGCTTTACCTTTCGGTGATCCGTGTTCCTGAGACCATGTCTGTACATGCTAGGCTCGTCAAGATCAAACCTTAGCTTCCGCATGAGCAAATCTGGCTTGCCCACGTTGTATACACTTGCGGAATCTAACACACCCGATCATCACGTGGTGCTTCAAAACAACAAGCTTTAGCAACGGTGCTAACTAAGGGTGAACACTTTATGACTTGAAATTCATGTGCATGAGGGATCATCTTATAATGCTACCGTCGTCTACAAAGCAATACAATATGCATAAAGGATTAACATCACATGCAATTCATAATATGTGATATGATATGGCCATTCTTCTTTGTGCTTCCGATCTCCATCTTCTAGCACGAACATGATCTCCATCATCACCGACATTGCATCAAGGTCAATGATGCTTCTCCATGGTTGTCGTCCACCGGCTTCAACTATTACAACTACTTTGAATAGACACGCGGGTCTTAACAGAAATTAAAGACAACCATATGGCTCCTGCCGGTTGCCGACTTACAATAAGGAACATTGCATACATCATATATAATCACAATCATGGCCATATCACATCACTGCACACCCCTGCAAAACAAAGTTAGACGCCTCTACTTTCTTTGCATATTTTACGTGGTTTGGGGCTTTCAATAAGTGTCGTTCTAACTTACGAACAAGAACCACAACATTGATACTAGTATTGTTAATCACCCGTTGTAAATTGGATCTTAACTATGCTAGGAGAAACAGGCACCCGCAAAGCCACTTATGCAATACAAGTTGCATGTCAAGCGTGGAGCAAGTCTCATGAACGATGTCATGTAAGGTTAGCCCGGGCCGCTTCATCCCAACATACCGCAAGATGCAAAGTACACAAGAAGCAATCGACAATAAAAGCATCAACGCCCACAATGACCATTGTGTTCTACTCGTGCAAACAGATCTACATATAGACACGGCTCTGATACCACTGTTGGGATTCGTAGCATGGAAAACAAAAAAATTCTACCGCATGCACACAAAAAAGCCAAGATCTATCTACTAGATTGTAGCAACGAGTCGATAGAGGAACTTACCCTCAAAGATTCCAAAGCGGTTAACGAGAGCAGATTCTCGTGGGTGATGTAGTCGTACACTTGCCGATCTCAAGATCGCGTAGACGATCCTTTCGACGTTGCGTTCCGGTAGCGCTCCCGCAGTCGGTCACACGTTCGGTACTCGACGAAGACCTTCCTCTCCCTTGTTCCAGCAGGCAGCGGAGGTTGTAGCACTCTCCTCGCGATTCCGGCAGCACAACAGCGTGGTACCGGAAGTAGAGGGGAGATCTCGCAGGGCTTCGCCTTAAGCCGGAGCGAGTATGGTGGACTATGAGAGAGCCCTTGACGATATAGGGTTTAGACACGCCGAGGAAGAGGTGCTAGAGCCGGCGGCTAGGGCTTGGTGGTGCCCAAGTCGGCGGCAAGGAGAACCCTGGGAGGTGGCAGCAGCTGCAGGAGGTGGTGGCGCCAAGCTAGAGTTTAGAGGTAGGAACTTGTGTGTCTAGGAGGGGAGCCCTGCCCCTCCTCTTATAGGTGGAGGGAGGCACGCCTGGGGAGGGGATTCCCTCCCCAACTCGGACCCAAGGTGGGCCGGTGGTGGGAGGAGGAACTCCTCCCCCAAGTAGGTCTCAAACCTCCTTCTCCTCTTTCCCAAAAATAGTCATTTGACTTTCAAACTAGCCGTTTGACTTTCAAACTAGCCGTTTGACTTTTTCAAACTAGGATTTGAATAAACCCTCTATTTTGGTACAGCGATGACACCTAGTACATGATGCAATCATATCAACTTGATATAACACATTCATGTACCCTTTCCCCTCCGGAGTGCTGGACATTCCGGAACCTTCTAGAACATTCTCGATGAAAACACCGGAACCATTCTCCAACTCCGAAACGGGACTTTCCTTATATGAATCTTATTCTCCGGACCATTCCGGATCTCCTCGTGATATCCCGGATCCCATCCGAGACTCCGAACAACATTCGGTCTCTTACTCATCATTCCATAACTACTCAACAACATCGAATCCTTAAGTGTGTCTCCCTACGGTTCGTGAATTATGCGGACATGATCGAGACTCTTCTCCGATCAATAACCAATGGAGGAATCTGGAAATTCATATGGCTCCCACATATTTCTAAGATTACTTTGCGATCGAATGAACCACTTACATACGATACCAATTTCCCTTTGTCTCATGATAGTTTACTTATCCGAGGTTTTGATCGTCGGTCTCTGCATATCTAGTTCAACCTCGTTACCGATAAGTACTCTTTTCTCGTTCCCATGGTATGTGATCCCTTGTGATCCAGTCACATGCTTGCAAGCTAATTGGATGACATTCCACGGAGAGGGCCCAGAGTATATCTATCCGTCATATGGATGGACAAATCCCACTCTTGATCCATGTGCCTCAACACATACTTTCCGAACACTCAATGCCACCTTTATAGCCACCCAGTTACGGTATGGTGTTTGATGTCATCAAAGCATCCTTCCGGTGATGGTGATTAGCATGATCTCATGGTCGAAGGAATTAGGTTACTATGTATCAGAAAGCTTATAGCAAATGAACTATATTAAATGACTTGATCTTTATGCTACGCTTAACTATAGGATTATGTCCATCACATCATTCTCCTAATGATATGACCCTGTTGTTAATAACATCTCTATGTTCATGATCAGGAAACCATGATCATATATTAACCAACAAGCTAGTTTAACAAGAGGCTTTACTAGGGACTCTTTTATGTTTACAAATCACACAAGTATTAATGTTTCCGGTTAATACAATTATAGCATGGTATGTAAACATTTATCATAAGTATGAAGATATGATAATAACCACTTTATTATTGCCTCTTGGGCATATCTCGAACAAGGGGAAGGGTACATGAATGTGTTATTACAAAGTAGAATGATTGCATCATGTACTAGGTCACTTGGCTGTGCATTTAAAATAGAGAAATCAAACTCCAAAATTGAAAGTCAAAAGGCAAGTTTGAATAGTCAAACTAGGAAAATTATTCCTGGTGGAGGGACGAGAGGAAACCTCCTCTCCCTCCACCGCCGTCCAAGGAGGATAGGGATTTGGGGGAGGATTCGACCTCCCCCTCCCCTAGCCGCCCCTCCCTCTCATAAATAGAGGGGAGGGGGCTGCCCCTCCAACGCAACTCCAACTTCCATCGTGTTGTCCACCTATTTGGCCAAAAATGAGTTGTCAACTGGTGGTCGTAACAAAAATCCAAACAATTAGGGATTTGAAAAAAACACCAGCTCTTGGGTTATCGATAGTAACAAATACCAGAAATCTACAAAATTCAACAACTAATAAGCAATGTAATAGTGGACCACATGCAACACTCTCTTTATCTCATCTATAATCTCTCCTCCCACTTGCTCATGCAGGGGTGTTGGCCATCCACTGCGACTCGATGGCTCTCCCTCCCTCAAATCTTGGGTAGCGGTGCTTCTCTGGATGGCACTGAGTACCTCTACCCCTTTTAACCTGACGGGTACCCACATCAAATGGAGGAGGGTTTGGTTGAGAAAGAACCCGCGGGTCAGCTTACTAGTAGAAATTCAGACCCATCAGATCTGGAGCTAAAAAAACCGTACCCGCAGACCCGCATACCTAATTAACCCTAACCCTAACCACACATGCACCTATCCCCTAACCCTTACCACGCGTATATGCACACAACACACATCACACAATGACACAACACACTGCATGCACGCGACACACGCAAGCCACACACACACACATGCAGGACGCATCCGGCATCCCACCTACCCCGCCACCAACCCCGACCCATCTCCTGTTGGAGATATGCCCTAGAGGCAATAATAAATGTAGTTATTATTATATCTTTGTGTTTATGATAAATGTTTACATTCATGCTATAATAGTATTAACAAGGAAACATTGATACTTGTGTGATTTGTAAACTTAATTTGAAGTCCCTAGTATAGCCTCTATACTTCACTAGCTTGTTGGTTGATAGATGATTGTGGTTTCCCTATCATGAACATTGAGATGTTATCAACAACAAGATCATATCGTTAGGAGAATGATATGGTGGACATACTCCTATAGATAAGCGTAGCATAAATATCAAGTCATTTCAATAGTTCAATTGCTATATGCTTTCTGATACATAGTAACCTAATTCCTTCGACCATGAGATCATGCATATCACCTTTACCGATGGATGCTTTGATGACATCAAACACCACACCATAACTGGGTGGCTATAAAGGTGGCATTAAGTGTTCGGAAAGTGTTGGTTGAGACACATGGATCAAGAGTGGGATTTGTCCATCCATATGACGGATAGATATACTCTGGGCCTCTCGGTGGAATGTCATCCAATTAGCTTGCAAGCATGTGACTGGCTCACAAGGATCACATATCACGGGAACGAGAAAAGAGTACTTATCGGGTAACGAGGTTGAACTAGGTATGCAGAGATACCGACGATCATAACCTCGGATAAGTAAACTATCGTGAGACAAAGGGAAATTGGTATCGTATGTAAGTGGTTCATTCGATCACAAAGTAATAGTAGAAATATGTGGGAGCCATATGAATTTCCAGATTCCTCTATTGGTTATTGTTCGGAGAAGTGTCTCGATCATGTCTGCATAATTCACGAACCGTAGGGAGACACACTTAAGGATTCGACGTTGTTTGAGTAGTTATGGTATTATGAGAAAGAGACCGAATGTTGTTCGGAGTCTCGGATGGGATCCGGGATATCACGAGGTGATCCGGAATGGTCCGGAGAATAAGATTCATATAAGGAAAGTCCCATTTCGGAGTTCGAAAATGATTCCGATGATTTCATCGGGAATGTTCTAGAAGGTTCCGAAATGTACGGCACTCCGGGGGGAAGGGGTACATGAATGTGTCATTGCATATTGGAATGATTGCATCATGTACTAAGTGTTCTTGCTGTTCCAAATAAAGGATTAAATTGAATCCTAAAACAGAAAAAAAGTCAAATGTCCAGTTTGAAAGTCAAACGGCTAAAAAACAAGAAACTGTTGGAAACAAGCAAGAGGTGGTTGGGACCGACTTGGGGGAGGAGTCCCTCCAAGCCGGCGCGCCAACCAAGGCCGACTTGGGGAGGGAATCCCCTCCCCTTGGCCGCACCCTCCACCCATAAAAGGAGGGGCAGGGCCTCCTCCTCTAGACACACAAGTTCCTATCCTCTAATCTCCGGTTTAGGGCCGTTTTGGTTTAGAGCTTCTAATTGCCCTAGCCTTCGGTTTAGAGCCTTCTAATTGGTGTGTCTAATCCCTAGACCACTAATAGTACTCTCTTATACTCCACCATACTCGCTCCGGCTTAAGGCGAAGCCCTGCGGGATCTCCCCTCTACTTCCGGTACCACGCCGTTGTGCTGCCGGAATCGCGAGGAGAGTGCTACAACCTCCGTTGTCTGCTGGAACAAGGGCGAGGAAGGTCTTCGTCGAGTACCGAACGTGTGACCGACTGCGGGAGCGCTGCCGGAACGCAGCGCCGGAAGGATCGTCTACACGATCTTGAGATCGGAAAGAGTATGACTACATCACCCACGAGAATCCGCTCTCGTTAAACACTTTGGAATCTTCGAGGGTAAGTTATTCCATCGACTCGTTGCTACAATCTAGTAGATATATCTTGGCTTGTTTGTTTGTATGCGAGAAATTTTTTGTTTTCCATGCTACGAATCCCTACAGTGGTATCAGAGCCGTGTCTATATGTAGATCTGTTGCACGAGTAGAACACAATGGTCATTGTGGGCGTTGATGCTTTTATTGTCAATTGCTTCTTGTGTACTTTGCATCTTGCGGTATGTTGGGATGAAGCGGCCCGGGCTAACCTTACATGACATCGTTCATGAGACTTGATCCATGCTTGACATGCAACTTGTATTGCATAAGTGGCTTTGCGGGTGCCTGTTTCTCCTAGCATAGTTAAGATCCAATTTACAACGGGTGATTAACATACTAGTATCAATGTTGTGGTTCTTGTTCGTAAGTTTAGAACGACACTTATTGAAAGCCCCAAACCACGTAAAATATGCAAAGAAAGTAGAGGCGTCTAACTTTGTTTTGCAGGGGTGTGCAGTGATGTGATATGGCCATGATTGTGATTATATTTGATGTATGCAATGTTCCTTATTGTAAGTTGGCAACCGGCAGGAGCCATATGGTTGTCTTTAATTTATTTTAAGACCCGCGTGTCTATTCAAAGTAGTTGTAATAGTTGAAGCCGGTGGACGACAACCATGGAGTAGCGTCATTGACCTTGATGCAATGCCGGTGATGATGGAGATCATGATCGTGCTTGAAGATGGAGATCAGAAGCACAAAGAAGAAAGGCCATATCATATCACATATATATTGAATTGCATGTGATGTTAATCCTTTATGCATCTTGTATTGCTCAGTAGACGACGGTAGCATTATAAGATGATCCCTCATGCACATGAATTTCAAGTCATAAAGTATTCACCCTTAGTTAGCACTGTTGTTAAAGCTTGTTGTTTCGAAGCACCACGTGATGATCGGGTGTGTTAGATTCCGCAAGTGTATACAACGTGAGCAAGCCAGATTTGCTCATGCGGAAACTAAGGTTTGATCTTGACGAGCCTAGCATGTACAGACATGGTCTCGGAACACGGATCACCGAAAGGTAAAGCATGAATCATATAGTAGATATGATGAACATGACGATTGTTCGCCATTGAAACTATATCAACTCTCGTGATGATCGGTGTTGATGTAGTGGATTTGGTTCGTGTGATCACTAAAACAATGTGAGGGATATTGTTTTGAGTGGGAGTTCACCTAGATTAACTTTATTAATTAATTTGAACTCAATTTGTCATAAACTAGTCTAAACTATTGCAAATATGTTGTAGATCAATGGCAGCCCGCTACCATCAATTTTAATGCGTTCCTAGAGAAAGAAAAGTTGAAAAACAATGGAAGCAACTTCGCAGATTGGTTCCGCAATTTGAGGATTGTCCTCACAGCTGGTAATTTGACCTATGTGCTGGATGCACCGCTGGGTGACCCACCTGCAGATGATTCTCCCCGATGAAGTAAAGAATGTTTTACCTCGCTCGGAAGAATCAGTACTCCATAGTTCAGTGTGCTATCTTGTATGGTTTGGAATCAGAGCTTCAGAAAAGGTTTGAGGATTCAGACCATATGATATTGTCGAGGATCTCAAATTGATTTTTGAGACTCATGCGGCAATTGAAAGCTATGAGGCTTCTGAAAAGTTCTTTAACTGCAAGATGGAAGAGGGCAGCTCCGTCAGTGAGCATGTGCTTAAGATGTCTGGGCACGCAAACAAACTTCAAAGCTTGGTATAGTGATTCCTAATGCTTTGGGGATTTACCGTGTCCTCCAATCACTACCACCAAGTTACAAGAACTTTGTGATGAACTACAACATGCAGAACATGAATAAGACGTTGCCAGAACTCTTTGCCATGTTGAAATCTGCAGAAGTGGAGATCAAGAAAGAGCACCAAGTGTTGTTGGTCAATAAGACCACCAAATTCAAGAAAGGCAAGTCTAAGCAAAAGGGACACTTCAAGAAGGGTGGTAAGAAAGTTACCATGCCTACGAAGAAGACCAAGGCTGGACCTAAGCCTGATACTTGTGCTTTTACTGCAAGGGAGAAGGTCACTGGAAGCGGAATTTCCCAAAGTACTTGGCGGATTTGAAGAACGGCAACATCAAGAAGAAAGGTATATCTGATATACATGTTATTGATGTGTATCTCACTAGTACTCGTAGTAGTGCCTGGGTATTTGATACTGGTTCGGTTGCTCATATTTGTAACTCGAAACAGGTGCTGCTGCAGAATAAACGGAAGCTAGCGAAGAACGAGGTGACGATGCGCGTGGGAAATGGATCAAAGGTTGATGTGATCGCGGTCGGCACGCTACCCCTTCATCTACCATCGGGATTAGTTTTATACTTAAATAATTGTTATTTGGTGCCTGCGTTGAGCATGAACATTATATCAGGATCTTGTTTATTGCGAGACGGTTACTTGTTTAAGTCCGAGAATGGTTGTTCGATTTATATGAGTAATATGTTTTATGCACATGCACCTTTGATAGATGGTCTATTCTTATTGAATCTCGATAGTGGAAATACACATATCAACAACATTGAGGCTAAACGTTTGAAATCAAGCGATATTCGACCTATATGTGGCACTGTCGTCTTGGTCACATTGGAGTGAAACGTATGAAGAAACTCCATTCCGATGGACTTCTTGAATCACTTGATTTTGAATCACTTGAAAGATGCGAAGCATGTCTGATGGGTAAAATGACTAAGACTCCATTTTCTGGTATGATGGAGCGAGCTACGGACTTATTGGAAATCATACATACCGATGTGTGTGGTCCATGAGTGTAGCATCGCGCCGGTGGTTATCGTTATGTTCTTACCTTCACGGATGATTGTAGATATGGGTATATCTATTTCATGAAACATAAAGTCCGAAACTTTCGAGAAGTTAAGGAGTTTCAAAGTGAGGTAGAGAATCAACGTAACAAGAAGATTAAAATTCTACGTTCTGATCGTGGAGGTGAATATCTACGTTACGAGTTTGGCGAGCATTTGAAGAAAATGCGGAATACTTTCACACAATTGACACCGCCGGGAAAACCACAGCGTAATGGTGGTGTCCGAACGTCGTAATCGAACTCTCTTAGATATGGTTCGTTCTATGATGTCACTTACAGATTTACCGCTATCATTTTGGGGTTATGCATTAGAAACAGCCGCATTCACTTTTAAATAGGGCACCATCTAAATCCGTTGAAACGACCCGTATGAATTATGTTTTGGGAAGAAACGTAAAGTTGTCGTTCCTTAAAGTTTGGGGATGCGAAGCCTATGTAAAGAAGTTACCAGCCGGAAAGCTTGAACCCAAAGCGGAAAAATGCGTCTTCATAGGATACCCGAAGGAAACTATTGGGTATACCTTCTATCATAGATCCGAAGGCAAAATTTGTTGCCAGAATGGATCCTTTCTAGAGAAGGAATTTCTCTCGAAAGAAGTGACTGGAAGGAAAGTAGAACTCGACGAGGTTGTCGAACCTTCTCTCAAAATTGCGAGTAGCGCAGCACCGGAAGAAGTTCCTGTGGTGCCTGCACAATAAGAGAGGAAGCTAGTGATGGTGATCATGAAACTTCGTTGAAGTTGCCTACGAGCCTCGGAGGTCAACGAGAAACGCGTACCACTCCAGATTGGTATGATTCCGTTATGAATGTCATGTTGGTGGGACAACACCGATGACCCCAGACATATGAGGAAGCGATGATGAGCCCAGATTCCAATAAATGGCTAGAAGCCATGAAATCCGAGATTGGATCCATGTACGAAAACCAAGTATGGACTTTGGTGGACTTACCGATGGCCGGAAGGCTGTCGAGAACAAATGGATTTTCAAGAAGAAACAGATGTTGATGGTAATGTTACTGTCTATAAAGCTCGCAAAAGGGTTTCGACAAATTCAAGGAGTTGACTACGATGAGACTTTCTCACCAGTAGCGAAGCTAAAGTCTGTAAGGATTATGTTAGTGATCGCTGCATATTATGATTATGAGATATGGCAGATGGATGTCAAAACAAAACATTCCTCAATGGAGACATTGATGAAGATTTGTATATGATGCAACCCAAAGGTTTTGTCGATCCTAAAGATGCTAACAAGGTATGCAAACTTCAACGGTCCCATCTATGGATTGAAGCAAGCATCCCGAAGTTGGAATCAACGTTTGATAAGGTAAATCAAAAGTTTTTGTTTTTATACAAACTTATGGAGAAGCTTGTATTTACAAGAAAGTGAGTGGGAGCTCTGTAGCATTCCTAATACTATATGTGGATGACATATTGTTGATTGGGAATGATGTAGACCTTCTTAATAGTGTCAAAGAATATTTGAATAATAGTTTTTCCAATGAAGGATCTTGGCGAAGCAGCTTACATAGTAGGCATAAAGATTTTATAGAGATAGATCGAAACGCCAAATATCATTGTCACAGAGTACATATTTGGACAAAGTTAAAAGAGGTTTGGAATGGAAGAAAAACAAGAGGGTTCTTGCCCATGTTGCCCAATACGACCTTGAGTAAAACTCAAAGTCCGACATCGGCAGAAGATAGAGAAAGGATGGAAGTAAGACTCCCTATGCCTCAGCCATAGGATCTCTAATGCTAT